>CM034153.1:629949227-630336727 GCA_019776745.2 Taxus chinensis | reverse complement strand
TAAAGGGATGGATTTTGAGCATAAAAAATCTGTCATTTTGGTTTTGTGAAGTCTATGTGCTGCAAACCCTTGTAGTGGACTCCTTACATGGTGATCCAGGCCTTTATTTTGTAATAGATTGAACTGTGTATATCATGAGGTAATAGATGCAAGTTTGTGGACGTATCTTCCCTTGCTATGTTTTTTGCATTATTCTTACCTCTTCAATATCATTACAAATATATTGTTTCTATACAAACGGAAGTGGTGTAATGTAACCCCCGAAGCTCAAACATGCATAACTTTTGTCCTAGAGCTCTGATTTTCACAAAATTTGACTTTTCAAAAAGGGCATGACATCATTTATGCTCCAAAATTTCTTATGTTTAATGAAGTTAGATGGGTGAAAATAAATAAAAATCTCTAGATGCAAAAATTTAAATGCTTGATCTCGTCAAATGAAAGAAATCTATGGAAAACCCAAAATAATTTCTCACACTTAAAAGACCATAACTTTTGCAATTCTCAATGTATTTTCACAAAACTAGTCTCGTTGGAATCATGATTCCAAGACCAACACACACCAATAAATAAATTCAGAAATAAATGAAGTTTTCATGCTTATTTTTTTGAAAACGTGACCAAGTTTAGAATAGTGATTTTATTGGTGGTTGTGTTAACATTTAATGAAGCATGGGCGGACATTTTTCACTGTTGCAAGTTATGGTACAGTATGGAGATCGTTTTTCAAGAAACATACCATCATTTCACTTCATTTATTATATCTTGCAAGTTGTGGGAAGTAAAATTTTGGGATTTTCATTTCTCCCTCTCTCTCCTCTCAGAATTCTATAAATTAAAGTGACGGGCTCATTGTAAAGGGATAGTTATTGAGTAGCCAAATTCTGTCATTTTGGTTTTGTGAAGGTAATGTGCTATAGGCCATTATAGTGGACTCCTTGCATGGTGATATAGGAATATAATTTGCAATAGATTGAACTGTGTATATCATGAGGTAATAGATGCAAGCTTGTGGATGTATCTTCCATTGTTGTGTTGGTTGCATTATTATTGCCTCTTCAATCTCATTAAAAATATATTTTGTTTATTTTATTCTCTTGCAGGGATTCATTATCATTGTATGTGCATGAAATATTATTGTGAATGCAGTTGCTAAACTATGGAGAACTATTATCACCCTCTCCAGTATGCACTTCACTTCCATTTTTCACACATTGGAAATCTATTCACATTCCCTCCTTTTTTGGTTATCACCTCTATGAGTGTAGGATTTAATTTCATGCACTCTCTCTCCCTGGTCCCTTGGAAAGTTAGATTAGGATAAAATAGTTTTTCTGCATTAGAGTAGATTGTGACATGTAGTTTATGAGTAAGAAACAACTTTCCCTGGAGGTCTATCTCAAGTAGCAAGTCCCACAACTTTGAGATAACACCCATGTTCCCCAGTCACACCATGAGCTCAAGCACACACCCTTATGCAGATCTAAGGGTGTTGTGATTTTTCCATAATATGAATCATAACCCGCTTGAGGTCCTTCTGATGAGGTTTTCGACTGGAAATGAAAAATTCAGACACTACACCGAAACTAGATTAATAATGGAATATTATTAGTCTATTTCAAATGTCATTTCCAAGTATAATCTTTTAATGAGGTCTCCATTAATTTCATTTCTAGCTTAACAAGACATACTTCCTAAGATTATTTCCCTTAATCACCTAACATCCATACCCCACATCTATTAAATATTTTAACTTTAGTAAAATAATTCCTATGTTCCAATATCCAAAACCTATTGATTATTCCACACTAACAAAGGCCACAATTTAATACTAACTCTTTAAGATTTTCAAGTGACCCCATTCATATATTACCCATTGCATTTTTTATTTAATCACATTCCCAAAACATCCCCCATCACTTAAGGTTGTAGGGTTCATCCTCCACCATTGGATTTAAAATCCTTATGAGTCTCTTTTATTCACATTTTCCCTAATTTTATTTCATTTTTGTTTTGTAGGTTTTGGGAGAATGGAGGACATTGAAGGTTTCTCATTGCTCTTGGATGGATACTCACATGTTGGAGGGTTGTTTAGCATACCTCTTAAAGTGTTTACTTGCATTTTAATGGTAATTTGCATTGTATTTGTGAATATTTTACTCTATTCAGGTTGTGGGTATTGTTGCCCATTTTATTTTCATCTCTCTTGACATCTTAGTTACAAATATGAGTGTATATACATTGTAATTATACTTTTAGAGTGTATAGTATATAGTATTAAAGTTTGGTTGTATCACATTAAGGAAGGAATCAATGCAAGGTTTTTTTTTTTAAGGCCACGACCCATGTGAATGTGTAGTGTTTATTATATATGGAGGGGTATCGTACCCCATCCCACCACTATTTAATAAAAAATGGGTGGAGGTGGGGTGTGAAAACCACCCCCCTCTCCGCCCACCTCACTCCACCAATAAAACAAAATGAACAGAGGTTGGGCTGCGACCCAACCACTATCAATACTTTTTTATTAAATTTTTCCATTCAGCCCATCTATACAGTGACCCATTCAAAACATATAAAATTTATTTCATTGTTATTTTTTGTTCAATACAAACTTTATTTTAAAATAATCCATTCGACTATGTGAAGGGATTTTTTTCAATATTAAAATGTGTGTGTGTGAATGTGTGTGTGTGTGTGTGTGTGTGTGTGTGTGTGTGTGTGTGTAGTTATATATAATTATAATTGTATGTTTTTGTTTTTCCTTGACTTAAATAATCCATCAATTTAAAGTTTAGTTGAATATAGGTATAGAGAGAAATATAAATGGTTGATATAGTGAAGGTTTGGAGAAAAATTACCATTTTAGGAGAATTTGTTTTCTCTCTTAACCAAAGGATTTATAGTGTTTGTGTAGTTCCCACTCCTCTTCAATATTATTTCACTGCGATGTTTATTACTGATGATTAGAGAATTTGACATTCTAATTATTATAATTTGATTAACAAATGATAATTTACATGGAATTTCAGGTTATTGATATGTTGTGATTCACATTTTGATTATGATAGACTAGATGACACTAGTAGATAGTTCTATATATGTTAGTTTGCATTATTCTACTTTTATATTGACATGTTATATTATGGATTCATTGCTTATGTTTGGATGTTTTGAATGGTATTGTGACTCATGAATTATAGTAAAATGGTAGAGTAGAATTATTTGATATGGTTGATCAATGAAAGAATTTCCTAACTTTTATGATGACTATTGATTTTATAAACATGTTATTTCTTGATGTTGTTAATGCGTCCATGAGGCCAGAAAGGTATTTCTATTTGCGATTGCAGGAAAATTATACCACTATACATCAAAAGGGGATAGGGGACCAACCATAGAAGAATGTTGGGTATTTTGCAACATGGCTGAATTTGATAACTTGTGTCTAATGTATATGTTGTGTAATTACATGCTTTTTTAGGAGTCTCCCCATGGGGGGTGACCTTATGTGTGTGGTTTTAGGTGTAATGTTTTCCTTTCTTTTAATTTTGTGTGTTTTATTTTATGGTGTATGTATTTAATTATTGTGAAACTTTATTCACTTGATTAACACTTGTTAATGTGTCTTAATTAGCTAATCTAGATTAGATTTTAAACTAAAAAAGAAGATGTGGCATTTGGGTAATAAATAGAGTAGATAGTCCTTGATTTGTGCTTGATGTAGAATGAATTAATTGCATTTAGGTGGTGCGTAATCTTATTCCATTCCCAAACTCAAATGTTTCCTTGTAGGCTAGTTTTTGAGACTTGCGGGAAATGTTAACCTTGTCCCTTACATATCAAATCTTGTTATCAATCGCACTTATGAAGTATGGAGCTTATTTTGAACCTTTTAATGCATTTGTTGAGTGTAAAAGTGATGATAGAATCACCTTCCTACCTACCACATTTAATTTTTCCTTGAAATCTATGAAGATCATGTTGGAGTGTAATGTGTGAGTGTCATAAGCCTTACATATTCATTTAATTGTTTAGGGTTTGGTGTGTTGACTTGTTAAGTTGGAATGGAGGGATGATGAAGTTGTGTCCTACATGGAGCCACCTCATCATACCCACCTCCCTTTTCTATTTATTGGATGAAATTGAATGTTTTTGGGTTACTTGTCTTATTTTCTTCTCTTGCACTTTTGAAATTGGGTTTTGAGTTACATGCTTGGATCCTTTTTGGAGTTTTATTTTGGATTTTTCTTTGTTGGAAGGTGTTGAAATCTTGTTGGAGTGAATAGTTTTTGAAGGTTAATGGAGACATAGGATATCCACTTTATTTATTTATTTATTTATGTATATAGATGTGAAAATTGTGTTGTATGAGTATTTGCATGAGTGTTGTGAATGTGATATATTGGGGTTGGGTATCCTTCCTTAACAAGCGTGTGGGAGATGGAAGTATGCGACCATTGGGGAGTGAAAAGGGAGTTTTGAGGCATGCATTTTGGAGGAATTATGATTAGGAGTTCCAACTATGGGGAGTGAAAAGGAAAACATGGACATATTTTTGCATATTTGCAAGGGGAGAGATAAGGATGTATTTGAGTGTTTTGGTGTTGTGCACATGGAGTATTTTGGGTGGAACCCCTATATCACTTGGGAGACAAGGAGGTGGTTCCCATATTCCTTACTCATTTTGGCTTGTTTTCAAGCCTATGTGTTTTTTGTAAATTGTAAATGTTGTTGTGTATTTTTATTTGAATGTGTTATATATTTTGTAGATTGTATGTTTTGTGGAATCTGTTCTTAAAAAAAGTTGTTAAAGTTGCATAACACTCCACATTGTTCTTTGGTTTGGGTTCGAAGGTTAATAAGGATGATGTCTTCTCCTCTTATTGGATTAGAGGTTGGGTGGAGAGTGATGCATATTTCCCTTTATTTATATTATGAATTAAAATTTGAAGATGTGAAGAAGTGAAAATTTGATGCTTTGAAGTTGGGAGATGTTTGAAATGAAGACTTGTCTATTTGAACCTTTGGAAGAATCTCTATGTTATAAATTTGAATTCATTGTTCCCACTTAGAGTGGAAGGATGTAACTATTGTATTTTAAAGAATGTTACTGTAAAATTTATTTCTCAAGTTGGTAATGTTGTAGTGGAAAGGAGGAAACTTAAGTATTATAATTTTTTTAGAAATAATACTCACAAAATTTTGGATACTATTCAAAGTTGAAATATGTATTGTTGAAAAAGAATGGTGTTATTGCAAGGAAAGCAAAGAGTCACTTTTTTATTTTTGTTGTAAGAATTAGTGTGTTGAATGTTGAAGTTATTGAAATTAAACTCTCTTAAATCTATAAGTTTATTAAAAAGTTGTATTGTTATTTTCTTTTTGCATTATTGGTTAACTTGATTTAAAAAGAGAAGGAAGATTTCTTATTGTTGGATTTTCATTTTTGCTCTTCCTTGTAAAAGTTTCGAATTAGTAAACTGTTAGCAAGTTCTTGTCACAATTAGAAAGAATTTACATAATGCAAGCACTATAAATTATTTGATAAAAAATAGAAAATCACTCTTCCTATAATTGTGAAATTCCCTTCAAACCTTCATTCTATCAAACATTTAAATTTTTCCATGTACCTATATTGTATTTCCCACTCCTCTTCGAAAATTATTATATTTTTATTTCGATTACTATTGTATAGACCTAGATATTTTGATATCATTTTTGTTTAGCATGATGTTAGATGATGGAGATATTCTGACTATTGATGGATTGTGATTCCTAGTATGATTTGTGTGGATTCTTAGAGGCATAGAGATAAATTTTATATTGATGATGATGATTTTTTATTAGCATATATATTACTGACATTCGTAATTCTCATCATGTTGACTATGATTTAGCATTAAAACTAATCTCGTGATCTTGTTGATATTGATGAAATGGTACAATTGAGATGTTGTTGAAATTTTAGACAAATGATAGCATTGTTTAGTTGAGATGTGTATTTAGTTATATGAGGATGTTTATTGATTGATGTTTCTATATTTTATCTGTTATGGATTTGATGTGGTAACGCGGCCAAGGAGGTGTTGTGTGATTTTGCAGGTAATTATAACACAACAATAAAAGGGAGGTTAGGAGACCAACCACAACGAAATACTGGATGGATACAATGATGATCACCATGGAAACTTATGTAATGTGTTATGTTTTGTTATTAGTTTGTTAGGTGGACCCCATGGGGGGTATGACCTCCAAAGGTGACCATGGGCTATGTGTGTAATTCTTTCCATTTTCTTTTATTTATTTTCGAGTATGTGATTTATTTTGTAATGTAATACATTTAAGCATTGTTGATTAATGTGCCTTAATTAAGTGGAATAATCATGTTTTTAAGTTAATTGGGGAAGTGAAAAAAGGGTAAATTTATTGGAGTAGTTGGTCCTTTGAGTCTTGTGATTTAAGTTGAGTGTATGCGACTCTGAGTGTTGTACACTTTAACTTTCTCGGGAAATTCGGATTTGGGCTTAAAGTCCATTTTTGGATGCTTATGGGACAAGTTAAGCTTGTCCCACACCTCATAATTTCATATACCAACTATACCTATGGGTTATGGGGTACAAAATAGACCACATTATGTGTTTTGTAAGGAAAAAAGTGACATTTATTGCACTTTTCGTACATGGTTTTTAAATTATGTCCTTAGGGGGTGTGGGTTTGTTTTGAGTGTGTAAGAGGCTTGTCATTTCTATCAACCACCAATTTATTGTGCATTGGGGTTGAGGTTTTACTTGGGATGTGGAGTTGAGGATAAGTTATGTGGCATCCTACATGGATCCACCTCACCCTCTTCTTCTCTTTTTCTATATATGTAAGTTTATTGTTTTGTTTGGGGGTTACTTCATTTTGATTGTGAATTTGTTTTTTTGGAGTTAGAGAGTTTTTTGGAGTGATTGTTGAAGTATTTGAGATTGTTGGAGTTGGATTAATCTTGAAGGAGCTTATTGGGTGATTATTTGATCAAGTTCTTACTATGGAAAGGTGGGAACTACACCCTTGTTTTACTTGTTCCTTTTTATATGCGTGTATTGCATGTAAGTGAATGGTTTGTGTGATTGTTGGGATCTTGGGTAGAATGGCTAATTATGGTGTAGGAGAAGGCTATGGGGTTTTTCTATTGTAGAGAGGCATAATATTTTTAATCATGATTTGGGAGGGAGTTGGTTTGGGTGCCCCACCTTTGATAAGAAAATTCTTGTTTTTCTTACTTGGTTCTTTTGAGGGAAATATAAGAGATTGTAGGGAGGAATAAGAGAATGTGGGAGGCATAAGAGGATATTGAAGGAGGCATAAGAGATGTGTAGGGATTTTTATTTATGTTTTGGAGGGTTTTAAGATGGGCACCTAATTCCATTGGGAGACATAAATGATCTCTGCATAGTTCCTTACTCCATTGGATTTGAGTTTTCAAGCCATGTGTATTTTGAAAGTTACATTCTTGTGATTGTTATCTTGTGTTTTAATGTGTGTTAAATGGTTGTGAAATTTTGTAAATTGTGATGTGGAAGCATTGTGTTAGTTTCCATGATTTGTATCCATTCATTATTGCACTTTGGTTGGGGCTCAGGGGCCAATGAGGAGGATATATTCTTCTCCTCATTGGATTTTTAGTTGGGTGGAGAGTGTTTCCTCTCCCCCATTTATTTGTTTTGATTAAAGTGAAGAAATGTTTGAGATCTTGGTGAATATTTGGGACTTGGAGAATTTTTAGACAACAAAAGTAAATCCTTCATGGTAGAAAATTTCTTGCAATTACCACTTAAGGTGGAAGGATAGTAGTCTTGCATTTAAAATAAAATTTGTATTGTATATTTTGTTTATAATGTTGTAATGTATTGTTGGAAAGAAAGGTCTTTCCATTGCAAGAAATGAGCTATGCTCAAATAAAAGGAACGTTCATTGTTATTTGTGGAAGTTGCATCATTGTAAGAATGAAGGGAAAACTTTGAATTTAAATCATTGTGAATGTATTCTTAGTAAATATTAAATGTATAATAGTTACTTGTGCTTTCCTTGAGTAAATAGTTGTAGTTGAAATGAAAGGATGCACTAAATTATAATGAGTTACATTTTTAAAAAAAACTACATTCTTATTGTGGAAAGGAAAACAATGATACTTAGAAATAGATTAAGTTTCATCTATTCATTTGAGTTAGAAAATAATTTTATTGGAAAATTATTCTTTTAGTTGTTTTCTCACATGCTATTGAAATGGAAAATCCATACAATTAGTGATTTAAGTCATGGAATGAATAAATGTTTTAACCTTTCAACTAGTGCCTTTAGGCATATAACTTCAAGCTAAGGATAAACTGTGAATCATCCTAGTAAATTTTATTTTTGAAAAAAATATTGAATTGATGGTTCTTTTTTAGAAGAACAAGACCACCACTCTTTACATGGTGGAAATCTCCAGAACGTTTTCCAGATCAGAGTGGCGGTCTCTGAACTGCCACCAAGGCAAGGTGGTGGTTTGCAAATCATAACCCCGGTAGGGTGGCAGTCCCAAGACCGCCCACCTGTTTAGTGTGGCAGTTTCATCACTTTCAGTGGAAAAATTAAAATCCATGACTTGGAAAATTTTAACTTGAGATAATTAAAATCTGAGCTTATAAAATGGAAAAAGGAGAGTACCAGCAAACTATAAGGGAACAAAATAATTTTTTGAATCAAGTAAATCCTTGAATGGGCATTTAAATGTATTAAATATCATAGATTAAATGGAAGTAGGGTTTTTTCCTAATAGAGAACTCAAGAAATGGAAATAACTAAATAACTAATCCAGATTTAAAGTAGAATCCCTACAATCAACAATTAGAATACATTGTTATAATAAATCCATAAAATAAACTAAAGTAAGCTTGGTCCAAATAAATCCATCCATGGCTTCTTCTATAGTGCCCACTTCCCTTCAACATCTTTTGATATTGATTATGATACTGTTGATTATAGTTATGGACATTATTGTAGATTTTAGTTGATATGATGGTAGATGTTAGAGATCATGGACTATTGTTAATGTTGATTCATATACGATGCATGTGGTATTGGAGACATTTTATACTAATGTTGTTAGGATGTTGAAATGGTTATATATACATGTTTTGTTTTGTCATATTGAGTAGATCTAGAAAAATTGAATTAATCTTATGATCATATGAGGAAAACTTGTAAATGACATTGTTATTTTCCTTGATGATGCTTGATTTATAGATAGATGATTTTAGAGGTATATTTGATATTTGTTTTGATGTTTTGATGTGGCCATGAGGTTAAAGGGGGTATTTGTGTTTTGCAGGTAAACATGTCAGAAAAAACATCGGGGGATTGGAAACCAACCACATTAGAATTATAGATGAATTCAAAAAGGGTCACCATGGCAACGCGTATTTATTTGTTTGTTTGTTTGGTTGTTGTTAGGGGCTCCCATGGGGGGATCACCTTTAAATGTGACCAAGGGGTTATGTGTATTCTTTTATTTAGCTTCTTTTGTTTAAATTATTGTATGTGAATTTTAGTGATGTATTTTTCCCCTTTATTATTTATTTTATTTGTGTCTAGACTAGTGAGTAATCATGTTGTTAAATAAATTATAATGGGTAAAAAGAATGCATTAAGTAGAGTTGATGGCTCTTGAATTATGTGTTGAAAGTGATGTGTAAGTAAATTTGAGTGTGAAACACTCCACCTTCCTTTTGAAATTCGGATTTTTCCTTAGGGGATGATTTTGGAGGCTTGTGGGACAATTTAAACTTGTCCCACACCTCTTAAATTCATATACTAACCTTACCTATGGTTGGGGAGTCAAATTAGGCATTATTATGTACTTTGGGAAGGTAAGTTGTAGGTTTTTATTGCACCTTCGTGCATAAAATTAATTTTTGTCTTTGGGGTGTGGACTTGGGTTGTGTGTGTAAGTAAAATGTCATTTATTCACCCACCTTTTTTAATTTTGCTTTGGAGCTTGAAGTCAATGTTATCCATGGTTGGGGAGTCAATGTTATTCACCCCTCTTAAATTTTTATACCAACCTTACCTATGGTTGGGGAGTGAATGCTATCCATATTTTATCCTCGAGTAAAATTGGTCAGCCACGACCCCGCGCAGAAGAAACAAGAGCAATCACATTCAATTCCTACAATTAGGAAATAAAGGGACTCTACAATGGAGTGGTAGGGCCTGTAAAATATCAAATGACTCCGTGCATGAAGTAATTCAAAAAAAGGTCTTCGTCGAATAGGCCCATGCTCCAAATCCAGCAGACAAGTTATAAGAAGGCTATAAAATGGAGTAGTAGGGTCGAGGAAGGAGTTTGAGTGGTGTCAAAGGAATTGAAAGATCAAAGAAAAAGAAACAACAAAGGTTTGAAGTTTTTGGGCTCTGTAAATGACTCAGAACAAGCCTAAAAATTAGCTAAGTATGGAGGAGACAACGGAAGTTGCCAAGAGTCCAAATAGCGCACCTCCAAAGGATAAATTCAACCAGAACTCCAAAAGTTGCACCGGCTGTTGAAAAGTATTTGAATCAGTGGAAGGTACCAAGTGTCAGCTCAACACAGTTCTAAGATGGGAGCCCAAGGCAGAGACTCAAACATGTGCCAACCCTCCGCATGGAAAACGGTCAACATAGGTAAAAAATGAGAGCAGGCCAAAAACAACTAAGTATAGAGTGTAGGCGGAAGGTGCCACGTGTCTTAACAATGCTCCTTCAAAGGTAAATCCTGAGCGTGTTTTTAAATATGTGTGGGCTTGCCACGTGTCCTAGGTGTAAAAAGGGACAGAGTCGGGGTTGAATATTCAAAGTAGAGGCAAGCCAATGGAGGAGGCCGAGTGTCAGCATGACGCTATTTCAAGAATAAAATTTGGGGTAGGTTTTCAAACAAGCACCAATCTGCCACATGTCCAGGGTCAGACTTTTGGCCCCACCAAACAAAGGACTCAGGAAAAATACAAGGGAACATTGTGGAGCCTGTGGAAGCCTCCATGTGTCATTCCAATACTTTTTCATAAATGAAAGGCAGGGGCCAAATCTCCAAGATGCGTGAGGCTACCACGTGGACCTGGTATGGACGGACTCTTTTAAATTTACGTGCCTGAGACCTCAATCTTCAAATGGCCATATATTTTAATAGGAAAATATGATTTGGCTAGGAGAGATATTTTTGGAAACTTCTTGACACCCTCTACACCATGAAAACATAAAATATCATTCTTAATAGGCTTTAGTGGGTGAAAATGGGAAAAATTATTCCAGGCCATTAATGCAGAATCTATTTTCTCCAAGAATCAGATCGGATTTGATTTGATCTATCATTCTACTTCGTTGGCATGCCGAGTAGACATAGGGAACCATAATCAATAGATTATAGGTGGATTTGAGAACGTAATTGATTGATGGTGGTTGAGATTTCAGAATAGGATTCAATGCGCTGTAGAGTTGGTTGAAGCAAGATTCAAATTTTTCCCTCCTCTCTCTCTTATTCTTTCTATATATTGTAAAGGAGGGGCATATTCAAATGATTGTTGATATTCCCTCTTCTTCCCCCTCTCTCTTTCTTCATTAGGGGTCGAATGTGGATTCTAACCCTCCTCCCATGGCTCTGTAATGGCATTTTCTTTCCTCTTGCCCACTGACAATGTACCATGTATCTTTTGGAGTAATAGAATCTATTTTGTGATGCATCTGTCCATCCTTGGCTCATTTTATTATTTATTCTTACCTCTCATTGTCACAGGGTACACTGTGTATACTCTGATGTCTATTGTAGGTTCTGGGAGCTCTGCTTAAGGGGTTTTGAAGTGGTGCTCTGTGTGAAAACTATCTCTAGTATGTGGTTTATCTTGTCCACCCTCTCTTTTGCTCACCTCTCTCCACTTCAGGTGGTCGGGTCTGTGATTCAACCACTTTCTTTTCTGGTGTATCACCTCTTAGTATAGGATCTTTTACCCCCCCTCTCTCTCTTTATCACCTTGGAATGGTTAGATTAGGATAGGATAGGTTTTTCCTACACTGGAGTAGCTTGTGGAAGGTAGATTAGCTGGAGGTAAGAAATAGATTTCTCTGGAGGTCCATCTCAAGTTTTTCAAGTCCAAGAGCTTAAGAGATGGTCCCATGTTATGCAATCACGCCGAATGCTCCACTTCATAGTAAGGCCATTCGGGGGGGTGCTATGATTCTGCACTAATATTTTTGGAATGCCTGGTGGGACATGTCTGAAGCACCTTACTACTTCATCTTAGTAGGTTGGTGTGTTCCTATTGAGATTCAGCCTTTTGAGACACATGCAAGCACATCTAGAGACTCCATCTGGTCATGTTGGCGAGAAAATTGTCAGGGAAAAATTGGTGGTTATCTGGCCAATGCTATGGGAATCTAAGTCCCTCTACATTTGAATGGTGCATCTACCTTTAATTAGCATGTAAAACTGAAGTGGATTTATGGTGGGTTTTCAACCAGAGATCCATAGGAACACTCCACTGTCCCTATGGCAATAATAACAACTCCTTGCTATAGTAGAAATCAATTTGAGGAAGGGGAGGGAGTGATAATGAAGGAGGGGGAGTTTGATGATATGGGTAGAGTGTCAGATTCCCACACACATCAATTGGAAGTTTCAGTACATGCATTCATTAACAGAAGAAAGACAAATTTGAAATTTCTGAGCATAAGACAAAATAAAACACACTAGTTACAAAGCACCAATCGATCTTTCCATCTAGGGGACATAAAATTCCTTCCTTTTTTATTGATCTCATAGTTCAAACTTGTACAATGAGTGGTAATAGAAGAAATAATACAGAGAAGGAGAATAGAAGAAGACTAACTCTTGTTTTTGTCCTCTGTTCACAAAAAACGTGCTTCCCATTTTCCAATTCGATCACCAGCCCAAACAATGACTCTCATAAGACAAGAAATAGCATGATAGGAGTAGTTACAACTTCCCCAAATGGCCAATAAGTGGTTACAAATAGATTTGATCATTTTTCCTTCTTCTAGATTCCTCTACAACAAAGAAAACACTTCTGACAAGCCCAAGAAGAGCTCCTGTGTGTAAAAATGCATTTTATACTTCAATTTGCTAGTTTGCATATGAACCATTTGCTCCTTTTCCCTAATTTCTTTGAAATCAGGCCATCCACGTTGTAGGAGAACATTGGAGCGAAGTCGGGAGGAGCTTTTTTTTTGTTTTTTCTACATGCTAGAGACATTTTCTCAATTTTCTCTCATAAAACACCATCAAAATTTAAAATTGAAGTGTCCATCATGTAGAAAATTTTGACAGCTTTCCATTGATACCAAAAATGAAAAAAACTGAGCTTTGGTTCGAAAGATATGGCCTCTTGAAGATTTAGGGCAAAACTGGTCAAAATTAGGGTTGGCGAGGTCAAATTTTAAAATTTTCCCTTTTGGAAAAATTTCCCAAAAGACTCCATGGGTCCGCCACTCCCAGACACGTGGCACATTCTGGTTCGCTCACGGGCCGAAGACTTGTCGTTTTCTTTCCCGTTTTCATATTGGGAAAATTTCCTGAAAACTCCTCGCACCCTGCCGCTTCGAGACACGTGGCACCTTCTGGTTTCTTGGGGGGATGCACCTTCATTTTTTCCTTTGAAATTCACATTGGGAAAAAATCCCAATTTACCTCTATGCCCCACCGCTCTGCCATGCACTTCTCTCTTCTCCTCCGCAAGCCTGCGGGCCACTTTGTAACTTTTGCGCCACTTAGCCAAAAGTGCTAAGTGTCGAATTCCTCCCCGCAGCCCACTCTGCCCTGACACATGACACTTCTCTAATGGATGCGGGCCTACCTAGGGAAAAATTCCCCATTTACCTCCACCAAGCCATAACTCAAAAACTACAAGGAGTTAGGAGGACTTCCATACCTTTCTGGAAAGGGGAAACAATTCTCTATCTGATGAAGGTATTTCTAAGAATTATTAATCCCTTGGGATGTGCTAGATTTGAAAAAACTCAGACTAGACCATTTTCAAAGGGTGACAAATCAAAAATCTCTAAGTCTAGACTTGGGAAAAAGAAAGAAAATTTTGAGAGGACAACAGTGGCTCTAGCTTGGGGACATGGCATGGATTGAACAGGGAGAAAACATGGCATGAGGATCCAAAATCTCAAGTTTTATAACATATAACATTGACCAGTGCCTTCTCCATTAGGCCTTGCATAGTCATGTACAATTCTGAGGAAAGCAATAAGGAAAGAAGGAAGCACACTAACCAAAACCACACCAAGATTGAAAACAAACCAAAACACACACAATAGAAAAGGGGAAACAACAAAAACTATGGTACAAGGTGAGGGAAAAATCACTTTCACTGATGGTACAACTTCAAATATTTCCCACTTCTAGCCAATCCCAGTGGAGTTCCATCCAAGTATGATAAGAGAAAGGCATTCTCACCACAAGCTTCTTGAATTTGAAATGGACCCAACCACAAAGAATCAAACTTACCAGGACTTCCCTTTGGCTCTCTCCTCTTATCCCAAAGTAGGACCAAATCTCCAGCTCTGAACTCCCTTGCTTTGGCTCTTCTTTCAAAGAGATTATTCACTTTCAGCTGATGTTATTTGATTCTATCCACTACCTGGGATCTGCTCTCTTCTAGATTCTCAAGGAAAAGGATCCTCTTGTCAATTGAATCTTTGTATTGGATATCTTCAACTATTTGAAGTAGCTTGAGAGCTGGAATTTCAATTATAATAGGAATATCTACTTCAACTCCATATAGCAGCTAAAAAGGTGACATGTCTATTGCCTTCTTAGGAGTGATCCTATCAGCCCACAATACATCATATAATTTTTTATGCCAATTCTTCTGATTCTCATCAACAAGCTTACAGATGATGGTCACAATATTTTTGTTTCTTGACTTAGCTTGACCATTCCCCTAAGGATAGTAGTCTGAAGAATGTGCTAGAGAGATGCCAAAACCATAACAAAATTTTATCAATTCCTTCGAAGAGAAATAAGTAGCATTGTCCACCACAATCTTCTGAGGAACTCCAAAACGAACAATGATATTCTCTTTTATGAAATTGCAGACCACTTTAGAGCTAGCCTGTTTGGTTAGAATGGATTCCACCCATTTGGTGAAGTATTCCGTGGTAGTGAGTACATAAGTATGCCCAACACTTGAATGGGGATTCAAAACACCAATGAAGTCCTACCCCCATTGTTGAAATGGATCTTCAACAATCATAGGTCTGAGAGATAATGCAGCTAACTGGGGTTTTCCAACAAATTGCTAGCATGATTTGCATTTAGAAACCCATCTCTCAGTATCAACAAAAAGAGAAGGCCAATAATATCTACCTCTGAGAATTTTTTGGGCAGTCACCATGGCTGAAAAGTGTCCACCACAAGCTTGATCATGATAGGCTTTGAGGATTTTTTCTTGTTTTTCCTTGTCAACACACTTGAGAAAACAACCATCTATCCCTTTCTTGTAGAGTGCATGATTCCAAATCACATATTTGTCTGATTTCAGCTTGAGAGTTCTTCGCTGCTTGTAATCTAAATGAGGAGGGCACTCCCCATAGGTAAGAAAGAAAGCAATTTCTACATACCATTCTTTGGTAGTATTCACAAAGAGAACTTATGGGCAATCCTCTAAGCAGGTTGGGAAAGTTTCATCTCTTTCTCCAAGTTGGAATTTCAGAGATTCATCTTCAACAATCAAATTGCACAAACGATTTCCTCTAACTAGATTACAGGGCTTAATCTCTAGGTCATACTCTTGGATCCTTGTAATCTGATTTCCTCTTTTGGATTTTGGATTTTGTTTTGTCAAAATGGACTTGATTGCACTTCCAGGGACCATCACCATGGTGTGAGAGTTGAGTATGTAAACTTTGAAATTCTTCATGGCCTTGACCACTGCGTATGCATGATTCTCCAATTGACTGTAAATTAGTTCATGCTTCTTCAGAGGGCAGCTCATGAAAGAAATAGGTGCTTCCAATTATTCATCATTCTTCTGAACTAGGACAACAAAAAGAGTGTGCTCCGAGGCATAACAATACATGATGAATTCCTTGCTGAAATTTGGAGATACTAGCATTGGAGCTTCGGCAATGGCCTTCTTGATTTCTTCAAATTATTATTATCCTTCACTACTCCATTTGAAACTTGTTTGAGGCTTCATCATAGAGGTGATATGCTTTGTTTGTTTAACAAATTCACAGACAAAGAGGCGAAGAAAATTTACCTTCCCAAAGAATGAGCGCACTCCTTTCTTGCTGGTGGGAAGGGATAGTGTTTGAATAGAATTTACCCTCTCAAGGTCAATATGTGCTCCATGATTATTCACGATGTGTCCCAACAGCTTGCCTTATGTGAATCCAAAGATACACTTCTTGGGATTTAGAGAAAAGCCATGTTTTCTACATCTTGCAAGAATTTGTTCCAAGTGAAAGAAATGCTCACTTCTCTTCTTTGAAAACACGGTTAAGTCATCAAGGTAAATGACAATGCAATGCTTGAGATCTTTGAAAGCCAGGTCTGTGGCTCTTTGGAAGGTGGATCCCGCATTGATCAGGCCAAAAGGATTCCTGCTGTAAGAAAAATTTCCCCAAGGAGTTGTGAAGGTTGTCTTGCTACAATATTCTTCGGCCACTTTAATTTGATTATACCCTGAGAATCCATCAAACAAAGGGAGCATCTCAGATATAGTAACTGCTTACAAAATGTGATCCATGATGGGCAGAGGATAGTTGTCTTTGAGTGATGCTTGATTCATATTTCTGAAATCAACACATCCTTATCTCCCCATTTTTCTTTCTGACTGACCTACAATGTTGGCCACCCATGTTGAGTGGTGGATGGGGAAAATAATTCTGGCATTCAGCATCTTGTTCACTTCTTCCTTGATAACATCAAAAATCTTTGGATTATAAGGGTCTTTGCTTCTTCCTGAAGGGCTTAGCATCCTGCTTCAAAGGAATGGAATGATGCATTTCCTTCAGTTGAAAATATTTGAGCTCATTGTAAGAGTAAGCTAGCACATCAGAGTAATTTTTAAGCAAAGCAACGAACTCCCTTTTCTCTTCAGGTGAATAACATTTTCCAATGTTGACCATCCTTGGATCTTCAAAAGTCCGAATGTTTTCCTTGTCAAAATCAGATGGACAACGAGAAGATAGCCTTTATTTTTCACAAATAGATCTGTCATGCTTGTCAAACAGGTCCTCCAGAGAGACTAGACCTTTGGGGATCTTATTACCTTTCAATCTGATCATGCCTTCATCATCCACTCTTTCAATTTAATCTGATGCATCTTCAGCCACAACTTCTCTATGTGGATTGACACTTCCCTTAAAGAAGAGATTATTGAAGTTGTCTCTTTGCTCCAAGAAGGATAAAATATGATTATCGTCATTGAAAGCTTTCCAGTGATCTGTGTTATCAGGTACACTTGGTTTGAACACCATCTCAATGGTTATTTTGTCCTTTCCAAAAGAAGTATGAGGAGTCAATAGGGATGTTGATACTATAAGGGAATCAGCTCTTTCATTTTGTTGTCTTGGGATGGCTTCAATAGAGAATGCATCAAGGAATTCAATGCAATCCCACACTATATTCCTGTAATACCTGAGCCTTGGGCTCTTCACCTAGTGTTGCTGGTGGATTTGCTTCACTATCACCTCTGCATCACTGAGGAATCTCAACTTTTTGATTCACATGTCTTCCGCTTCACTTATGCCCAAGAGGAGAGCTTCATATTCTGTTGTATTGTTGATGTTGTCAAAATGTAGTTTGCATGCAAAAGGATGCAAAGGAGAGTACAACACAACACCAGCCCCTGAGCCTACTTTGGATTGGCTTCCATCAAACTCCATTGTCTAGACCTGATCTTTCTCCGATTATGAGGAAATTGGAAAGTCTTCTTCTCATTGTGAAGTAAGGAAATAGTTTCCTAATCCATAATCTTGAAAGTAGATATTAGCTCTTGGGTCACTAGAATTTCTTACTGTAAACCTCATTTTTCTTATCGGAAGTAGCCTCTTCATCTCACCCTTTACTAGAATAGGTACAGAGGTCCAATCTATCTTTATATCTCCACCAAGGTCTCTATAAAAACTTCTATCAAGAGCATGCCAAAATATGCTGGAATATATGCCACTAAGATGGTTACGAGTACTTTCTTATCAGGGTATTCAGCCAAAGCTACTTGTGCATATTTTATCCTTCCTACTAGTGGAACTTCCTTAGATTCCATTGAGTAACAAGCTCCGTTAACTCTGGTTAGTGTCAAGCCAAGATCATTAGAAAATTTGAGTGGCATTACGTTATCCGAAGCTCCAGAGTCAATGATGCAATTGTTGAGCTCAAAACCATTCATGAGAAGAGACAAGTAGAAGGGTTCCACCTTATCTGTTTTGGAATCACTTAGGGCTAGCATGTTTTTGGAAGGTGGTGCAGATGGTGTCGGGAGTAGACCTTTATAATTCAGAATTGAAGGTATAGAACTTTTGCTCCGAACATCATTGATTAGTCTCTCAAACTGAGTAGGGTGTGTTTCCAAGTATTCAATCTCTGAGAGCTACACTTTGGTCTTACTTGCATATTCCAAAAAATCAAATGGGACAATGTTGGATGAGGGGGAAGTTTCTGGAGTGAGGGAAGGTTTACATCCTAAGGGTCTTTGAGGAACATTGGCTGACTTAGGATAGAATTCACTGGAGGGAGGAGTGTTTTTAATAACTTGTGAGCTAGAAGAAGGAAAATGTGACATACTAAATATAACAGCCTGATCTCTAGTAGCCATTTGGCCTGGTTTCATTTTGGCTGAATCCATTGAGGGTGGTAATGGTGAGCCTCTGCTGATGATCTTCTTTTGTGGGGCTGCTGGAGTGGGATATTATTTACTTTTCTTTTCCTCTTGAGCCATAGAGGGTAGAGAATCTTTCTTGGATTGAGCTCAAGTGAAGACAACACTATTATAGTAGGTATTTACCTTAGCTCATGTTCACCTAGGTACTTTATTTACCTTTATTGTATTTATCCTCACCCACTTATGTGTGTGGATATTTCTTTTATCTTATTTAGATATTAGGAGATATTATCTAGTTGTTAGATATAGTGCTTTCCTTGATCTATGGTATTGACTAGATCCTTGATGTCTAGTTCTCTCCTAAATCTATGGTCTTGACTAGATCCTTGATGACTAGTTATTTCCTTGATTTATGGCTTGATCTACGACCTTGACTGGTTCTTAGATTGTTATTCCTTACCTATTTAAGCAAGGCCAATTCTCAATGAATTGTATTGAGTTCCATAATAATATATGATATTACTTCTCATTTGTTTGCAAAGGTTTATGTAAAGTTATTTTGGTGAATTACTTTCATCTTATTGATCACAGTGTTTAATTAGAATATGTGTTCTTGTTTTGGTATGATCTGGTTACTGTTCCTTTCAAACACATGAGAAGCTTGGGGCTAACTCTTCTTCTTCTCCAACATCCACAAACACAAACAAGCCATTGTGCATATCAACTTCTTCAATTTTGAGGTAGCCTTCATAATCCTCTTATATTTCTCCTTCAGGTTTATCAATTTCAGCATCCTCTCTTAATTCTCTGGTGTCACAAATAGCATTTATAGGAGGTGCTTCAAGGGAAATTTGGTGAGGAGGTGGTGTAGTTATTTGTCTATCATGGAAGTTTGGCATCCTTGGAGCATTTCTCATTTTCATTTGGGATAACTACTTCTTCAAGGCAACTAGATTAATTTCCATTTTTCTGGAACATAGGATCTGTAGTTACTAAATCCAAACTCTAACCCTTCTACTTCCCATTTGGGCATTTCACCTTTTTAGAGAGGATTAAGTCATCATTAATTTTAATGGAAAATTTTTGATCTTCCCTCAGTGTATTTGGTTGGGCTATTCTAAGGAAGAAACAAACTTCTGATGGCAAGGCACTGATGAAGAATCTTCTCAGGTGGTTCTCAGAAGGTAGCACATCTTCAAGGAGTCTTCTTGTCAGTCTATCAAACCTTTCTACAAAGTCCCTCATGGATTCAGATCTTTCTTTCTTTATTTGGACTAATTGCTCCAGTAGCTCTTGACCATCTTCAGTGCTCCTGAATCTTTTTTCAAATGGTTTTCTAATATCTTTCAAACTAGTAATAGATCTTGCAGGAAACATGTAAAACCATTCAAAAACCTTTTCCTGAAGTGATTCCACAAATATTCTAACTAACACATCTTCATCTTCAACACCTAACACACCACAAGTAGTGATGAAGTTTGCTACATGTTCTTCAGGGAGTTGAGAGCCATCTCCTTTGAATTTGGGAAAATTATTTCTCGAACCTCTTGTCAGATCATGAAGTACTTGTGGGAGTGCAAGTGGACCAGTATTTATTACCCATGGTACATTGGGTATAGGTGCTTCACATTCATTATAATCCATTCTATTTTCATTTCTGGCTTCTTCAGCATCTAGGGCTACTTCTCTTTCCTTTCCTGTAGCTTGGAGTCTTGCAATTTTTGCGAGTTGAGCTCTAATCTCTTCCTCTCTATCAAACCGAGCTATAACCTCTTCTTCTTCTCTCTCCAACTCCTCAAAAGTAGGGTAAATCACTCCTCCTTGTCTCAGCTTGTGAGTATACCTTCTATCAGCCAACTTGAAAGTTTTATTGTCTTCTCTTTCACAGCCTAGAATTTTATAGCAATGGTGAGGTGATTTACACTCTGCCAAATATGCCAAGTAACCTCCTTTAGGTCTAAAATGATTTCTTTTGTATATGATAGAGAAAAGAAGGGTTCCTAGAAGAATTTGCAAGAATTTTGAGTTACATCCATGCAGTTCATATGGCTACTCAATCTGTAGAACTCTTCTATTTGAATCTTTTTGTAGTTTTGGATCACAAGGGATTTCAGACTTCAAAGGCAAACTTAATGATATTATAAAAACCTTGTGGTAATTTTTGGGTGCAGATGCTTCAAACACTGTTGACAAGAAAAATTTTCAGGGACAAATTAGTGGTTATCTGACCAATGCTATGGGATTCTAAGTCCCTCTACATTTGAATGGTGCAGTTACCATTGTTTAACATGTAAAAATGAAGTGGATTTATGGTGTTTTTTCAACCAAAGATCCACAAGAACACTCCACTATCCCTATGGAAATAATAACAAATCCTTGCTATAGCAGAAGTCAATCTGAGGAAGGGTAGGGAGTGAGAATGAAGGAGGGGGAGTTTAATGTTGTGGGTAGAGTGTCAGATTCCCACACACATCAACTGGAAGTTTCATTACATGCATTCATTAACAGAAGAAATACAAATTAGCAATTTATGAGCACAAGATAGAATAAAACATGCTAGTTACAAAGCACCAATCGATATTTTCATCTAGGGGACATAAAATTTCTTCCTTTTTTATTGATCTTAGAGTTCAAAATTGTACAACAAGTGGGAATAGAAGAAATAATACAGAGAAGGAGAATAGAAGAAGATTGACTCTTGATTTTGTCCTCTGTTCACAAAAAATGTGCTTTATGTTTCTCAATTTGATTTCCAGCCCAAACAATGGCTCTCAAAGGACAAGAAATAGCATGATAGGAGCAGTTACAACTTCCCCAAATGGCCAAGAAATGGTTACAAATAGATTTGATATTTTTTCCTTCTTCCAGATTCCTCTGCATAAATGAAAACGCTTCTGACGAGCCCAAGAAGGGCTCCTGCATGTAAAAATTTGTTTTATACTTCAATTTTCCCATTTGCATATGAACTGTTCACTCCTTTTCCCTAATTGCTTTGAAATCGGGCCATCCACGTGGTAGGAGAACATTGGAGCGAATTTAGGAGGAGCTTTTTTTTTGTTTTTTTTTGCATGTCAGAGATGTTTTCTTGATTTTCTCCCACAAAACGCCATCAAAATTTGAAATTGAAGTTTCCATCGTATAGAGAATTTTGACAGATTTCCATTGATACCAAAAATGCAAAAAAATGAGCTCTAGTTTGAAAGATATGGCCTCTTGAAGATTTAGGGAAAAACTAGTCAAAATTAGGGTTGGAGGGGTCAAATTTTAAATTTTTCATTTTGGAAAAATTTCCCAAAAAACTCCACAGGTCTACCACTCTAAGACATGCGGAACCTTTTGGTTCACTTCGTGGGCTGAAGACCTATCCTTTTCCTTTGCATTTTCATATTGGGAAAATTTCTCAAAAACTCCCCATGCCCTGCTACTCTGAGACATGTGGCATGTTTTGGTTGCTTGGGGCGATGCACCTCCATTTTTTCCTTTGAAATTCACATTGGGGAAAAATCCCAATTTACCTCTGCCCCCCACCGCTCTACCATGCGCTTCTCCCTTCTCCTCCGCAGGCATGCGGGCCGCTTTGTAACTTTTGCACTGCTTAACCAAAAGGGATAATTGTTGAATTCCTCACCGTGCCCCGCTCTGCCTTAACACGTGGCGCTTCTCTAATGGATGCGGGCCTACCTAGGGAAAATTTCCCTATTTACCTCCACCGAGCCATAACTCAAAAACTGCAAGGAATTAGGAGGACTTCCACACCTTTCTGGAAAGCAGAAATAATTCTCTATCTGATGAAGGTGTTTCTAAGAATTCTAGATCCCTTGGGAAGTGCAAAATTTCAAAAGACTTAGACTGGACCATTTTCAAAGGGTGACAAGTCAAAAATCTCTAAGTCCAGACTTGGGAAAAAGAAAGAAAATTTTGAGGGGACAACAGGTCAATAACCCATCCTCTGACTTACAGACCTTTTCCATCCATTTTCACCCATTTTCATCCATTTTATTCTTCCATCTCTTTCATTTTCTCCCATTCCATGAAGTTGTGCAATCATGGCTTCATTTCCTTCTTGGAACTCACACTTACAATAGAAATTCAGTTCACCTCCAATTCATTTCCCAACTCCTCCAAATCAGCATTATAATCAGATCCAGGACCATTATGCTTACCCATATGAGTAGGGTCAAAGTTAGTTTGGCCATGGAGCTTATCATGAAAAAGGGGATGCCTATAATGGTGATAGCTATGTGGATAATTCTGATTTGTTGGAGAAGATTCAAAAAAAGGAGGCTGACATGGTTTAGTCAAGGGCCATAACACAAATGAAAGCATTCAACATTGGTTGCAGGGAACATTATCCATGGGAAGGCCCTTTTCTAAGACATTACAACCCTCAAGATAAACTTGAGTTCATTTTTTAAGTCTTGCCTCAACTTACACAATGGATTGAGGATATTGAGGCTTATGAGAAAAGTGCAAGACAACCTTGTAAATGGGTAAGTCAATCACCAAATCCCTGTCCTTCATTTTCTCTTTCTCAATGTTTATCATTTCAGCACGATCAAGAGTCAAGCCCCTCACTTTCTTACCCAAGTGTTGATTTCATTCCTCCATCTCCTAGTCTTCCATCCCATTTCAATTCTTCTACCCTTTTCTTTCCCAAGAATTTATTCCCTCCAAAGAAACAAGAAGATCCACTTCCCTCTGCACCATAGACAACAACAAAACTAGTTGAATCCCAACCTACCACTCCTCTTTCTTTCCCAAGTCCATGTTGGGAAGAGACTCATGAATCTAGTCAAGGAAAAAAATAAGAAGTGGAGCCCAACAGAGAAGAAATGTTAGACAATCTGAAGATTTGGGCTTCCAAATTTGGGTTTACAAATATCCCCTTGATGGTTAAGCCAATAGAGGAGGTCAGAGTTCAAGAACCAGTGGTTGTTGAGGCTTAGTTTGCAGTAGAGAAGGAAAAAAAATAAAAAGAAGATCAACAACCTACTTGCTTTGAATACAATGTCCCTAATGACAGTCTTTCTGAAAGGAATGCTGACCTAATCCAAGATGAAAAACTAGTTAAAGAGGAAGAACAATCATCTCCAAGCCCCATTGAAGAGGGGAAACTAAGAGAGATCAAATAAGTGTTAAATCCACTCAATGAAGAAAGAATCATTGAAGATTTTTTTCTTTCATTTCAAGGGACTGATTTGATTGATGAACCCATGATGGATGAGGACCATACAGTTTCATAGGCTCCAAGCATAGAGCAGGCTACAAAAGAACCTTCAGTTCTTCCTCCCACTTCATCCCCTTCAAGCTCTAATGTTGAAGAGGAGTTAAAACTTTCAAACTTCATGTTTGAGGAAGAGGGGAATGATGGTGAGAAATTTTCAGATTAGGAGGACACCATGGAGGAGGAAGAACACCTACAACAGGAAAACAAGGAGGAAAACTGTCTGTCAGACTTGGAAGATTACTTTGGTGAAGAGGAGCCTCAGGAGATCACATCATTTTCTCCTCTTCCATCCATCTTCTAAGCATATAATTTTGTTGCCATGAAGGAGGAAATTCAAGGACATTGGCCTACACTTCATATGTTTAGCTCTCTGAAACCAAGGTTGGAAGATATGAGTCTTCCATGTTATTTAAAAGAGAAAGAAGAAGAACATCCAGCTCCAAGTCTAGTTAAAGAGGAGCATGTGTAGGTGACCAAGATAGATTTAGAGGCATTGAATCATGAGCCAATTACACAAGAAAATACAGACCCCTCTCCCATTCAACCTCTCCAAAAGTCTATTTTTTTGGAGGAGCCTAAAATCACTAGCTTCATGTTTGAAGATGAAGCTTCATATGGTGAAGATAACAAAGATTTTAAGATCACCATGCAAGGGGGAGATACCTTGCTACAGTAGGACAGTAAAGAGTTTGATTTCCTATCAGACTCAAAATAATGTTTTGATGAAAATAAGTCAGTTGAAATTACAATCTTTTATCCCCCATCATTCATTCTTCAACCACAAGAACCTGTTGCCATGAAAGAGAACATGCAAGAACAATCTGTAGTTTGCAACATGCCTCCTGAATCAAAGTTGGAATATTTTAATATTCCAAAAGTCAAACTTGCTGCAAAGGAAGAGAAAGAGTACGAGACTATCATCTGTCTCACACCATCCATCCAAGAAGGTCCACAAAAGGACTCCATTTTTGGAGTTAAATTTCAGAGAAATGGGCACATTCAAAGGACCAGACCTTGACCAATAAGATACTTGGTTTCATTGGATTCAAGGGAGAATCCTAAAACAATCATGCCTACTTCAAGGCATGAGGATGAGTATCAAAGCACCAAAGTTCACCATCAACACCTCCAGGAGTCTAATGAAAATCAGATTGAGGAGGTATTTTCCATTAATGTTGATACCTTGCTAATATGGGTGGAGGATCAGCTTAAAGTCAATTTTTCACTCATCTAGGCAGCCATATTCAGTCTCAAATAATTTACATGGCTTCCCCTTTTGAGAAAGGGAAGCTATTTCTCCCTACCTGTGGAAAAATTTGTTTAAGTTTTTTTTATCTCTGGTTAGTGTAGGAGTAGGAGTAGACTTTGATTCTAGTAGAAGAAGTGCTTGTGTACACTCTGCATGTATCATTTGAAGCATGTATGATTTTTTTTTGTACATAAGTTTTGTTCGTATTTCTCTAGAGATACTGAGGCAAGGCCCTTCACTATTCATGGCAAAAGACTCATAGTTTCCTGTGACAGTTGTAAATTTCAAAATAAAACAAATGCAGAGAAACTAAAGAAAGTTTTGAAGACAACCCATTTAGGGATAGATGAAAGCCCTAGGTCAAAACAATTTTCTACTCTCAGAAGCCTTGTTTGAATATTTCTTGTGAAAATTGAGAGCGTGGACAAGCGGGCAGGCTCAGGGTCAGGAAAAAGTGAAAAGTGAGCAATCAGAGAGTCTATTTTTAAATAAGGGTCAGTATTAGGCCATTAATTGTTACTCCACACCCAATGGATGCTTCAAGGCTACTGATCCCTTCATCTAGCAGGAAGATGCCCCTGCAAGTCACCAAATTGTTATCCATATTTTACCCCCAAGTAAAATTGGTCAGCCACGACCCTACTCAGAACAAACCAGAGAAATCACATTCAAATCCTACCATCAGGAAATAGAGAGACTCTACAATGAAGTGACAGGGTCTGCGAAAGATCAAACAACCCCAATGCAAGAAGAAATTCAAAACAATAGCTATGTCAAATGGGACCATGCTCCAAATCCAATAAACAAGTTACAAGAAGGCTCTAAAATGGATTAGCAGGGTCGAGGAAGGAGGTCGAGCGGTGTCAAAGGAACCGGAAGCTCAAAGGAAAAGAAACAACGAAGGTTTGAAGTTTTTTGGGCTCTGTAAATGACATAGAAGGAACCCCAAAATCAGATATGTATGGAGGAGACAGCAGAAGCTGACAAGTGTCCAAACAACAAACATCCAAAGGATAAATCCAAAATGAAAACCCAAAGATGCACGAGGCTTCCACGTGTTAAGAGCTCCAAAATTTGCACTAGTCGTTGAAAAGTCTTTGACTCAGCAAAAGGTGTCAAGTGTCGGTTCGGCGCAATTCCAAGATGGGAGCCAAAGGTAGAGACTCAAATGTGTGCCAACCCTCCACGTGCAAAATGGTAAAAAAAAGGTCAAAAAGGAGAGCAAGCCAAAAATGACTAAGTATAGAGTGCAGGCAGAAGGCACCATGTGTCTTAATGATGCTCCTTCAAAGGTAAAATCATGAGTGGGTTATTAAATGAGTGTGGGCTCACCATGTGTCCTAGATCAGAAAAGGGATAGAGTCAGGGTTGAATACTAAAAGAATAGGCAAGTCAGCGGAGGAGGCCAAGTGTCAGCATGACACTATTTCAAGAATAAAATTTTGGGTGGGTTTTCAAACAAGTGCCAAGCTGCCACTTCTTCATGGTCAGAATTTTGGCCCCACCAAACAGAGGACTTAGGAAAAATACAAGGGAACATTGTGGAGCCCATTGAAGCCTCCATGTGTCAGTATGACACTATTTTATAAACAAAAGGTAGGGGCCAAATCTCCAAGATGCGCGAGGCTGCCACCTTGACATGGTATAGACAGACTGTTTAAAATTTGCGTGCCTGAGACCCTAATCTTCAAATGGCCATATATTTTGATAGGAAAATCAGATTTGGGCGGGGAGAAGACTTTTTGGAAACATATCAACACCCTCTATGCCATGGAAACATAAAATATCATTCTTAGTGGGATTTGGTGGGTGAAAAATGGGAAAATGTCTTCTAGGCCATTAATACAGAATCTATTTGCTCCAACAACTAGATTAGGTTTGATTTGATCCTCCGTTCTTCTTCCTTGGCACTCCGAGTAGACATAGGGAACCAAAATTGATATATTGCGGATGGATTTGAGAGTAGAATTGATTGATTGTGGTTGATCTTTCAGAATAGTATTGAATCCATCATAGAGGTGTTTGAAGCATGATTCGAATTCTTCCCTCCTCTCTCTTATTCTTCCTATATATTGTAAAGGAGGGGCATATTCAAATGGTTGTTGATCTTCCCTCTTCTTCCCCCTATCTCTTTCTTCCTTAGGGTCGAATTTGGATTCTAAGCCTCCTCCCATTACTCTGTAATGGCATTTTCTTGCCTCTTTCTCATTGACAATGTATCGTGTAACTTTTAAAGTAATAGAATATGTTTCATGATGCATCTATGCATCCTTGGCTCATTTTATTATCTATTTTTACCTCTCATTATCACATGGTAGAATGTGCATACTCTGATGTCTGTTGCAAGTTATGGGAGTTGTGTTTAATGGGTTTCGAAGTGGTGCTATATGTGAAAACTAGCTCTAGTCTGTGGTGCATCTTGTCCACCCTCTCCTCTACTCACCTCTCTCTAATTCATGTGGTCGGGTCTATGATTCAACCATTTCCTTTTCTTTTGTATCACTGATTAGTGTAGGCTCTTTTAGCCTCTCTCTCTTTGTCCCCTTGGAATGGTTAGATTAGGATAGGATAGGTTATACTTGCACTGGAGTATTTTGTGGTAAGTGGATTAAGAGGCAAGAACCATCTTTCTCCAGAGGTAAATCTCAAGTTTTGCAAGTCCCACTTCTTGAGAGATGGTCCCATGTTGTCCAATCACACCGAATGTCCCACTTCACAATCAGGCTATTTGGGGGTGCTGTGATTCTTCAATAATATTCAAATTTGGAATTATTACGTACTTTGAGAAGGCAAGTTGTAGGTTTTTATTACACCTTCTTGTATAAAATTAATTTTGGTCCTTGGGGTGTGGACTTGGGTTGTGTGTGTAAGTAAAATGTCATTTATTCACCCACCTTTTAAAATTGTTCTTTGGAGTTTGAAGTTGGCTTGTTAGGTGGAGTTAAGGATGTGTGATGTGGAATCCTACATGGACCCACCTCATCCTTCTCTCTACCTTTTCTATTTATTTGAATTCATTGGCTTTTATGAGGGGTTACTGCATTTTTGGTGATTTCATTTTGGCTACTTTTCTTGGCTTTGAGCTCTTGTAATTTTAAAGAGAGTTAGAGATTTTTGTTACATGCTTGTGGATTACTGGAGATTTTGGACTATTTGGATTGGAAAAAGCTTGTTTTTGAACTTTTGGGAAGAATCTACCATGGAGAGATAATATCTTGACTCTTTAAAATGTTCTTCCTTTATTTATGCATATGTGAATGCTTTGAATATTTTGGTATGTTGTTGGCTAGTTGAGTAGATTTCCTAGGTATGGTGTAGGAGAAGACTATAGGGATATTTTTTGGGGAGACATAAGAGTTTTGGGGAGGTATATGTGTTATTGTGGAGGGATTTTGGGATTGGGTTTCACCTTGTAAAATAAATAGCTTGCATTTCTTTACTTGTTATGGGGTGCCATAAGCGTGTGGGGAGGAACAAGAGAATGGGAGGCATAAGGGGTACTTGGGGGAGGCATAAGGGCATATAGGGGTTGTGAACTGATATATATTGGTGGATTTATCTTAAGGTGGAAACCCATTTCCCCATTGGGAGGTATAAGCAGCTACCCCCATAGGTCTTGCTCCTTTGGCTTGTGCATGATGAAGCTTGAGTATTGTTTATTGTTCTGCATGTGGTTGTAAACTGCAGTATGTGTTTGGACTATGTTCTATTTTTGAAAACAATTTTTGTGTTGTGGAAACCTATTTGTTGCCATCAACTGAAATACATTACATATTTCTTTATGGTTGGGGATCAGGGGCCAATGGGGAGGATGACATTTTCTCTTCATTGGAATTCTTCGTTGGGTGGAGAGAATTGCCTCTCCCCCTTCTTTGGTGTGACCCAAAAGATATATGGTGGATCTTCTTGTTTCTGTTTTAGAGTTAAGGATGAAGTAAAATTTCGCATTCCCCTTGAGGTTTCCTTATTGTAAGAAAAAATTCCCAAATAAAGTGGATGACATTGTAATATTATTTTTGGTGGAAAGTTACTCTCTTTAGGAAATGGAATCTACATTTGAATGTGAAAGATGCATATGTTATATATATCTTCCCCCTCAGATGAGTCAAGAAGATTATGTATGAGAAAAAACCATCTTAGCTAAATTTCATACCATTTGTGCAAGGGGAAGAATATTTTTGGAGGCTTGAATCCAAAGCAGTATGGCTCAAAGAAGGGGACATGAACACTAATTATTATTTTTTCATATGACCACTTTAAAGCACAGGGCCCATAATAAATGTTGTATATATCTTCCCCCTCAGGTAGATATGGGAATAACAGAAGGTAAAGGGTGCACAACATAATGCGTAAACATGAAGAAATCCACGCCTTGGCGCAGGTAAAGGGCACACGACATGAATAAATTTGCACCTTGGCGTAGGTAAAGGGCGCACGACATAAGGTTTCGACATGAAGAAATCTGTGCCTTGGTGCAGGTAAAGGGTGCACGACATAAGGTGTCAACATGAAGAAATTCACGCCTTGGCGCAGGTAAAGGGAACATGACATAAGGTTTCGACATGAAGAAATTTGCACCTTGGCACAGGTAAAGGGTGCATGACATAAGGTTTCGACATGAAGAAATTCGCGCCTTGGCGTAGGTAAAGGGTGCACGACATAAGGTGTCAACATGAAGAAATTCACGCCTTGGTGCAGGTAAAGGGCTCACGACATAAGGTGTCGACATGAAGAAATTCAAGCCTTGGCGTAGGTAAAGGGCATATGACATAAGGTGTCGACATGAAGAAATTCGCGCCTTGGCACAGGTAAGAGTATGTCGACATAAGGATGGATGCACCGGGGCACATCTTCAGGAGGCGCAACATTTTGAGTGCTGACAGGAAGCAAACCTTGACCTAGATATTCAAATGGCCATAAATTTTCACAGGGAGCTTGGATTCACGAAAGGTTGGAATTTTCATAAATATTACGAAAGATATCTTTAATTGGGTGAGAACAAATTCTTAAAAATGCAAAATATAGTTCGCCACTTTTGGGTTTGCTAGGGTTCTCATCTACCACCATAATGAGATAAATTAAATGTAACCTAGAGGTGGTTGGGGTAGATTTGGATTTCCTCTCTCTTCTCTCTCTCATTCTTCCTATAAATTTTAAGGAGGGGCTTCTTTCTAAAGGTTGGAAATTCTTGTTTTGCCCCTCCCTTCTTCTCTTTGGCAGGTGAGTTTGTGGAGTTCAAACCTCCCATTTAAAACTGTAGTGCAAATTTGCCTCTTGACATTTTGTACTGTATTGTATCAATCTTTGGAGAAGATAATGCATGTCTATGGATGATCCTCAACCCTCTCTGTGTTTATTTGCATCCTTCTGATCTTTCACTACAATTTTGGTTATCTGTGCATGATCTTGCATTGCATTTTAATGGTTTGTGTTTATTGGAAAGACAGGTGTTCTTCATTCCTCGGTGCATCACCTTTGTTAGTTTAGGTTTATTCTTATGCATCTTCTTACCCTGTCTCCTTGGCAAGTTAGATTAGGTTTTTGAGTAAACCCTCTACATTTTTATGTATCATCCGGAGAGCTTTCCCAATTCACAATGTCCCACACTTGCGAAAAGCTCCATGTTATGCAATTGCACTGAGATTCTCAACCCTTCGAGTTGTAGACATTCAGGGGTGTTGTGATTCGCTGTCAACAACATATTATGTAAGTTGTATTTGATGAATGAAAAAATAAGTTGTAAAATAATTATTGGAGTTCAATAGAAGTTGTTTTAATTATCACAAATGGTATGGTTTTAATTTGAAATATGTGTTTGAAATATATTGTGAAATCTTTGTTTGAAAATTAAAAGAAATACGTATGAAGAAATATTACATTTATCTGTTTCATTCGAAATGCATGATTTGAAAGTAGATCTACATTTTGGGTTTTCACAGATTGATTGAAGTAAAGTTAAAAATTTTAAATTAGATTTGACTGAATTTAAATATTTAGAGGATGATAACGAAAAGTTGATCCATTGAGTTTAAGTATGATTTCTATTTTTGGATTCACTGTAAACCTATAAAATGAATATCAGATAAATATACAGAATAATTTGTATTGATGAAAGACAAGAGAAAAAATTAAAACAAGTTAAGGATGAACAAAACAAATATTAAAATAGTTTGTATTGTTTAAGAAATTTATGCAGAACTTTGTTAATCGAGAAAGGGACAAAATAATGCAGTACAAATAAAGGAGAAAGGAAATTCGTATTAAAAACTCAAAATTTAACAATTAAACCCTAAAAAATCCATCGAAATCTTTCTAAGTGCAATCCTCCATGTAAGTTTGGCATGTTGAGGAAGAAAGAGTGGCGGATTAAATTAATTTCGTTAAGTTAAAATTCTAGTTCACGTTTTAACGGCAGGAAAGATTTTTTTTGTCAAATTCACCCACTTAAGTTTATCAAAAATGAAACTTGTTGGTTCCCCCTTATGCAAAGAGGATTTTAATCCCTTTTCATAAAGTACTTATTCACCCAAATCTAAGCTCCCAGTCGGAAGTTATGGCATTCTCAATTTTTTATTTTGCTTGGTTAAAAAAAAGGGAAAGGGAAAATTTTTGTGAATTGGACCCGTGGGCCTGAAAATTGCTTAGGGCACTTTATGCAAAAAGCAAAAAGTCATGAATTCCTCTATGGCCCTGCAACCCCACCATTTCACTTTTGGGAAAAACACCTTCATGGGACTGCACCTTCAAACTTTCCTTTTTGAAAAATTGGCAGCAAATCTTAAGTCTCCCCAATGGTTCGCTTCCCCACCTATCATTGTGGGTTGAACACGTGGCATATTTAGGCATCATCAGAGGCACGGATGTTTTTATACCTTTTCGCCCTTGGAAAAAGATTGGCAAAAATTCCTAAGTTTCCCCATCAACCCGCCTTCCCACAGGTCATTGTTGGATTGACACTTGGCTTTGCTTGGTGTTAATGGAGGCGAGGGTTATTTTTAGCCTTCACAATTTTTAACAAAAAATCCAATATTTCTAAGTTTTCCCTAATGATCTACTTCCCTGCTTATGATTTTTGGTAGAACACGTGGCATCTTTGTGCATCAGCAGAGGTGCGGGGGTTTTTGAACATGTTTACCCTTAAAAAAAAAGGAGTTAAAATCTAATTTACCTCCAATGACCCACCTTCCCATGTGGGCTTATCAACATGCCATGTGTCCCTTGCGCTTTTGGGAAAATTTTCTTTTCCAGGCCCATAAGCCCACCTTTAGGGAAAATTTTATTCCTAGGGCTTGCTGGCCCGCTCTAGGGAAATTTTTCTTCCCAAGGCCCGGTGCCCCGGTTTTGGGAAAAATTTTTGCCCGGGGTCCGTTGTCCCACTTTTGGGAAAATTTTCTTTCCCAGGCCATCGGCCCACCTTTGGGAAAATTTTCCTTCCTAGACCCGTCAACCCGTAACTTAAGAAATATGAGGAATTGGGATGACTTCTTTATATCATTTGAAAGGGGAAGAAATTTCCTATCTACTAGAAATGTTTTAAGGAAATATTAAGTGCGTTAATTATGTGAAAATTTAGGTTGAAGTGCCAAGTCGAGTATGAGAGTGGGTAAGTGGGGAAATCACCCCTTTTTAACTTAAATGTTTATCTCTAAAGCATGGGTTGACCTTTTTAGGGGTCATGTTAGGGGATAAGGAAAAGTTTTCTATCCCATGAAAATATGAACCTTGTTTATTTTTTAGAACTGATGGAATTAAATACCCAAGGTATTTAATTCCTTTGGCCCTTTAACCCTCTAAAATTGATTAGGGAATATTTAACTATAATGATAATTTAATTACTTATTAACTCCTAAGAGAAATTTAATGATATTGTATCAATCATACTCATTAATTTTGTAATGTGGCGCTAATGTGTGTTATGACGGGAAAATTTCTTTTATTAAATTATAACTAACTTTGAATCCTTTTTGTGACAACTGTTGCTTGAAGCCTGGTAGTGGTTGCGCTTTTCAAAAAAAAATATTCCACAATTTTTTCTATCTAAACCTAGGTTGTTCTTGCGTCTTGAGTGTTTGTTTTAGTGGGTGTTACACTTGGTATCAGAGCTTTGGGTTTAGAGCTTGGACCCTTCAGTACACTACAAAACTTGAGACATGAATATTAAACCTAACACACTTTTAAACCAAGAAAACAACTTTGTTTGGAATTTTTGTATTTTAGTGAACATGGAAAAATGAATAAAACCTAAGATAGTGAACTAAATTTCGCTTAGGTATGTGCTGGAGGCACGGAAAAGAGGAGGGGTCCTTTCACATAGATCTAGACTTGCCACCTCCATATCATGTCATAGCAACCATTGTACCCCAGATTTTATAGACGCTTCAAGATGTTAATGCTGACTTACGCGGAGGGTCCATAGGACGATGACCAGTCAGACATGATAGGGATCCATCCATTGAGGCTCATGTATCTCCTCAACATAGTAAGGAGTATAGATGAGAGAACTCCCGTGTGGAGTCAGGTAGAGAAGAGTCACCATTGAGGGGACAAGGAGACCAAACTTTTGAACACAGGGATAGGTCTTGGTGCCCTAGGCTTAGGGATGAGCATGCAAAGAGGCCTAGGGGTCACTAGACTACAACTCCAAACCATATCAAGGAGATCCTGAAGCTACAACAATCTCATTAATCTGGTGACATAGGTGGATTTTAGGAAGAGGCCTAGTTGGTGAGCTTGAGCTGGTGCTTTAAGATCTGCCCTTGTTCTAGCAACATGAAATTTTGTGTTGCAATCCATCTTCTGAGGGATGGAGATGGTGTCTGGTGGAGGATCAAGGAGCAGAAGCTCCATGTTGATTCAAATATGGTTACCTGGGAACTCTTTTAGGAGCGGTTTAAGATTAGGTACTTATCACGGAGGTTCATTCAATAGAGGATAGATGAGTTTCATGACCTCTGATAGACATCTTTGACTGTAGCTGAGTATGAGAGTTTATTTCTGGACCTACTCCAGTATGTCCACTACATGCAGGATGAGTAGGTATGGATCCACAAATTCATCTGGGCCATGAATCTAGACATTAGAGGTGTGGTGCATATTCATTGTCCACAGAAATTAGATGAGGCCGTGGAGAAGGCCTATATATCAAAGGAGACTTGAGGAAAGACACAGTATGCTAGAGACCAAGTCTAGAGCCGCATACAGTAGATATGGGACAACATATTGAGGGGTTGATTTTGTCCTCATCATAGTGGATAGGGTTCAGCACAGTCATCTTTTAGAACACAACACTAGTAGCAATAGTCTTGCCCACTGCATAGACCTCCACAGATATTTGATGCACAGAGAGGTTGGAGTGTGGGGCCTCCTCCTAGGGGTCCCATTAGGATGCAGGGTGCACTAAGATTTCAGTTAGCTAGAGCTCTACAACAGAGACCTTAGCAGTCCACAACCAGATCATCAAGATCTATAACACATACCTCTAGAGTATTGGTCGAACCTACTACTCATGGGAGAGGATTGGACGGTTGTTTTGGTTATGGTGTTGCTGGAATTTTTTTGAGAGACTACCCATAGAACCCTAGTAACAAGGGTAAGACACAGATCTTAGAGCCTACTGTTGGTGACATGGGATGCGGTCATCGAATCTATGTAGTGATCAAGAAACACTAGGCTGATCACCATAGTACCATGATTGAGATGATAGGTAGCATTGGTGGTGTTCCTACAACTATTCTATTTGATTCTAGTTCTTCTTATTCTGTTATTGCACCATCTTTGGTAGAGCAATGCAAGCTAGTGGCAGTAATGCAGGGTCTTAGTTTGGCCATCAAGATGGATTTTGGAGCCAATATCTCTATAGAATACTTAGTTAAGGAATGTGTTGTGGATTTGGGACCCTTCATTAATACCTCGAATCTCTGTATCCTTTCGTTAGGTACGTATGGATTCATCTTGGGCATGGACTAGTTGTCTGCACACAGAGCTAGAGTGTATAGTTACCATAAGATTATATCATGTATAGATGGTCTAGGAGTTGAATAAGTGATAGTAGGGGTTAGGAGACCCATTTCCATTCGCACCATCTCTGCCATGTATTTTAAGTGGTTTGTACGACAGGGTTATCAGATGTATGCTCTCGCAGTTAGTGACAGATTAGATGATGAGTCTAGTAGACCCTCACTTGATGAACATCCCATCTTGAGAGAGTTTTATGATGTCTTTCTAGGTGAGCTACCAAGGTTACCACCCCCATGTGAGATATATTTTCACATAGATCTTGTTCCGGGAGCAGAGCCTGTCTCATGAGCACCTTGTCGAATGACTACCCCTGAGCTTTGTGAGCTCAAGTTGCAGCTTGAAGGCCTTTTGGAGAAAGGCCTAATCCATCATAGTATATCCCCTTGGGGTGAACTGGTGATATTTGTAAAGAAGAAGGATGGATCTCTGTGGTTGTGTATTGATTACAGCCATCTGTACAAAGTAACAATAAAGAATTGTTATCCCCTTTCACACATTGATGATTTATTTGATTAGATGAAGGGTGCCACAATTTTCTCTAAGATAGACCTTAATTTAGGTTATCATCAGCTAAGGATTACAGAGGAAGACATTCATAAGATCGCCTTCCGTATGAGATATGGCCACTACAAGCTCACTGTGGTACCTTTTGGTTTGACGAGTTCCCCCGTAGTGTTCATGAGCTTGATGAATGGAGTGTTTAGGACATTCATGGATCGCTTCGTGCTCATCTTCCTTGATGAAATTTTGATTTACTCACATACTTGTGAGGAGCATGAGGGGCACCTTCGCTAGGTTCTTCAGTATCTTCATGAGTAGCATATTTACAAGAACCTAGAGAAGTGTGAGTTCTTTTAGATAGAGGTGCAGTATTTGGGCCACATCATTTCTGGGGAAGTTATCACAGTCGATCCTTCCAAGATTCAAGCTATTTTGGATTGGCCAACACCAACTAGTGTGACAGAGGTGTATAGCTTTATGGGTTTAGCAGGATATTACAGGAAATTTGTTCAAGAATTCTCTCAGGTTACCCACCCCATCACTTCCCTTTAGTGGAAAGGGAAGAAGTTTGTTTGGTTAGACAGATGTGAGCAGGCCTTTAGGACATTGAAGGAAGCCTCAGGACAGCACCTGTTCTTGCAGTTCCAGATCCGCAGGGTGAGTTTTTTATATTCATAGATGCTTCTTTGGTAGGATTTGGAGGTGTGTTTATGTAGGAGGGAATATTAGTTGCTTTCGAGTCTCGTAAACTCAAGTATTATGAGCTCAATTATCCGACTCATTATCTTAAGCATGCAACAGTTGTGTATGCCTTTGTTCGATGTGTTGGTACCTAGATTTCATCTCCTTCAAATGCCGAGAAACATCATGGATTTGACAAGACACTTAGAGGTAGATAGATGATTATGTATGTCATTTGTATCTAGGGAAGCAATCTATCTGACTTTTTAGCACTCAGGATTTGAAAGAAGTGGGTATCACCTTAAAATGATGTGATCTTATCCTAACTATTTTAGGTTGTGCCTTTCAACGAACATAAGAGAACCTATTTTGTAACCTCTGTTATTGAATAATATTGGTAAATCCTTCTTTTGAACAAATTTTATAGAGAAGAACTTCGGAAAATATGATCAACACACCAAATTTGACTCTCACGAGTTGTCACTTCTAGATTATGGAGATACTTTCAATACAAGGAAAAGGTTACTAAAGACATTAAGAAATCCTAATTGTTCTGCATATTTTTGTAAGTAGAGTTTTTTCCTTTGTTGATACACAAGTCACACAGGGGTATTTTAGGGTGGACCAAAGGGTTTTAAATGATTTTGGTGGGAGATGAAGTAGGATAAAGTTGATTATACAAGATCTTTGCAGGGACTTTATAATAATGAAAAACTTCACAACATAAAGCTTCAAAATAGTCAATACATTCCTTTGACCAGAAGGTGTGCTTCAATGGAGGCCCAGATCAGCACGTTTTCACATAATGTTTGTGACTCCAACATGAAGGCTGGAATTGGAAGACTCAATTAAACACTAAAGTTTCTGATTAATCATTCCTATGGTACACTCGAAGACTTACATACAATATTTATCAACAAATGACAGTGAATTGATTTTAAATTTGTTTACCTCATCTAAGATGAAGGCTCTTCTTGAAATTAAATTAAAAATACCATTAGACTATCACAAGGATGATATCTTGTGTGATTTCACAAAAATTTCAGTATCAGATTGCAATAGGAATGAAAGAAACTATTCGCAGACATTCTGAAAATAAAGCAGACACAAAATTGCTAGAGATTAGACACAAATTAATTCCAAAATTACTTAGATTCATCACCAGGGGAAATCTTCCAGAGAAATCTCAGTGATTTTCAATGGCTATACATTTGCAACTAGCTTGACAAGACAAAAAATCTAACACAAAAAAAATAACAGGTAATCTCGACTTTTGGTCTCTCGGGAACACGACTTTCTCAATTTTTTTCTCAAGAATTCATACTCTGACCATTTGCAAGAGTACTCTCATTGCATTTATACATTTTTTCCCACTCAATTTTACCCCAAAAGAGAAGAATATTCGAGGTACTGTCGACACTAAAATTTTCCTCCATAATTTCTATTTCATTAATGTATGTATTAGGAATAGGATGTTGTTAAGTATAATTAGTAGTAGCGTCTGATAGAAGATAACGGTGCCGTCAGTACGGTGTCGCCAATAATGTGGAGTATGGTAACAGTCAAAGTACAATAGGAATGTTGTAAAAAGTAAATATTTGTCGTAAGTGGTCCGGTAATGTTAAAATGTCAAAGTTTGGGTAATTAGAGAAGTAGGGTCTACATGATTAGGAATTAGAAATATTATATTGGTAATAAGGACAAGGAGTGAGGTCATAAATATTTTGATTTTATTTGTAAAAAGTCTAAAAATGTGGAACCCATGTAAAATGATAAGGTTTATCTTATCTTAGAAGATAAGCTTACATGTACAGATAAGAGTTAAGGTATGGAATATGATTCGTCAGAGTGGATTTCTTATCCTATCTTAGAGATAAGGATGGATAAGCCTGGAAGTTCTATAAATAGAGAGGCCACCCCCCTCATTTAGCATAGAAAGAAGTAGTGAGAAATATTGTAGGAAGTGTGCAAAGGAAGCCATCAGTTAAAGGTGTGTTGAAGAAGCCATCAAGAGGTGTAATTGTAAAGTTTCTCCCATAGTCTTGTTGAAGTACCTCATGGGTGAGATTGTAACAATTTCATGTTAATATTATAATTTACTTTGATATTTCAGATTTTTCATCATTCCGTCTTATCATAGTCGATGGTATTCTTGTGTTCGGTTGTTGTTTTGTTTCCAGATTACATCCACCAAACTAAAGGCTGTGCATTAGTAAATAATCATAGCACGAGGAGTTCCCGGTGAAGAATTATCATAGTGCCGGATTGGTGATGACATTTTGGTTCCGTTGCTGGGACCATTCCTCGTTGGTGGATTTTCTGGAGAGATATTCCCACTAAGTCAAAAATCAATTGGAGGGTAACCTTGTTTTTACTGTGCATAGTAGTTACCATGGTAAAGTCATTTTTACCGTGAATAGTAGTTACCATGATAAAGTCATTTTTGCTGTGAATAGTATTTATCACAGTAAAGTCATTTTTTACCGTGAATAGTATTTACCACAGTAACTTCACTTTTTACCGTGAATAGTGTTTACCACAGTAAAGTCAGTTTTTACCGCAGTAAGTCAAGTTTTACCATAGTTTACCGTGGTCATTTCTATAGTGATTCCAATTATTTGTGCACATAAGTCTTGTTAATTGTACTTGTGGGTTGGTATTTCACGGTGGTTACTTTTGAAAATGGGAAAGATTCCTATTTTTTCAGCTCAATCTAATGAAGATGCTTCTTCTTTCATTCAAGAGTTTAAGCGATCTTGTATTTGTAATGGCCTTATAAGAAGGGAACAATGGACTGAATTTTTTCCTACCTTTTTGGATGGTTCAGCACTTAGGTGGTTTGAAACACTAGGTGATAATGTGAAAAATTCATGGGATTTATTAACTAAAAGTTTTCTTGAAGAATTTGGTGAACAACAGAAATATGCAGATCTCATGATCGAGATCACAAAGCTATCCCAAGGAGAGAAGGAGAAGATAAGGGATTATCATGCTCGTGTTCTAGAGCTAAGGAGGAAGCTCGATGCCCAGATCTGGAAGGAAGGACTAGCGGATGGGTTGATGAATGGCGTGGATAATCTCCTCTGTAAGCACTTCATTCTTGGGATGAAGCCAGAGATCAGACAACGAGTGAAGTATGACCGCCCAGCTACCATTGAACAAGCAAAGGAGATTGCAAGAAGGCAAGAAGAAAGCATGGAAGAGGAGCCCAAAGAAATTGTTGCTAAAGTAGAGCCTACACCAGCACCTTTGGTCCAGAATCCACAACCACTCCCGGTGAGCACAAATATTTCTCCTAGTACATCTACTGAGTATGAAGATCTGCTCAAAAAGATGGGTCAGTTAACTATTAATCTTCTTCAAGGAAAGGAATTTAGTTCTCAGGGAGGAGATAGAGGTCCAAAAAGAAATATTTCTGAAGTTGTTTGTTATGGTTGTTATAAAAAGGGTCATTATAAGTATAATTGTCCAGATAGAGCTTCTACATCTGGTACAAGAGATAATGATAAAGGAAAAGCACCTGTGAATTCTCTTGATGTAGTAGATAAGAGTAGAAATAATGAAGTAGATGTGTTTGTAACAAAAAGAAAGAAAGAAAAAGATAATCAAGATGGAAATGATCCTAAGAAGATGAAAGAAGAAACTAGTAAGAAACATAGGAGAAGAAAGTTGGGTGTGCAGGATTTTCTGATTTCACAGGGGCAAGGACCATACTCCATCTTGGAAGATCTGTCCAAAAGGCCTGCAAATATTACATATGGTCAACTCTTGGCTATGTCTTCTGAGAAGAGGCGGGAGTTGCGAGGTGGACTCAATGCTCGAAGAAGGAAGGAGGTTGAGGTCCCTATTTTGGAGGCAGAGGCAAATCCCTATGCTCCACAAGCTGAGGTATTATGTAATGGTATTTCAATTCATGATGTCTTAGTTGATGGAGGTGCTGCAGTTAATGTAATGACCGAGTCTGTAATGAATATGTTGGGTTTAAAAATTTATCACCCTTCAACACTTATGTTAAGGTCATTAAATAAAGGAAAAACTAAACCAGAAGGTGTAGTTTCAAATGTGGCAATATCTGTTATGGGTGTTGTATGTGTGGTAGACTTTCAGGTGATGAAAAATGGTACTGTTGTGTACCCAATGCTGCTGGGAATACCATGGCTAAGGAGAGTTCATGCAAGAAACTACTGGAATGAAGGTTTCATGACACTTGGACGTGGTAGAGAGAGGGTGAAGATAAATGTGATCCCTCGACATCATAAGGCAGAACCTGTGGATTCAAGTGATGAAACTGATGATTGGACATCCTCTGATTACTCTAGTACCAGTGAAGTGGACACTGAAGATGAAGAAAGCGAGGTGGATGTTTCAGTCATGGATATCCTTCCAGTCACACCAACTCATGACCCCATAAAATTATCTGAAGAAGAAGTTGATGATCGTCTCCAACAAATAAAGATTGGTGATGCTGTGATGGAGAGTGAGAAGGAATCCTACCTCCAGCTCTTTCGAAGGTACATACACCTATTCACTTTTGATTACAAGGAACTCCGTCAAGTAAGTTGGGTAGAACATTCTATTGAGCTGGTAGATGGTGTTAAGCCCATAAAGCAAATGCCATATAGAATGAATCCTAATTTTTCCAAGACTGTAAAAGAAGAAATAGATAAGTTGCTTGATGCAGGATTCATATTTGCTGTGGAGAATTCAGAATGGGTTTCTCCCATTGTGATCTCAATAAAAAAGAATGGGAAGCTACGCATTTGTGTTGATTACAGGAAGCTCAATAAGGCAACAAAGAAGGATCATTACCCTCTTCCATTTTCAGATCAGATCTTGGATGAAGTAGCTGGCCAGGAGTGCTATAGTTTTGCTGATGGATATAGCGGCTACAACCAAGTTCGTATAGCAGAGAAAGATCAGCTGAAGACCACGTTCACCACTCCTTGGGGAACGTTTTCTTATAGAGTTATGCCTTTTGGGTTGTGTAATGCTCCAGCAACATTCCAGCGTTTGATGAATAGGGTGTTCGAACCCTACATTGGGACCTTCATCAGAGTATTTCTGGATGATTTTTGCATCTATGGGAGCAAGTTGGACCACCTGCACCAAATGGAGACAACATTTCAAAGGTTAGATGAAGCACAAGCCTCACTAAACCCTACAAAGTGTGTCTTTGGATGTTCTAAAGGCGTTTTGTTAGGGCATGTTGTATCCAGAGATGGTATTGGTACTGATCCTGATAAAGTTTCAAAAATCAAAGATTTACCATTTCCTATGAATAGAAGTAAGTTGAGATCATTTTTAGGCCATGTGGGTTACTATAGAAGGTTCATCAAGAATTTCTCAAAGATTGCACAGCCACTAACCCAGTTCTTGAAGAAGGATGTTACTTATGAACCAGGAAATAAGGCGCATGAAGCTTTTGGACAATTGAAGGAAGCCCTGGTGTCTTCACCTGTTTTGAAGAATCCAGATTGGAGCAAGCCATTCATTGTGTACACTGATGCCTCAGATGTAGCACTAGGAAGTACTTTGAGCCAAAAGGATGAAAATGGGAATGAACATCCAATTTACTTTGGGAGCAGACAAATGAGCAGTGCTGAGGTAAACTATACTGTAACTGAAAAAGAGGCTCTGGCTATCATTTTTGCTGTAAAGAAGTTTAGAAATTACTTGCTAGGGCAGAAATTTATAGTTGTAACAGATCATCAGGCTCTGAAATATATTGTCAATAAGCCTAACCCATCAGGGAGGATAGCAAGATGGATAATTTTGCTACAAGAATTTGAATTTGATATTATAGATAGGCTCAGGAAAGAAGCATGTCAATGCAGATGCACTCTCTCGAGCCTATGATGGTTTAGGATCATCTTGTGATGATGATGATTTTCCCGATGCAGCATTGTTCTCCCTTGACACAATCCCTAGTGAATACATAGATATTTGGAATTATCTGAATGAATTCAAGTTTCCTGATGGTGCCAATGCAAAGACTAAGAGAAAGATTACTCAAGCCAGTCGTCCATATTCTATTCTGCATGGAGCATTATTTCGAATAGGACCTGATGGACAGTACAAGAGGGCAGTTGGACGTGATCAAGGAAAGGAGCTGCTAGAAGAATTCCACAATGGTACATGTGGAGGGCACTTCTCTGGACAACTTACAGCAAGAAGGATCTTGGATGCAGGTTATCACTGGCCCACTCTTTTTAAAGATTGTTATAATTATTGTAAGACATGTGATATTTGTCAAACACATGGTAACCATAAGACTTCATCAGCTCCATTATGTCCTATTCTTCCCCTTGGTCCCTTTGAAAAGTGGGGAATAGACATTGTAGGTCCACTTCCAACTACATCACGCCAAAATAAGTATATTGTAGTTGCCACAGATTATTTAACCAAGTGGGTTGAAGCTAGGCCATTGAAAACAGCTTCCATGGATGAAGTGGCAAGGTTCATGTATGAACGCATTGTCACCAGATTTGGTTGCCCATTAGAAATTGTAACAGATCAAGGAAGCCACTTCATTAATGAGGTGGTAGAAGCCCTAGTCAATAAGTTTTCTATTAAGCACAGGAAGGCAACAACATACAAGCCAAGCACAAATGGACAGGTGGAACGAACAAATTTTGTGTTGTGTCAAATTCTAGCAAAAGATGCAGCCTTGCAGGTACATAAATGGGATAAAAGGATTCATGCAGCATTGTGGGCATATAGGGAAACATCAAAGTCAGCAACAGGATACTCCCCATTTCAGTTGGCCTATGGCATTGATCCAGTTCTTCCTATTGAGTTTGATATTCCCACTGTGAGAGTTATGAAAAATGAAAGGATGGATGAAAGTGATTCAGTAAAAGAAAGGTTGGTACATCTTCATTTGCTAGAGGAAATGAGGGAAATAGCAAAGGATACAAGCCATAAGAAGAAAATGAAGCAGAAGGAATACTTTGATCAAAAGATCCGGTGGTCTCCATTTCATGTGAATGACTTGGTTCTAGTATATGATTCCAGATACAAAAAAAGAAGACAGAAAAATTTCTTCCAAAATGGATGGGGCCCTACAAAATAGCAGCTGTGCATGAAAATGGTACGTACCGACTGGAGGAATTGGATGGCACTCCCATTACGAAATGGGTCAACCACGACAAGTTGAAGATTTTCCAAGCACCAGAATAGTCTACTCCGAGGACGGAGTAGAAGCTAAGAAGGGGGAAGATGTCGACACTAAAATTTTCCTCCATAATTTCTATTTCATTAATGTATGTATTAGGAATAGGATGTTGTTAAGTATAATTAGTAGTAGCGTCTGATAGAAGATAACGGCGCCGTCAGTACGGTGTCACCAATAATGTGGAGTATGGTAACAGTCAAAGTACAATAGGAATGTTGTAAAAAGTAAATATTTGTCGTAAGTGGTCCGGTAATGTTAAAATGTCAAAGTTTGGGTAATTAGAGAAGTAGGGTCTACATGATTAGGAATTAGAAATATTATATTGGTAATAAGGACAAGGAGTGAGGTCATAAATATTTTGTGTATTTTATTTGTAAAAAGTCTAAAAATGTGGAACCCATGTAAAATGATAAGGTTTATCTTATCTTAGAGAGATAAGCTTACATGTACAGATAAGAGTTAAGGTATGGAATATGATTCGTCAGAGTGGATTTCTTATCCTATCTTAGAGATAGGATGGATAAGCCTGGAAGTTCTATAAATAGAGAGGCCACCCCCCTCATTTAGCATAGAAAGAAGTAGTGAGAAATATTGTAGGAAGTGTGCAAAGGAAGCCATCAGTTTAAAGGTGTGTTGAAGAAGCCATCAAGAGGTGTAATTGTAAAGTTTCTCCCATAGTCTTGTTGAAGTACCTCATGGGTGAGATTGTAACAATTTCATGTTAATATTATAATTTACTTTGATATTTCAGATTTGTCATCATTCCGTCTTATCATAGTTGATGGTATTCTTGTGTTATGTTGTTGTTTTGTTTCCAGATTACATCCACCAAACTAAAGGCTGTGCATTAGTAAATAATCATAGCACGAGGAGTTCCCGGTGAAGAATTATCATAGTGCTGGATTGGTGATGATAGTACCTTTGTTTGTTACCAATTTTTTTCAGACAATGACATTTAACAAATTCATATTTGAAATCTGCCAGGTGGACCATTTGTGAACTGATCACATTTCTTGGGCCCTCGAATAATGACTAGGATGCCATGCCACAACTTTTTAGGGAGTCCCTTTAATCATTCTAATTATTTCATGTGAGAAATACCCCTTTTAATCATTTCTCGGAGCCTCTGTATAGCTGGACTTGACATTTCATCCCTTTTACTCTCAAGGCAACGCCTTTTTCACCTTTTGCACCCGCACTTTCATCATTTCATCCTTCTTCCCTCGTTTTCCTCTGAAATTTTACTCTGTAACTTTTGGATCTAGGATTTTTTGTTTTTTGCACGAGGCTGAGAAAAATTCCACTTCAAAATTATTTTAGATTTACAAATTGAGCTCTCAAATTGATTCAATTGAACTTCACAGACCAAAATGACACAAATTTGTCAAAAAATTGATGAAGAATGAGGCAAAAAATACATCTCTGAACATCTTGGAGCTCAAATGGTGGTAAAAATAATATGAAATTCATAGCCACCATTGATCTGTCTTTTCAAATTTTAATTTGAGCCCTCCACATGGAAAAATGTGATTGGAAACGGGCCCTGGGAGAAGCTTTTTGACATTTTATAACTTTTGGAGAAAAGTAAAATTTTGACATTTTTATCAGCTACTCCACTCTTAGAAAACAGGCTTGACATGTGTCCCAATGTGGGTCCCTAGAGAAAATGTGGCCTCGGTTATTCTATTTTACCACTTTTTTGGAAAAAAGGAAAATTTTCCAAATTTTCCCCGCAACTCTGCCCTTCCGCCTTTAACTTTTGATGTGGGTCCTTACAGACATACGCTTCATTTTTTTACTTTATACTTATTTTACAAAAAATGAAAAAAGTTTCCACATTCTCCTCGTGGGGACCGCACCTCTATTTTTGACTATTCAACGCTAGCATTACTTTCCTATTGGGGCCGCACTTCAATTTACAATTTTAACCATTTTTACAAAAGGCAAAAAATCTTAAATAACCATGAAGTTTCCGTTTCTCCATTTCCCCGCCTGCCACATGTCTCAATGGCACATTTTGAGATGGTCTCAAAAAGTAGAGACCCCAAACAAGTGCAGGATCAACACGTGTCTCACTCTTCCAGAGTCTGTTAAAAAGTTAAAGGTTCAGCGGAAGGTGCCATGTGTCTAAGGTCCGAGACAGTATCCTTTGGTTGTTGAAAAGTCCAAGCAAAAGGGAAGAGTGAGTGGAAGCCTCCAAGTGTCCTCCTAGTGCTTCTTCAAAATAAAACTCAAGGGATTATCCCCAAACATGTGTAGTCCCTCTAGGTGTCCTAGGATTTAAAAAAATTCTTAGAAAAATTTTAAGCACAAAGCAAAGCTGACAGAATCCTCCACCTATCCTACTGTCGCAAGTGTTAAGGTGGGGACCCTGAGGCGGATCCTCAAATGAGTGCCTGCCCCACCATGTGTCCATGGCCCACCAAAAAATATACCAACTGCATGAAATTTTTTTCTATGCCCGGGTAAAGTAGCAGAATCCTCCACGTGTCCCCCCGGGCATAACCCCAAGGCCAAACCAAAAGGTGAATTTTCAAACGAGCATCGTTCCTCCACATGGACAAGTTTTGGGTTGAAGTGAACCATAGATTTTTTTAGAGTGCCCTGACAAGCCACATCCAACAAAAAAAGGGCCAAGTTTTCCACTGATGTAGAGATGTAAATTTGATGGGGAAAACTCACCCGTCAAACAGTAAAAAAAGTAGGAAAGCCACCATTTGAGCTAGGAGATGAATTTTTCATCAAGGACAAAGAATTTGGAAATGTTACAACTTACAAACATGATCCTCTAAGCTACATCTAATATTTTTTCCTCAAGTATTTGGGATAAAATGATAGGGACAAAATACGTGACTGTGGAACATAGAAGAAAAGGAACAACCCGAGTTTTATGCCCAATTTACAAACTCCTTCAGATGGTCAAAAAGAAAAAAAAAAATTCTAGACCTTTAATTGATCCTCGACCAAGGAAGAGACTGACCGTGGTAGTTAAATGGAGGATAGAGTATTCAAGCACCAAGATGGGGAGATAGAAAACATTACAGAGCCCGTAAACTGAGGGATTTTATTGACAAATGAGGTGAGACTAATTTGAGCACCAACATCGGTCCTCCGACTTGGGGATGGGCACTCCCTGTGAGTGCCATAAGAATAAATAGCAGACCAAGTGCCCAAAAATATACTATTGGGAAATGGAGTCAAAGAAAAATCTTGTAGAGAAGAACATCCACAACCATCCTCCAAAAAAATGAACCGAGAAACAAGCAAAACTAGGTCACCAAGGACCAAAATGAACAAAAAGCACAAAAGCAGATGAGAAAAAAGAAATATACACTGTAAAAATTCATTATACCTTGATTCTGAGAAATCAATCAAGGAAATGCTTCAAATGCCATAAATTAACAAGTAATTCAAGTAGTTCCCCGTCTAAGTCTTTTAGGAAGAAGGTATTTTCACCAATTCAAATATCAATTGAATAAGGGCCCATCCACAATGCATCAAATTTACCATGCTTGCCCTTATCTTTATGCCTGTTATCCCATAAAATAACAAGATCCCCAATGCTTAAAGCTCTAGGTGTCACGTTTTTGCCAAATAGCTTCTTCAACTTTTCTCTGAACTTCACATGTCACTGATGGGATGCCCTTCTCTCTTAATCCAACTCAATAATCTAATTAATTTGAGCATCATATGGACTAACTTCTTGGTCTTCAATCTAGTAAACAAACTGAAATGAAGACAACTACAAATGGAGGGCCAAAAAATCTTGAGTTCCATATACTATTTCAAATGGGTTTTTACCAGTAGCTCTTTTGACAGTGATTATATCAGTCCAAACAACAAACTTCAGTTTCTCACGCCACTTCCTTATTTTCAGCTTCAAGGTCCTTCTAATGATCTTCAACAAGTTTTTATTACTAGACTCAACTTGTCCATTTCCTTAGGGATTGTAGTTAGAAGCATATGTCAAATTGATTACATATTCTTTGCACATTGCCACCAAAGGTTAGGCTCTAAAACTCATGGCATTATCAACAATAATTTTAGCTTGCACTCTAAATCTGCATATGATTTAATTCAACATGAAGTCCATAAACACTTTGTGTGTTTCCTTATTGGTGGGGATCACTTCCACCCACTTAGTGAAATAATTAGTGGCTACAAGAATCCATTTATGACCAGTTGTGGAAGGATCAAAAATTTCCCCTATGAAATCCATTCCCCATTTTTTGAATGGGGCTTCAACTAAAACAAGCTACAAAGGAAGGGATCCTGAAGATTTCATTCTTCTAGAAAAATGCTGGAAACTTTCACATCACCTCACTAATAGAGTTATATCCTTGAAGAGAGTTGGCCACCGATAACCAATCCTTAAGATTTTATGTGTTGTAACTCTCCCAGAAAAATGTCCCCCATAGACCTCTCCATGGAGATCAAAAATTATTTTGGGGGCCTCATTTTTTAGTAATGCATCTCAAGAGAACTCTCTCGGGGTTCTTCCAAGCAAACCCAAAATCAATAATGACATAATTTTGAGTTAAGATATCTTTTATGATTTGTACTCATATATTTAGGGCAACATAGATGTTTGAGATAAAATATTATATCTTTGTACCGTTCAAAACTTACCAAAATTTCAAGGACATCCACCCTTTCCCCTTCTACTTCATTTACCTCAATATTTTTTAGGTTTCTCTCAGCCATAAGCTTAGCTAGGCCCAAACCTCTTACCAATTTTGTGGTTTGGATATCCATGTCATACTTCTACAACTTGTTCACCCATCTGCATCTTTTTCTTGAGACCTCCATATCTAATAAGATGTCTTTCACCATGGTGTGGGGAACATAATAAACAACTTTAGAAATTAATATGTAGGGTCTGAAAACCTTTATTGCTTTCACCAAGGAAAATGATTATTTCTCCATGATTGTGTATTTCAACTTAGCTCCCTGCAATGCCTTACTGAAAAAGGTAATTGGTCTCTCAGCCCCTTCATCATCCTTCTGTAACAAAATAGAGGCAATGGTGTTTTCTGAAGTGAAAGAAAACACTTGAAAAGGTTTCTTGTAATTTGGGGCTGCCAAAATAGGTGCATACTTTAGTGCTTCTTTGATCCCATCAAAATCCTAAATGGTTTCTTCTTCCCACTTGATAATCTAATCTTTCTTAAGCATGCAAGTGATGGGGAGAGTCAACTCAGCAAAGTTAGACACAAATATTCTAATGAAATTGATTTTCCCAAAGAAGGATTGGATTCCCTTCTTAGTTCTTGGACTTGAAACCTTGTTGATAGCCTCTACCCTTTCGGGATCAATCATTACACCATCCTTTGGTATAATGTGACCAAGCAACTTGGCCTTTTGCACTCCAAAATGGAACTTCTTTGGATTGTGTGAAATTCCATACTCTCTGCATCTTATCAACATTTGTTCCAAGTGCTGTAAGTGATCACTTCTCTTTCTCGAAAACACAGTCACATCATCTTGGTAAATAGCAAGAAAATAATTAATGTAACCAGCAAAAGCAACATCCATTACTCTTTGAAAGGTCACTCCAACATTCATCAAACCAAAGGGAATTCTAACATAGGCATATGTTCCCCAAGGAGTGGTAAAGGTAGTCTTAATTCTTTCTGATTCCTTTACAACAACTTGATTGTAGCCAGAGAAACCATCCAATGTAGAAAGAAACTTAGATCTAGTCACTAACTGCAGCATATTTTCCATGTTTGGCAGAGGATAATTATCTTTCATTGATGCTCTATTCATATTTCTAAAATCCACACATATCCTAATATCACCGTTCTTTTTTCTAACTGGCACTAAGTTTGCAACCCAAGAAGAATACCTTTTTGGCTGAATAATCCCTCCATCCCTTAGCTTCTTCAATTCTCCTTACTTCTTCATGGAGAGGAGTGGATCAATCAGCCTCTACTTTTTTTTTAATGGTTTTTCATTTGTTTTCAAGAGGAATTTCATGCTGAAACAAATCCTTTCTGTATGCTTTCATCTCAGAATAAGACCAAGCCAAACATTCCTGATATTTTCTCAACAATTGAACATAGGATTGTGTTTCTTCCTTGCTCATATTTCTTTCCAACCAGATATTCCTTGGTCATGCTCTTCAACATCCCTTGAGGCTGCTACATGTCTGTTAATAATGCAATAAACATTATCAAAGTTTGATTCAAGAGCAACAAGCCCTCTAGGAATGGTATTAGATTTCAATTGGATGATGTCTTTTCCAAATAAAGTTTATTTTCCTTCTGCTGTTCACACCATTGGCTCCCAATCAATACACTAATAAACAAACTCCCCTTTGTTTTACCAAAACTATTTCACCTGGGCATCATCATCAAATATTTGCCAATTTTTTAAATTGTCAAGGACAGATGGCCTTGTTATTACTTAAACATTATATTCACAATTGGGGGACATTGAACAAACATCAAACCAAGATCCCAAGACTGCAATTTGGTTTGCAACAACATTGAACTTTCTATCATGATGCACAATATTAAATGAGTGAAAAATTTCAATCAAATCCCAATCTACATGTTTGTATTGTTTCAGTCTCTTATTTTTAGTAGCATATAATTTTCTAATTTGTTTGACAATTAGTTTTGAGTCTCCTTGGACAATGATATCTTTAATATAATTGTTCCACGTTATTCTCAAACCTAATAAAAATGCTTCATACTCAATAATGTTATTAGTGATTCAAATTTAAGTTTGAAAGAAAATATAAACTCTTCTTAGCTTGGGGAGATCAGAACAATGCCGTCACCATTTCCAAACTTAGAACAGGCTCCATCAAATAACAAGGTCCAAGGTAAAGCAACTTGTTCAAGACATTTGCATTGATTAATCTTGTGCTCCCTATCATTAGAAAACCCAAAAACATTATCTGTATCCACATCAACATATAACACTTCACAAGAATCATTATTTGGATCTTCAATGAGGTGCAACATTTTCTTCTCTCTATACAACTTTACAAGGTTGCCTTCAATTAGAATGGTGGAAAAAGACATATCCATCTAAACAATCCCAACAACACTTGTAGCCCACTTTCTTGATAACAACATGCCCCATTTGGAAGGGTAGTCAACAATGACAACATCAAGTTACAAGTTCTTACCTAGATAAGCTGCAAGTTGTACAACTAACCCTTTCACACATCCAACAATGGGAACCTCTCTAGAGTCCATGCTAGTACATCTTCCATATGTTGTTGTCACTTTGATATCTAGCTCATTCATGACCTCAAGAGGCATGACATTTCATGATGCTCTAGAATCAAACATACAATTGTGTAACAGTGTGTCCTTAATGATCAAAGTTGTAGAAAATGGATCAACATTTAATTGGGATTCAACAAAAGACATCACCAATTAAACCTCATGTTATTCTCCAAGATATTCCAATGTTTGTGGTGTTTCAAGGTCTGCAATGGTTGGAGGAGGAGTTTCTACAATATTTACATTTCTACCTGGGTTAATCTTTTCTTATTTCAATCCTAAGTACTTAAATGCTCTTTTTTTGTGCTCAGGAATCCTAAGAAACTCAACGATTGGAACACTAACTTTGATTTGAATCACAATATGGGAAATATCATATGGAAAATTATTTGGCAAGGAAGCATTGGAAGGGAGATTAGCAAACTTATTAGATGGCATGGGATTCTTGATAGTTTGGGCATGAGGAGAAGTATGAATCTTGTTTGGGACAGCAAGGCCTTTGGAAGGTGTATCTTTATTAGGAGCATCTTTAGGAATACTAGTAAGAATTGGAGTTTTAAGTTTGGCTTGAGGCCCTACTCCTTTGAAAACTCTACTCCTAGTATTATAATCCTTTTCTTGAGCAAGAACATCATTCATCAATAAATTCCTATCTTCCTCTAATGGGATTCCTCCATCATAATTTTTTATCATTAAAACTCTTAAATACTCAAATTCATTACTAGGTATTTCAAAAGCTTGCACTACATCTACTTCAAAAGTATGAGAAGGAGGAAGAAGTGGTGCCTGGTGAATGCAATCCCAAAAATTTGCAACAGTTCTAGCACTTATCACTTCAGTTGAATTTGATACTTGTTGTGAGCTTGAAGGTCAACCCATCATGCAAACATCATCATCAATACCATTATCATTATCAGCTTCTTCTTCTTGATGATTTACTTCACACGAAGGATGGGGTAGAAAGCATCTATCACACCAATCAATCTCATTGGCTTCATCAATAGCAACAACCCAGGAAGTCAGAGGATCAGGCACCATTCTACTTTCATGTGCTTGGGGATGTCTATTTACAGATTCCATGGGTCCTTTACCTCTGCCATCTGGCCTTTGATCACCCCTAGGATGATTGATAAATTTTTCATGATTTTGTGCCTTTTTCTAACCTTGTGAACTCTTCCCAAACCCTATCTATGCCCGGGATAGTTTGTAGGATATTTCTTTGATAGCCCCTGCCAAAGTTTTAAAAACCTCCTTAAGATCCACACTCTTGCTTGCTTGAATCTGGGTTTATCATTTTAACACCCTCCCTCTTAGGAGGTTTTCTAATGGCCTTAATATTTTTCTCCATTTACAAAGCCATAGTAAGGCCTGCCTCAAAGTTCTAGGGTTTTTATCCCTAAAATAGTATACACCCTTCTTGTCAAATGCATCAGCATACTTTATAAGACAAGATTCATCACATGGCCTCAAATTTACAGGAAATATTCTCAATGTCTTATTGAATCTTTTATTAAAATCATGAACTGATTCATTAGGATCCTTTTTAATATTCTCAAATTTTGAGAAAAGAAACCTAGGGTCTATTTTGTCACCGTACTGCATTCTAAAGGCATTCTTCATCTTTTTCCAGGAGTCAATGGAATTATTTGGCAGGGATTTATACCAGTCCCTTGCATCCTCTTCTAGAGTATGAATAAATAATTTAATGTATACATCTTCAAACTCTATTTCAAAATCCTCCATCATATTGACAAAGAGTTTCAAGTGCTAATCACCAATTATTGCATTATTTCCTTGAAACTTAGGGAATCTGTTTCTTATATCATATGGCACAACATTTGGATAGCAAGCCATACGTCTAAAACTGATGGGACCAAAAGTATTAATGACAAATGGAGGTCTGGGTGGAGGTTGAGCCATATTATTTTGAGGAGGTGATCTTACAGGAGAAACAAAATGATGAGGAGTTAGGGGTTTGTGTGGTAGAGGGATATAATTTTCAGAATGACTACCCTCTAGAGGTTCTATCTCTTGGAAAAATTTATTAGATTTTGAAAATACAGGGGAAAATCGAGAAGCAAATGTTTCAAATACAGCTGATGGACCCTCTCCAGATGGAGAATTTAATTAAAAAAAGAGGCTACCTGATTCAGAAGCACTTGAGGAATTACTGCAATCTTCAATCACAGGCCGATTAGTTTCACCAATGGAGATCTCTTTTCTTGATGCTTGATCTCCAACAGCCTTCCAAATTCTTCTGCCTTCTGAATTCAACTTTCCTACCTCTTGAAACAACTTCTACTAGGGTCCTTGGTGAAGAAATATATTCTTCCTTCAAAATTTACTGATATTAATGACAAATATCACTTGATATATGTTAAGAAACTAGTATTTATAAATAATTTAAAAGGCACAGAGTCACCACAAAGTATTTTCACCTTAGTTGTGCAAAAATGCACTAAAAGATAATTTGTCAAATGTTTGTCAGTACTAGAATATTGTAAAACTTATCGGATCTGATCTTGTTTTACCCAAATTTATCAATAACAATGCAAGCAAAGTGCAACAACTACTGGAAAATGGGAAAATTATAGACAAAGAATATAAATTTAGACAAATCTCACAAATCTACATATAGAATGCCTTCTTAGCAATGTATTTGCACACAACATTTGTAAGAAATATTACCAAGGTTTGATATGTATCCAAATATTTCAAATATTTTCAATAAGCTCCAGAACAACGGTGTCAGAAGCATTGTTGATGATCCAATTGAATACGAATTGGAAATAAATAAACAAATCAATCTTGGCAACACAAATTAGTTCCCAACAACATAAATCAGTTCCCCGAAAATGGTTCCAGAACCGTTGTTGACAGGCCAAATGGATATGAACTTGAAATAAATCAACAAATCAGTCTCGGTAACGTAAATCAGTTCCGAACAACATAAATCAGTTCCCCAGAAACAACACCAAAAGCGTTGTTGACAGGCCAAATGGATACAAATTAATAATAAACAAATAAAACATTATCGACAACGTAAATTAGTTCCCTACAACATAAATCAGTTCCCTAGCAACAATGCTAGAATTGTGTTGGTACCCAGATTTAATCTCCTTGAAAGGTCGAGAAGCATCATGGATTTGAAAAGACACTCAGAGGCAGATAGATGATTATGTATGTTGTTTTGTAGCTGGGGAAACAATCTATCTTACTTTTTAGCATTCATGCTCTGAAAGAAGTGGGTAGCACCTTAAAAGGATGTGATCTTATCCTAACTATTTTAGGTTGTGCCTTTCAACTAAGGTAAGAGAACCTATTTTGTAACCTCTGTTGTTGAAGAATGCTGGTAAATCCTTCTTTTGTACAAATTTTATAGAGAAGACCTTGGGAAAATATGATCAACACACCAAATCTAACTCTCACGAGTTGTCACTTCCATATTATGGAGATACTTTCAATATAAGGCAAAGGTTACTATAGACATTAAGAAACCCTAATTGTTTTGCATATTTTTGCAAGTAGATTTTGTTCCTTTGTTGATACACAGGGAAAACAGGGGTAGTTCAGGGTGGATCAATGGTTTTTAAATGATTTTGGTGGGAGATGAAATAGGATAAAGTTGATTATACCATATCTTTGGAGGGACTTCATAATAATGAACAACTTCACAACATAAAGCTTCAGAAGAGTCAATACATTCCTTCGACCAGAAGGTGTGCTTTAATGGAGGCCCAAATCAGCACATTTTCACATAATATTTGAGACTCCAACACAAAGGCTCGAATTGGAAGACTCAATTAAACACTAAAGTTTTTTATTAATCATGCCTAAGGTACACCCAAAGACTTATAGACAATCCTTATCAACAAATGACAGTGAATTGATTTTAAATTTGTTTATCTCATCCAAGATGAAGGATATTCTTAAAATTAAATTGTAAATACCATTAGATTGTCATGGGGAGGATATCCTATGTGATTTCAAAAAAACTTCCATGTAATATTGCAATAGGAACAAAATAAACTATTTGTAGACATTCTAAAAATAAAGCAAACACAAAATTGCTAGAGATTAGACACAAATTAATTCCAAAATTGCTTAGATTCATCAGCAGGGGAAAGCTTCTAGAGAAATCTCATTGCTTGTCAATGGATATACATTTGCAAAGAACTTGACATGGCATAAAATCTAACAGGTAATCTCGGCTTTTGGTCTCTCAGGAGGACAACTTTCTCAAAAAATTTCTCGAGAATTCATACTCCGGCCATTTGCAAGAGTACTCTCATTGCATTTATACATTTTTTCCCACTCACTTTCCCCCCCAAAAGATAAGAATATTTGAGGGACCTTTTCTTGTTACCAATTTGTTTCAGACAACGATGTTTAACAAATTCAGATTCGAAATCTGCTAGGTGGACCAATTGTGAACTGATCACATTTCTTAGGCCCTTGACTAATGACTAGGATTCCATGCCACAACGTTTCATGATTCCCTTTAATCATTCTGATTCTGTCATGTGAAAAATCCCCATTTAAATCATTTTTTAGATCCTCTGCATATCCACACTTTATAGGTCATCCCTTTTTGCTCTCGAGGCAACGCCATTTTCACCTTTTGTGCCTGCAATTTCTTCATTTCATCCTTCTTCTCTCCTTTTCCTTTGAAATTTTACTCTGCAACTTATAGATCTGGAATTTTGAATTTTTTCATGAGCTCGAGAAAAAATCCACATCAAAATTACTTCATATTTACAAATTGATCTCTCAAATTGATTCAATTGAACTTTGCAGACCAAAACGACACAAAGTTGCCAAAAAATTGATGAAGAATGATGCAAAAAATGCATCTCCGAACATCCTGGAGCTTCAATGGTGGAAAAATCAAATGAAATGCACAACCACCATTGATCTTGCCTTTCAAATTTTAATCTGAGCCCTCCACATGGAGAAATGTGATTATAAATGGGCCTCAGAGAACCTTTTGAATTTTTATAACTTTAGGAAAAAAGTAAAAATTTGACATTTTCTCTACCCCTCCGCCCTTAGAAAAGGCCTTGACACATGTCTGAATGTGCGTGCTAGAAGAACCATGGCTTGATTATGCTATTTTACCTCTTTTTTGGAAAAAGGAAAATTTTCTAAATTTTCCCCACAGCTTCTCCTTTCCGCCTTTAGCTTCTGATGTGGGTCCCCGCAGACCTACGCTTTATTTTTTCACTTTATACTTATTTTCCAAAAAGGAAAAAGTTACACATTTTCCCTACTGTCCCACACCTACATTTTTTATTATTCAATGCTGGCATTACTTTTCTGTTGGGGCCACACTTCAACTTATAATTTTAACCCTTTTTATAAAAGGTAACAACCTTAAATAAGCCTGAAGCTCCGTTTCTCCATTTCCCCACTTACCAACTGTCTCAATGGCACATTTTGAGATGGTCCCAAAAAGTAGAGACCCAAAACAAGTGTGGAATCAACACGTGTCTCACTATGATAGAGTCTATTAAAAATTTGAAGGTTCAGTGGAAGGCACCATTTGTCTAAGGTCTGAGACAGTATCCTTCAGTCGTTGACAAGTCCAAGCAAAAAGGAAGGGTGAGCGGAAGCCTCCAAGTTTCCTCCTGGTTCTTCTTCAAAATAAAACTCAAGGGCTGATCCCCAAACATGCACAGTCTCTCCATGTGTCCTAGGATTCAAAATATTTATTTGAAAAAGTTTAAGTACAAAGCGAAGCCGATAGAAGCCTTCACCTGTCCTATTGTTGCAATTGTTAAGGTTGGACCCTAAAACATGTACCAGCTACATGAAAAAATTGTCTAAGTCCGTGAAAAGTAGTGGAATCCTCCATGTGTCCCATCGGCACAACTCCAAGGACAAACCAAAAGGTGAATTTTCAAATGAGCACCATTCCTTCACGTGGACAAGTTTTGGTTTGAAGCGAACCATAAAGTTTTTAGAGTGCTTGGTTGAGCCACATCCAACCAAAAAGGGCCACGTTTCCAATGATGTAGAGATGTAAACTTGACGGGCAAAACTTACCCGTCATACCGTAAAAATGTAGGAAAACCACCATTTGATCCCGAAGATGAATTTTTTGTCAAGGATAGAGAATTTTGAAATATTACAGGTTTCAAACATGATCCTCCGAGCTACATATAATCTTGTTTCCTTAAGTATTTGGGACAAAATGGAAGGGACAAAAATACATGACTGTGGAAAAGGGAAGGAAAGGAACAACCCAAATTTTACACCCAATTTACAGACTCCTTCAGATGAAAAGAGAAAATAAACAAATTTTTTGGACCTTTAAGTGATCCTTGACCAAGGAAAGGACTAACCATGGCAACCAAATAAAGGAGAGAGTCTTCAAGCACCAACACGGGGAGATAGAAAACATGACAGAGGACGCAAACTGAGGGATTTCAATAACAAACAGGGTGAGAATAATTTGAGCACAAACACAATGGAGACACTTCCTTCTTGGCCAAATATTCAAACTCAGGACTGATCACTTGAGTCTGCGCCACCTCTTCACGCAGCCCAATCTCAAAACTTGTCAATGGTGTTGGATGGAGTTGCTTTGTGAGTATGATATAGAGATAGATTATGTTAAAGGGAAGGAGAATGTGGTTGGATACTCTCTCAGCATGAGAAGACATGTGGTTATCGCCACCTCAGTGAGCACAAATTTACGAAGTAGGATTCTACAACAACTTCCTCATGATAGTTTCTAAATTATATCTAGAGTGGAGATTGAGTCTCAAAGATCCCTTGAGGGGAATTTTTATGGTTTTTATTTAGAATTAGATAGGATTCTCATGCACAGAGACCAGATTTATGTTACTAGAGAAAGAGGCTTGAGGCGGGCTATCTTGACAGAGGCACATTGTGCACCCTATTCAGCCCATCCCGGGGTGAAGAAGATGCACGCCACTTTGTTACAATTGTATCATTGGAGAGTTCATAGAGACATGGATCATTTTGTGTCACACTGTTTAGAGTGTCAGAAAGTGAAGGTTGAGCATCAACATCCAGCTGGCCTTCTCTTTCCTCATGCTATACCAGAGTGGAAGTGGGACACCATTTCCATGGACTTCATTTTTGGGCTACCGATGTCGAGATACCACCATGATGCTATCATGGTCATGGTGGATAAGATGAAAAACGTGGCTCAGTTTTCTCTGATGAAGACCACCTATATAGCTAGTACAATGGAATGGGTATATCTAGATGATGATTTTCAGATTACACGGGATTCCACGGAAGATCATTTGTGACCGCGATCCTCTTGTATACCTCCCACCTTTGGACTACCATGTATTACATGCCCTCGGGATGAAGATCAATTTCAGTACATGGCATATCACCCTGAGATAGATGGATAGACTGAGTGGGTGAATAATATCTTAGAGGACATGCTGTAGGATGTATGTTATGGATCACCATGTCAAGATGGGAGGAGTTATTGTATACTTGGTGGAGTTTTTCTACAATAATAGTTTTTAGAGTTCGATAGGCATGGCTCCTTTTCAAGGATTTATATGGTAGACAGAGTATAGGACACCTCTTAGTTGGGACAGGTTACAGGATGGGGTTTCTCTTAGGATCAGCTGTACTACAAGACATGGAGTAGTAGGTGGTTATGATAAGACATAGATTGTAGGAGGCACATGAGAGATAGAAGAAGTATGCTAGATCAGCATAGGACTGACCATAGTTTTGATGTGGGAATGAAGGTTTTCATTCGTGTCAAGCCACGCAAGATCCCCATCCATCACATGGAAAAGGTTCTAAGTTAGATCCTAGATTCATGGGCCCCTTTGAGATCTTAGAGAGTATTGGCCCTTTGGCCTACCATCTAGTGTTGCCACCTAGCTTGTCTCGCATCCATGATGTGTTTCATGGTTCAATACTTAGGAGATATGTTGTAGACCCTTCTCATGTACTGGATTAGAACTCATTGTCAGGTGCAAGATTAGGGGCATAGGTAATGGTGGAGCCCATTTTTAGTATAGAGTGTGGGACCCTAGACCTTCGGGGTAGAGAGATTGACCAAGTTCGGGTGTAGTGAGGCATAGGTATGATGAGACTACGACTACATGGGAGGATGCTACTTTGTTACGAGTTTAGTTTCCACACCTAGTTCCAGTGACTTCTAGGAGGAAGTCGAGTCTAAGGGGAGGGGGATGTAGTGCCCACTTCCCTTTGACACCTTTTGATATTGATTATGACACTGTTGATTATACTTATGAACATTATTGTAGATGTTGATTTGGTATGATGTTAAATGTTAGAGATCATGTATTATGTGGTTGATGTTAGATTCATATATGATACATGTGGATTATTAGACACATTTGATAATGATGTTGATAGGACTGCTTGATCATGGTTAGATATATATGTGTTTTTTGTACATGTGACATTTTTGTCATATCGAGTAAACCTAGAAAATTTGAACTAATCTTGATGATCACATGATTATGGATGGAATTGTAAAGGAGATTGTTGCTTGCCTTGGATGATGTTTTGATTCATATAAATATAGATGATTTGGAGTTATATTTTATATTTATTTTGGATGTTTTTATGCGGCCACGAGGTTGAAGAAAGTATTTATGCTTTGGCAGGTAAACATGTCACAACAAACATCGAGGGATTGGAGACCAACCACATTGGAGTTCTAGATGAATTCAACGAGGGTCTCCATGGACAACGTGTATTTGTGTGTGTATTTGAATGGTTGTTGTTAGGGGTTCCCATGGGGGGGATTACCTTCGAATGTGACCAAGGCGTTATGTGCATTATTTTATCTAGTTCCTTTGTTAAATTTTAGTATGTGGATTTTAGTGATGTATTTTCCCCTTTATTATTTATTTTATTTGTTTCTAGATTAGTGAGTAATCATGTCACTAAGTTAATTAAATGGGTCAAAAGAATGCAATTATTAGAGCTGATGGCTCTTGGAGTATGTGTTGAAAGTAATGTGTAAGTAACTTTGAGTGTGGAACACTCCACCTTTCTTTCGAAATTCGGATCTGTCCTTAGGGGCTGATTTTGAAGGCTTGTAGGACAAGTTAAACATGTCCCACACCTCTTAAATTGTTACAACAACCCTTCCTATGGGTTGGGGAGTACAAATTAGGCCTTGTTATGTATTTTTGGGAAAACAAGTTGTAAGTTTTTACTGCACCTTCTTGCATAAAATTAATTTTGGTCCTTGGGGTGTGGACTCGAGTTGTGTGCGTAAGTAAAACGTCAATTATTCACCCACATTTTTATTGTGCTTTGGTGTTTTAAGTTGACTTGTGGAGTGGACTTGAGGATTTGTGATGTGGCATCCTACATGGATCCACCTCATCCTCCTCTATCCCTTCTCTATTTATTCGAATTTCTTTTGCTATTTTGGGGGTTACTTTAGGTGGTTCATTTTTTTGATGATTTCATTTTGACTACTTCTTTTGGTTTTGAGCTCTTGTAATTGGAAAGAGAGTTAGAGATTTTTGTTGAATGCTTTTGGATTTATGGAGCTTTTGGACTGTTTGGATTGGGGAAAAAATAAAAATTGAACTTTTGGAGCAAAATCTACCATGGAGAGGTAGGAGCTTGGCTCTTTAAAATGTTCTTATTTTATTTATGCATATGTTAATGCTTTTAATATTTTGGTATGTTGTTGGCTGCTAGTTGGGTAGATTGCCTAGGTGCAGCAAGTTGTAGGAGAAGACTATGGGGATCTCTTGTGTGGAGGTCATATTGCATTTAACAACTTGTAGGGATTATTAGCAATACATACACTCAAAATTAGAAAAACTTATATGAATATGAGTTGTGAGCATCTGGGTTCCACATTGTAAAAGACTAATAGTTTGCAAAAATGGACAAGATTAGCTCATTATGGGGAGCTCAAAATTCAATGAGTGTGGGGATGTTATGTTTCTTGAAATGCCTATAAGATTCATTGTCTAGAGTGTGCCCACACCTTCTATGATGTTACCAAAAATCGGGTATTTATTATGGTGGTCTCCGTTCATTGGTGAGCAGGTATATAGGGGGTATCCATCTTGGGATGGATTTTATTTTTTATTTTTTTGAAGTAATATTTTCATGGGTTATGATTTATTAACCCATGGGTAAGTGGTATGAAAACATTATGAAAACAGAGCACTGTCTGTTTGGGCGCCATGGTTTCATAAAAAAATGGTGAAATCAAATTAATTGTTTTTTGATACCCATGTATATAATTTGCACCATTGTTTTGATACCCATGGTTTTTTATCAAACTACTGATAAGTGAAAAAAAAATTGTCTAGTCTTATATGTAGACATAAACATTCATGGGATAAAGTGTCTTAGATAGACCTATTATTAGCAAAAAATGTATAAAATGCAGATTTATGCTATTGAATTCGGGTGTGAATTCTGTAGATTCTACAATGTTGAGCATAGCTCCCCTACGGATCTGGTACCGTATTGTATTGAGATTTTTTTTAGTTTTGAGGCTTGGTAATAAAATCCGTGGAAGACTAAGTTTGATGTCTTGGTGGACGTAATGCCCAAATTTAGGATTTGATGTCCACGTTAAATGTCCCCCAACTTGGTGCTCTTACCCTGTGTTCCTAGTTATGGTGTATTCTAAGACTATGGGGATGTCTTGTGAGAGGCTATAATAGTTTTATGCAGGTATTAGTTTCTACTGTTGCGGGATTCTCTAAGGGATTGGGTTCCACCTTGTAATATAAATATTATTCATTTCTTTACTCATTATGGGATGCCATAACAGTGTGGAGAGACATAAGAGAATGGGAGGTATAAGGGGTACTTGGGGGAGGCATAAGGGCATGTAGTGGTTTTGATATGTATGTATGTATGTATATATGTATCTATATATACATATATATATGTATATATATATATATATATATATATATATATATATATATATATATATATATATTGCTGGATTTATCTTAAGGTGGACACCCATTTCCCCATTGGGAGGTATAAGCAAGCTTCCCCCATAGGTATTTCTCCTTTGGCTTGTGCATGATGAAGCCTGAGTATTGTTTTTTGTTCTTCTTGTGGTTGGAAACTGCAGTATGTAATGGACTATGTTTTATATGTAAAAAAAAAATTTGTATTGTGGAAGCCTGTCTATTGACATGAGTTGAAATACATTTCTTATTCCTTTGTGGTTGGGGCTCGGGGGCTAATGGCGAGGATGACTTCTCCTCTTCATTGGAATTCTTGGTTTGGTAGAGAACGTTTCCTCTCCTTTTTTTTGTTGTGATCAAAATCTATATGGTGGATATACTTGTTGTTGTTCCAAATCTAAGGAGGAAGATATATTCCACTGTACCTTGGGGTTTCCTTATTGCAAAAATTTCCCACTTCAAGTGGATGGCATTGTAATATTATTTGTGGTGGAAATTTTCTCTGTGTTGGAAATGGAATCTACATTCAAATGTGAAAGATGTATATTCTGTAAGTCGTATTTGATGAATGAAAAAGGAAGTTGTAAAAGAATTATTGGAGTTCAATAGAAGTTTCTTTAATTACCACTAATGGTGTGGTTTTCATTTGAAATCTGTGTTTGAAATATATCATGAAATATTTGTTTGAAAATTGAAAAGGAAATACGTATGAAGTAATATTAGATTTCTCTATTTCATTTGAAATGCATGATTTGAAAGTAGAAGTAAATTTTGGGTTTTCACATATTAACTGAAGTAAAGTTAAATTTTGTAAATCCAATTTGAATGAATTTAAATATTTAGAGGATGATAATGAAAAGTTGATCCATTCAGGTTTAAGTATGATTTCAATTTTGATTCACTATAATACTGCAATTATTCATCAGAAAAATTCAAAGAGTATTCTACAACTTGAAAGACAAATTGAAATAATAATGTAAGTTAAGGAAGATCAAAAAAAATTTCAAATAGTTGAATTTCTCAAGAAAATTTAGTAGACTTCAATCGATTATACTTAAACCAAAACTCAAACATTTTGCAGTAAAAGGAGAAAACTCATTTTGAAACTCAATTCATGAATTGAACCCTGTAAAATTCATCCAAATCTTTCCAAGTGCAATCCTCAATGTTGGTTTGGCATGTCGAAGAAGAAAGAATGGCGGATTGAATTAATTATTTTAAATTCAGAAGTTTAATTCATGTTTTAACGGCAGGAAAGAAGTTTTTGTCAAATTCACCCACTTAAGTTTGTCAAAAAGGAATATTGATGGTTCCTGTGTAAAGAGGAGTTCAATCCCTTTACAAAAAGTCATCATTTTCCTAAATCATAGCTTCTAATCATAAGATGTGGCCTTCTGAAGTTTTTACTTCATTGAGTTTAACAAAAAAGAGAGAGAAATGGAAGTTTATTGTAATTCAGACTCGCGGACTCAAAAATTACTGAGGGCATTTTTTTTTGCAAAAAAGAAAAAATTCACAAATTCCTCCACGGCCCCGTAGCCCCTCCAATTCGTTTTTGGGAAAAAATTTCCTTCGCAGGCCCACACCTTCAAATTTCACCTTTTTAAGAAAAGGGAAAAAAATCTTAAGTCTCCCCATCGGTCTGCTTCCCCGACTATCACTGTGGGTCTGACATGTGGCATCTTTAGGCGTCGGTGGAGCCGCAGATGGTTTTAGACCTTATTGCCTTTGGAAAAATATTGGAAAAAGTTCCTAAGTTTCCCCATCGGCCCGCCTTTCTGCAATTCATTGTTGGACCAACACATGGCTTCGCTTGGCATCAGTGGAGGAGCAGGTTATTTTTAGCCTTCGCGCTTTTTAACACAAAATCCAATATTTCTTAGTTTTCCCTGCCAATATGCTCCCCCACATGGGATTTTGGGCAGGACATGTGGCATCCCTAGGCACCAGTGGAGGCATGGGGGTTTTTGAACATTTTTTCCCTTTGAAACAAAAAGAGTTAAAATCCAAATTACCTCCGATGACCCGCCTTCCTGCGTTGGCTTAAAAATGTGCCACGTGTCCCTTACAGCTTGGGAAATTTTTCTTCCCTGGGCCCGCTAGCTTGCCTTTGGGAAAATTTTCTTAGTAGGGCCCCCTAGCCTTCCTTTGGGAAAATTTTTGTCCCTTAGGCCCTCCTTTAAGTAAAATTTTCCTCTCCAGATCCGTCGGCCTGTAACTTAAGAAATAAGAGGAGTTAGGAGTACTTATTTATATCGTTGGAAAGGGGAAGAAATTTCCTATCTAATGGAAATGTTTTCAGGAATCTTTAAGTGCATTAATAATGTGAAAAATCAGGTTGAAGTGAAAATATTAGTTTGAGAGTGGGTAAGTGGAAAATTACCCCTTTTTAACTTAAATTTTTAATTCTAAAGCATGGGTTGATCTTTTAAGTGTTACATTAGGGGATAAGGGAATGTTCTCCTATCCCATGCAAATAGGAACCTTGTTTATTTTTTAGACCTGGTGGAATTAAATACCCAAGGTATTTAATTTTTTTGGCCCCTTTGACCCTCCAAAATTAATTGGGGAATACTTAACTATAATGTTAATTTAATTGCTTATTAAGTTAACTCCTAATAGAAATTTAACTACAATTGGATTAATTATACTCATTAATTTTGTAATATGGATCCAATGTATGTTATAGTGGGAAAATTTCATTTATTAAAATATAATGGACTTTGGATCTTTGATGTAGAAATTGTTGCTTGAACCCTAGTACTGGTCACACTTTTCAAAAACATAAAAAAAAATTCCATAATTTTTCTATCTAAACCTAGGTTGTTCTTAGGTCTCGAGTGGTCGTTTTAGTGGGCATTACATCTTCCCTCCTTGCTTTTATGGACTCCACTCCTCCAACTTACAAATCAAGAAAATAAAAGACACCAAATGATGAGGCTAGGGAAAGAAAGAGGTTTAATAAAATTTTATAAGGATGGTTAGGGTTAGCTTAGAACTCTAATATATAGTGGCCACAATGTATTTGATCTAAGGGTTAAGAATCAACCTTACAATTTTCAAGTGGGAATATATATTATGAGTTTTTAATAATTTAAGTGTATGTGAAAATGGTTGAATGGGGCCTCTTAGTACCCTTGTATGTTAAGTTAAACGTGTAACTCTGCTAGTATGTTTTTAGTAAATGATTCAATGGAAATCTTAGATCTAGTAATTTAAGGGAACTTGTTTAACTAAGGTTAATGGTTTAATTATTGTTGGTTTGAATGTTAATTTTGAGGTGGGGAACTATTTACCCAAGTAAAATAATTAATGGACAATTTTTTAGCAGATGCAAATTTTGACCTTAGAAATGGGTTAAGTATATTTAATTATTAATTTATAATTGTTCCATTTAATATAATTTAGTAGATTTTTAGTAGGATTTAATTAAACGTATTATAGGGTTGGTACCCTCGTAACGTTTTAAAATAAAAAATTTGTGCAACAACTTTCCATATAATTATTAAGGTTTAATGTGGTTTTAGAATGTCGAAACATTGTGGGTGTTACATTTGGTATCAAAGCCATGGATTCAACACTTGGACCCCAGGAAGGCTTGAAAACTTAAGACATAACAAAGAAACTTAGCGCAACTCTAAACCTATATCACAAAACTTTTCATTATATTTTAAAATGTAGAAGACCTAGAAAACTGAAACAAAACCTAAAATTATAAGCTAACTCTCGCCTCAGTCTATACAGAAGGCATAGACCAGACGAGGGGTTTTTACATGTGGACCTAGAATTACCACCCCCATACCAGGAAGTAGTAGCCATATTTCCACAAATACTTCAAACACTACAAGATGTTAATTCTGTTATACGCGGGGGATACTTAGGAGGGAAGCCTAGCAGAAAGGACAAAGAGCCATCAATAGAGGCTCATGCACCTTCCTGAAATAGTGATGAGTATAGGGAAGATAAATCCCATGTGGATTCAATCAGATGAGACTCACCATGCAGAGAGGTCACAGAGACAGAGCTAGTGGACACAAAGACAAATCTAAGAGCCCTAGGAAGCGTGTTGATCATGTTAAGAGATCTAGAGGAAGACAGTCTCCAATGACAAATCACATCAAAGAGATTATAAAACTCCATCCATCTCATTTGGCTAGGGACACTGGGGGATTTCAGGTATAGGAATGGTTAGTAAGCTTGAACGGATGCTTCAAGATATGTCTGTGTACCAACAACAAGAAGGCTTGTGTTTCCATCCACCTTCAGAGAGACAAATCTCGGGTTTGGCGAACAACTGAGGAGCTAAATATCTATGTGGATTTTGAGACAGTCACTTTTTATCTCTTTAAGGAGTGGTTCAGGAGTAGATACTTGTCTTATAGGTTCATTCAGTAGAGGATAGATGAGTTCCATGACCTACGTCAGGTATCCATGACAGTGGCAGAGTATGAGACTCATTTTTTGGACTTGCTTCAGTATGTATAATACATGCAGGATGAGAAGGTGAGGATCCACAGGTTCATCAGGGGCCTAAACCTTGAATTAGAAGGGGCAGTACATATTGATTTTTTTGTAGACATTACAAGAGGCTGTTGAGAAGGCCTACATAATGGAGGAGACTAAGGGGATGATGTAGTAGGCCAGAGATAGAGTGTAGAGCCATATCCAAAAGATACAAGATAACAAATTAAGGGGATCAACTCCTCCTCCTCGTGGCAGATATGGTTATGCACAATATTCATTCAAACCACCACAACAACAACCTCAACAATAGCAAGAGACTCATCATCATTTTACGCCTCCACAAAGATTCGGTGCTCAGAGAGGATGTAGTATGGGACCTCCTCCTAGGGGACCATTCAGGACTCATGCACCAACTAGAGCTCTGTCAGTAGGATCTCATCAGTAGTGACCACAACAGTCTATAGTAGGATCATCAGGATCCATGACATAAATCACTAGAGTACCTATAGGATCCACTTCTCATTGAAGGGGACCTGGTAGTTGCTATGAGTGGGGGTGTACTTGGGTATCATTGGAGAGATTGTACTCAAAACCCTGATAACAAGGGTAAGGAACTAGCTTTAGAGCCTATAGTAGGTGATATGGATAGGAGTGACAAGATATATGCAGTGGCCAAGAACTTCTAGGTAGAGTGCAAGGGCATGGTGATTGAGATGAAAGGAAGCATTGATGGAATTTCTATTTCTATTTTGTTTGATTCAGGATCCTCAGATTCTTTTATTTCTCAATTTGTAGTAGAGCGATGCAGGGTGGAGTCAGTTAGGTAAAGTCATAGTTGGGATGTAGGGATGGCTTATGGATCCAAGCTCACAGTGGAATCCTTAGTCAAGGAGTGCATAGTTGACCTAGGACCTTTTTACCTGACCTTGGATCTTCGTATCCCTCCTTTGGGTTCTTATGGTATTATTTTTGGCATGGATTGGTTATCTGCACACAGGGATAGATTTTATTTTTACAGTGAGGTAATATCATGTGTAGATGATTTGGGAGTGGAGACAGTGATAGTGGGAGTTAGGAGACCCACCTCTATCTGGACCATATCCGGTATGCATCTTAAGCGATGTGCATGATGAGGTTGCCAGTTATATGCTTTAATGGTTAGCAACAAATCATAGGATGAGTCTAGTGGGCTGTAACTTGATGATTGTCATATCTTGACGGAATTTTAATATGTCTTTCAAGGGGAGCTTTTAGGGTTACCTCCCCCACATGAGATAGATTTTAATATTGATTTGGTTCTAGGGGAAAATCCTATCTCACGAGCGCCTTATAGGAAGACTACCCCTAAGCTATGTGATCTCAAGTTGTAGCTAGAGGGACTTCTCGAGAAAGTCCTAATCTGTCCTAGTATATCCCCTTGGGGTACACCGGTGATTTTTGTAAAGAAGAATGATGGATCCTTGCAATTGTGTATCGATTATCGTCATCTAAACAAAGTAATGATTAAGAATCATTACCCCCTTCTAAATATTTATGATTTGTTTGATCAAATGAAGGGGGGCACATTGTTTTCTAATATAGATATTAAGTTTGGATACCATCAAATGAGGATAACAGAGGTAGATATTCATAAGACAACCTTCCCTACGTGATATGGCCACTATGACTTCACAGTAGTACATTTTGGTCTGGAGAATTTCCCCGCGGTATTCATGAGTTTGATGAATGGGGTAATGCAGACATTTTTGGATCACTTCATGCTCATATTTATTGATGACATTTTTATTTACTCATGCACATGTGAGGAGCATGAGGAGAACCTTTGATAGGTTCTGCAATGTCTTTGTGAGTAAAAAATTTATTGGAACCTGACAAATTGTGCATTCTTTCAGTCAGAGGTGTGGTACTTGGGTCACATCATTTCTAGGTAAGGTATAACCATCTATCCTTCCAAGATTTGAGCTTTTATGGATTGGCTCGTGCCAACTAGTGTGACTGAAGTGCATAGTTTCATCGGGTTCACATGTAATTACACGAGATTCTTGTTGTGCCAGACCCTCAGAGGCATTTCTTCATTTGTACAAGTGCTTCCTTGGCTGTAAGATTCCAATTTTAATACTTTAGAAATAAGGATTTTTTTTTTTGAATAATGTTCTTTTTTCTAAATAATCATAATTTAGAACACACATTCCTTGGCAATCAATCTCATAAAATATAACCATATGCAAATATAATGACTCGGTAGAACACCTATCTATCATTTCATAAGTTAGTATCATACTGATATCTCATGTTAACTTATTGATTTGTATAACAAGTATACTTGGTTCTCTTACCATTTTTGGGGTATCTAAGTGTTATGTTTAAGAGGCCTGTCTGAATATATGTTACCAATATTCATCTGAAATCTTGCTTCTTAAAGTAGGTGACACATGACAACACAACCAGCAACTTGTGATACTTTTCCCAAATATTTTAAACATGTTATTCATGTTTATATTCCTAGATGGCATACTCATCAAATGGAATATGTCCTTCACCCAACTTCATCTGTTATCTAGAATGGTCTTCACTGACTCTTGTCATTCCATTTGTTCAAGGTTTAACCCTAACCAAGGTTAGCAACATAGTTTAGTGTAGAGGACTACTCATAGTGACTAAGGGTTCATAAACATACTCAATTGACCTAAGTTGATTGCGTGTGTCTAGTTATCCTTAGTCGTCATGAGTTTCCCCCAACACTAGATTATGCTTCTAACTTAACCTAGGGTATAACTATGATCAATTCCGAGTTTATGTAGATCTAGATGATTAAACTCTAAAGGTTGTTGCAACATTTCAATTGCAACACAATATCCTCATGAAGACCCAAGTCTTTACAAAGGTACGGTACTACAGTTGGTGTTTGCTAACGTCTGACTGAGTTCATCCCATATGGATGTACATACCCAAGAAAGAAGTTAGTGACTTAATTTTTTTCCTTAGTTAAATTTTAATTACAACAACCCTACGGAACCCCTAGTTTCATTAACCATTAGGGTTACAAGAAATAACTGTAATTGTATTTTTTATGCAGATATATCTTCCTCTAAACCCTTCCTGAAGATTTTTTTTTAATTCATTAACATTCTTATTTATGATTCATTTTCACAAACAGATTCAACATACTAGATGAGATGTTAACTTAATTAACTTATCCAAGTCTTAGCTTGTTTAATTTTTGAATCAGATGTTTTTATGATAGACTTCATTGGGATGGAGTCTACTACTGTAAATATACTATTTTAATTTGTTTTATTCAGATTAAGAAATTAAAGAAGAGGAATCTCATCTTCCTTTTCCCAAGATAACATTAGGATTTAATTCCAAAGGGTCTTAAAATAGACTGCATAGCATTGCAAAATAATTTCCTATCCTTTACTAAATAAGAATTAAGTTTTTTTTGGAACCTATTAACATTTTACAAGTTATCATAATGGTTTCATTTATCCACTAACATCATTTTAGTAAACCATAGTGATTTAAATGAATGACCAATCATGAATTCCAACTTTAATAAGTTGTATTGAATAAGAGGGTAGTATATTTAGTACCCTTATCATCTAGTTTATATGAAATCAACCTAAGAGGGTTGATTTTATATATATAAGAAAAGAGATAAGCTTATCATTTCCATTCACAAAAAATACAAAAAGATGACACATTAAGTACAAATAAACCCAAAACTTTTCCATTCTTCAAAGTGGAATTCATACATTATAAGTTTAAACACTTTAGACATCAATAGTGTCAAACAACATTAATAAGATAAATTAAAAATACAACTTTTTTTTCCAACAAATACATTTAAATAATGATTCATCTTTCATCATAAAATATCCAGTATATTTGGTAAACAAAAGTAACATCATAAAATATATTTTCTCCTTTTACCACTTACGAATTCCATCTGTAAAAATTTCTAGCACGGGTTAGTTTATTGAACTGGGAATAATAAGAAATAAGCATTAAAACGATGTTTCCCCAAGTATAAAAAAAAAGTAACATTTAAGTAATTTACCCTTTTTAGAGAAACAATTTCCTTTTTAAAAAGATAACACGATAAACTTACCTATCCATTGATGGTGAACAATAAAGTTGAGAGAAAGACTTAACAGTAAAAAAATTCCATTCAAGCCAACTTAGAATCATGTATAATCACAATAATCACTGAAACGGATAACTAGAACAAGTAGAATAAAACCCAACCAGATTCATAACTCAAAAGGGATAAAAATGAAACATCGGTACAACCATAAGTTTTATGTACGAGGTCAAGCTTAGAAGAAATAATAAACCAGAAAAATCCATAATCTGTTTTCCTTCAAGTATTCGTTCAAGCTTAGACAAGAGTCGATTTATTAAATAGTTCAACGTTATTTATCATGAGATCATTTAGTATCTACTGCACCTCTGATTTAAGTAAAAAAACCAGTCATACACAACAATTTGAATCGAAAATAACAAACCTAGACCAGTCTTTCCTCACATTAGAGAAGATGCAATCGAATTTTATAAACCATTCCACAGATATGACAAGCAGGGTTAACTAACAACTATGCCAAAGAGACATATTACACTTGAGAATATTTGTTCAAGTTCAACATCAGACAAATTACTCTCTAGTTTTAACACAACTCGAATAGGTGTACAAAAATATTCAACTTCAAATCAAATTCAAACAAAAGTTGAGCATGATTCAATCATTTTTACAACAAAGGAGACAAAACCCAATACGCATTTCCATCATAACAGTGAATCCATACAGTAAAATACAGGGAAAATAAAAACATCGAAAGAAGATCAAAACGTCATATAAAAATCATTTGTTCGCCAAGAGAAGAGTTCTTTTTATGAAGACATTTAAGAAAAAGTATGGAAATTTAATGGGTAGAGGCTATCATTAATTATAGAGCTTCTTCCTCATTTGCAGAAGATTTCCAAGATGAGCCTCAACAACTTCTTCTTCTCCAGGCAACGTCATGCACCTCAAATCTTCCACTTTTTCTTATACTTCCACAGAGTCCAAAATAGCTCAAGAATGCAAAAATAATAGTAATATCCAAAATAGAATTGTTGGTTCGAAGAACCGAAAAACCCCATGCAGAGCCAAAACTCGAAATGAATTGAAGATCAAAACTACAATATCAAAACCCACCATGCATTTTTCCTAGGAGGTTTCTTCTCCAAAACTGAAATCAATAAATGTAAAAAACAACAGTTCCCTCCTATTTCTCCATGCCACTGCCATCCATGTTTGGTAATACCTTTAATTTCAAATTTGTGTGCAATTTCCATTTAGTGGTGATGCCAACTAGGCATCCACAAAACTTCCTATGTCTCTACCATAATTGGAATTCCATAGCAATAAAACCAAAATCAATTCCATTTAATTGCTTGAAAATTGATGCCACAAACCATGCCAATTTTCAAGTAGTCCATAGGTACCCCTTAGGTTAGCAATAGTTTAGGTTAGATTACTCTTAGGTTAGACTATCAACCTTAGTTCCTAGGTAAGTCTATAGTTACCTTAGGTTGTATTTAATTTAAATAAACATAGCACTCCCAAAATTAGGTTAGATATACCCTTAGATTAGGGTCAACCTTAGTGTTTTAGTAATAGGTTCAAGAACCTTATACGCTACTCAGTGTTTTAACATCAGCAAGAAGACTCAGGCCTATCACTTAAAGCCTGTTGCTAAACAAGGATCCTTGAAGAAGGGTCCTTCACAATTGTTAATAAAAAAAGGCCCAGTCCAGATTCATCTTTCATTTCTGAATGCCAAGACAAAATGACGAACAGGTAAGAAGAACTGAAGCATACCTTGGATCAATGGAATTGATCCAAGGTTTTTCTGTTAACACAATATAAGTTAAGACAATAACAATACAAGTTCGTCGTATTTTAATAGTGAATTTAATTTGTACGAAGAAATGAATGGCATCATTTTCAAGTAAGAATAAATCGCAACAAAGTGAACATTTTCAACAAATAATGAATTATCCATTATAAACATGATTTCCAGAAGTCATAAGAGTAAACCTTCCTAAGATAAATCACATGTCAACATCTACAATGTCAAGAGTGGAAGTCATTATAGTAACAACCATATCAGAGATGTTACATACCTCCCTCCTAAAAAGAATCATCATCCTGATGATTAACCTAGTCAAAGAATTTAAGTCTAGGATAAAATTAAATTATCATTCTTCCATTCATATGTTCACAATAGAACTAGATTTGAGAAATTCAAATTCCATAATCAACATTAAAATAGATTTCCCATTCTTAAATAGTTTAGTATTTGTCCAAGACGGGAAATTTTATTGACGTAATATGAATGAAATATTAATGTTTTATCAATCCGCAGAATCAATTTTGTTCAAACAAATATGGAAATGTAATTTACTTATCTTCAAGATTTTCCCAGGTTGCACTTTCTTCTTTAAAATGGCCTCGCTGGAACTTACATTGAATTATTTCATGATTTCTTAAGTGCAACTGGCAAGTTTTCAACACTCATATGGGTTTAACCATGATTATTCCTGGGTCTTGGACCTGCAAGGAATTTTAATTTAACACATGTGATAAATATAAAACATATTTCTTAAGTAGAGAAATATGAAAAAATCATGCATTCATGATAAAGGATGTAAATCTAAATGATAGGCTACATGGTTGATTACTTCAACAATTTCAAAGGGTCCCACATAACGAGGTGATAACTTGACAACCTTGCCAAAAGTTATAGAACTCATTTTTAGTTTTAACTCACAGAAATACTTTCTCAATAAGTTAAAATTTCGTATCAACCCATTTTAAGTCTGCATAACTCTTTTGCCTATTTGTTGCTTCCTTCAAGCGTTCACGAATCATTTTAACTTGTTCCATTTCCATAAGGATTTTAGGTCCAATTACCTCTCTATCCTCTATGCTATCCCAGCTAACTGGATTTCTACATTTCCTTCCGTATAATGCCTCGAATGGTGCCATTTTCAGAGATTCATGATACGTGTTGTTATAAGAAAAATAAACTAATGGAAGGTACTCTTCTCATTTATACTACTGATCCATGCAATACATTCGTAACATATCCTATAAAACTTGATTAACTCTTTCAGTCTATCCATCTGTTTCTGGATGGTATGTAGAACTAAAATTTAGTTTAGTCCCTAGGGATGCATTACATGTTTTCCAAAATCTAGATGTCATTCTTGGATCTCTATTTGATATGATCAATTCAGGTACTCCATGTAATCTGAAAATTTCATGCAAAAATATTTTTTCTAAAACATGTGAATCATCCCTAAGATTACTAGCATTAAAATGTGTTACCTTTGTTAGTTTATCAACCACAACTAGAATAACATCATGTTTATTTCTTGACATAGGCAACCCTTATACAAAATCCATGCTTATTACTTTCCATTTATATTGCATTATGATTCAGGATACAGTAAACCAACAAGATGCATATGTTTAGCTTTAACATGCTGACATTCTAAGTAGTGTGTCACAAAATCAATAACGGCCTTTTTCATCCCTTTCTAGAAATATTGTTGTTTTATATAAGTAAACATTTTCGTAATGTTGGGGTGTCCAGAAAAAGGTGAATTATGAAATTCAAATAAAAATTTCTTTCTTAATTCATTTAACAAAGGTATGTATACTCTATTTTCAAACCAGAAGATTCCTTCATTATCAAAGTTAAAACCTTTATATCTCACATCATTTGGATCTATAGCAAGTTTTGTTTTTACTTGCTGAAAATAAGAATCAAATTCCATGACACTTTTTACTTCATCTTTAAACTGATTTTTCAATGTTATAAGAGCATAAATGTGCTTCCTACGACTTAGAGCATCTGCAAATCTATTTTATTTACCTTTAATATAATTTATGTAAAAATCATACTGAGATAAAAATTCTAACCATCTTCGATGTCTTGCATTCAGATTTGGCTAAGTGAAAATATACTTCACCCCAAGATGATTGGTTTTTAATTCAAAAGTTCTACCAAGAAGATAATGCCTCCATACCTGAAGTGCATGAACATTGGTAGTAAGCTCTAGGTCATGTGGAGCATAATTTAGTTCATGAAACTTGATTTTACTACTTTCATAAGCTATTACATGACCATTTTGCAAAAAAATATCTCTGAGACCTTCCTTGGATGTGTTTGTTACAAAAAAAAAGTTCCATTAGGATCAGGTACAGGTAAAATAGGTGTTGATGTTAACTAATCCTTCAGAGTCTTAAATTCAGATTCACATAAATTTAATTCCACAAAACTTTCTGATCTTTCTTCTACAACAAAGTTATTGGTGCAACGACCTTAGAAAATTATTTAACAAACTTCCTATAGTAACCAGCAAGACCCATGAAGCTTTTAATTTCATGTACATTATTAGGTGCAGGACACTCAGTTATTGCAACAAATTTTGAGGGATCCACCGCTATTCTATATTTTCTTATGACATGACCCAAATAGTGAAATTTTGTATCATAGAAAGAACATTTGGAAAACTTACCATACAACCTTCTCTTTCTTAAGATTTCAAGAAATATTTTCAAATGCTCATGATGTTCTTCAATGCTTTTAGAGTATATGAGAATATCGTCAAAGAATACAAACACAAATTTTTCCAAGTATTATTGTAAAATATTATTCATTAAGTTCAGAAAAGTTGCAGGTTCATTCGTTAATCCACATGGTAAAAATGTGAATTCATAATGTCTGTACCTTGTTCTAAAACTTGTTTTATGAATATATTTATCTTTTATTCTTAACTAATGATATCTAGATCGAAGATCTATTTTAGAATACAAAGATGCACCACACATATGATCAAACAAATCGCCAATTATAAGAAGTGGATATCTTTTTTTAATTTTTTCTTTGTTTAACATCCTATAATCAATGCACAATCTAAGAGTTCCATCCTTTTGTTTCACAAAAATTACCGGTGCTCCCTATTGGTACCCAAATTGATTCTCCTTACAAGTCTTAGTAGCATCACTAGTTTAGTAGGAACCTTAAGGACAGATAGATCATGATGAGTCATTTTGTAGCCAGGGATGGGATCTAACTGGTCCTTAGTAACTCAGATGTGGGGAAATGGGTAGCACCCTAAAGAGGATTTGATCTATCCTCACTATTTTAGGTTGTGCCTTTCAACCAAGGTAAGAGAACCATTTTGTAACATGTTTTTTATGGAGATGGATATATCCTTCATAATGAAGTTGCTAAGGAGACCTTGGAGAAAATACGATCAATACAAAAAAACCTAACTCTCACGAGTTGTCACTCTAGATAGTGGAGATATTTTCTAGGCAAGGTTCATGCTACTAAAGACATTTGGAAACTTGATTGTTTCTGCATGTTTTGGTATTAAAATTTTGCATTTTGTATACACACATGAAAAACAAGAGTAGTATAGGTGTGATTAATTATTTTTGAATGAATCTGGTTGGAGGTGAGGCATGATAAAGTTGATTATACCAAATATTTGTCAACTTTTGAAAAATGGAAGACTAAACCAACATAATGCCACAAAGTAGCTAAAATGTTTCTTTAACCAGAATATGTGATTCAATGGAGGCCCAAATTAGCACTTTTTCATATAATCTATGAGATTTTAACATGAATGCTCGAGTTGGAAAACTCAACAGAACATCAAGATCTGAGCCCAATCACACCTGAGGTACACCCAGAGGCTTACAAACAATCTCTGTCAACAGATGAGAGAAAAGTGATTTTAAATTGTTTATTTCACTCCCAGATGAAAGGTCTTCTAAGATATGAAATTGCAAATGCCACTAAACTGTCACAAGGATTGAGACTTGTGTGATTGAGAAAGATTTTGATATAATATTGTAACAGGAACAAGAAAAAATATTTGCTGACATTCAGAAATAAAACTAACACATTTTACATAAGATCCACACAAAATAACTCGAGTTTGATTAAATCTGTCAGTAGGAGAAAGTTTCTAGAAAAATATTAGAGCTTTTCAATGGTTGTATACTTGCAACCATCTTCACGTGATCAAATTCAATACAAAAGAGATATACATGCTTTTCAGACGGCTTCTCAAAAAGGATGGGCTCTATCAAGCTTCTTTTGGTTGGAAAAACCAATCCTAACCCCTCACACTCCAACCATTTACACTATAAATTTGTGCCATTTATAACATTTACAACAGACCCCTTTTCCCCCAAAACCAGAGACATTGAGTGCACTAGTGCTCACCATGATCTCAATCGCAATTCCCAGAATCAAATCTGTAACAAGTTGTCAGGTGATCATGGGGTAGATTTCTTTGAATATCTCCCACATTCATGTCCTTCTTCTCGTAAATCATTCTTCCTTATATTCACCAACCACTTCCACCCCTAATTTGTAAAATTTGGTTCCTTGCGTGCTTAGGAGAAGAAAAATGGAAAATCAAATCAAGCCTGATAGTCAGAGCATTTTAATGGCGAAAGACGTCTCCATATTTCCCCCACCAAACTTAGATATCAAAATTTACTCCCCTCCCTACTTGGCATGTAGAAAATACAAAGAAATCATGAAGACTCGCAATTCCAGGAGATTTTCAGTAAAATGGGGGGAAAATAAAATTCAGACTCACAACTGCCATTGATATTTACTTTGAATTTGGGCCATCCACGTGGAAGATTTAGTTTTAAAACAAGACCGAGGGTTTCCTTTGACTTTTAACAACCTTTTGAAACAATAGAAAAAATTTCCATTTTTCTTCACACCTCTGCCCTTCAGAAATGAGCCTAAGACAAAGGAACTATGGCCAAATTCTGATATTTCACCTCCTTTTTGGAAAAGGGAAAAAATTACAATATTCCCCTGTAGCTGTGCCCTTTCGCTTCTAGTCTCTGATGTGGGTCCAAAAAAACTCTGCTCCCTTTTTCACTCTTAACTCCTTTTCCCACAAATGGAAAATTTTCCACTTTTCCTCCGAAGGTCTGCACTTCCACCATTGACCAAAGTAACCTTTGACCTTTCCCCTAATGGGCTTGCGGTCCATTTTGATGTTTTAATATTTTGAATATTAGGGGGTGAAAAATCCAAGTTACCCTCGATGGTCCGCTTCTCCACCTCCTTTTGACTTGTCAAACTACCACGCATCACAATGGCACATCTTGAGATGGTCCCCAAAAGATGAGACTTTGAATGAGCATAGGCTCACCACGTGTCTTAGCCCAGATTTTTTTTTTTTGCAAGCTTGAAGCTCAATAGAAGGCATCATGTGTCAGAGTCTGAGGCAATCTCCTTTGGTTGTTTAAAATTCCAAGAAAAACACAAAGTGAGCGGAGGCCTCCAAGTGTCCTCTTGGTGCTTCTTTAAAATAAAACTCAAAGGCCTGTCCCCAAACATGTGTGGTTCCTCCATGTGTCCCTATTCCGCCAGCTCCATAAAAAATTATCTATGTCTAGGAAAAGTAACAAGAACCTCCACGTGTCCTCTCAGTGCAACTCCAAGGCCAAACCAAAAAGTAAACCTTTAAATGAGTGCCATTATTCCACGTGGACAATTTTTGGGTTAAAACTTTCCATAAAGTTTATGAGTGCCTTGCTGAGCCACATAAAATAAAAGATGAACATGTAGACACCCTCGGGGTGAAAACAAGGAATTTTCCCCGCCACTTAAATTTTCTTAAATCAGAACCTGGCAGGGCCACGGGGCGAGTTCAAAAAAACCCATCGTGCCCCATCCAATTTGAAGAATCCATGTAAGCACCAAAAGAACCAATCAGAATTGGGCGGAGCCACGAGATTAAATTTTCCTTTTTGCCAAAAAAATAAAAAGTGATAAGTTAAAGTATTTGTTCGCCATCCCCTCACCAACTAAAAGAAGCCACATGACCACTAGATGTTGAGGAATAACTTTGAAAGAAAAAGACACCTATCAGACCACCAAAATCATAGAAATTCACCCCTCATGCCCATAACCCAATTTTTCGTTAAGGATGAAAATTTTCTGAAACAAAAACAAGTGAATCATGGTTCCGAGAATTTTCTGACCATGGATTGGGATTTTCAGAGGCATGCAAATATAAATTGATTATTGTCAAGCTTCCATAGTTTAGGAAAACTAGGAAAACCGAAAAGCCCATGGATTTTGATTAAATTAGGGCAGAAACAGGACAAACTCAGAGATTTCTTCAAGGAGGGACATGACAAAGGATTTTGCAAACAATTCAAAACATCTCAAATGGAGGTAGAAGCTTTCAGAACACCCACATCGAGAGATAAAATGTTTCAGAACATGCAAATTAGAGAAAAATAATGGCAAATGGGGCGAAACAAATATGAGCACCAACATCGGCTCCGACTTGGGGATGGGCACTCCTTGTGAGTGCCATAAGAAAAAAGGTAGAACAAGTTTCAAAATATCCATTTCGAAAAGGAGTCAGCTTACAGAGCAGAGAAAAAAAATAATCTCAAAAAAAAAGACAAAGAAACCAACAAAAACAGGTCGCTAAGGACCAGAACGAGCAAAAAACACAAAAAATAGGAAACAAACAAGTAGCTATACACTGTACAAAAGATGTTTACCCTAATTCTAGGGAATCAATCCAAGAAATTCTTCAAATGCCTGTCATTAATAGGAAATTCAAGAAATTTACCATCCAAATCCTTTAAGAATAAGATATGTTCACCAATTCTAATATCAATGGAGTAAGGGCCTGTCCATAATGAGTCAAATTTTCCATGCATGCCCTTATCTTCATGTCTACTATCCCATAGCAGCACAAGATATCCAACGTTGAAAGCTATGGGAGTGACCTTCTTGTCAAATAACTTCTTTAGCTTTTCTATGAACTTTACATGCCTCTAGTGGGATGCCCTCCTTTCTTCATCAAGTTCAACAATCTGGTTAATGTGAGCATCATAAGGACTTACTTCTTGATCCTCTAGTTTTTGAATGAACTAATATGAGAATAATTGCATATGAAGGGGCAGAATGGCCTGAGTTCCATACACACACTCAAATGGACTCTTTCCAGTGGCTCTTTTAACAATGATTCTATCAGCCCAAATAGAAAACTTCAACTGTTCATCCCATTTTCTCTTGTTCAGCTCCAAGGTTCTTCTGATAATCTTCAACAGGTTTTTATTACTTGGCTTAGCTTGTCCATTTCCTTAGGGGTTGTAATTAGAGGCATATGTCAAGTTGATCCCATATTATTTACACATTTCCACCAAAGGTTTAGCTCTAAAGCTCATGGCATTATCAACAACAATCTTGACTGGCACCCAAACCTGTAGATGATGTGGTTTAACACAAATTCCATGACAATTTGGTGTGTTTCCTTCTTGGTGGGGATTTCCTCCACCCATTTATTAAAGTAATGAGTGGCTACAAGAATCCACTTATGGCCAACACTTGAAGGGTCTGAAATCTCACCAATGAAATCCATTCCCCATTGCTTGAATGGAGCTTCAATTGATACAGGCTGCAAAGGAAGGGAGCCTAAAGCTTTCAGTCTTCCAGAGAAGTGTTGGCAACTCTCACATCTTCTAACCAATAAGGTTGTATCCTTGAAGATATTTGGCCACCAATAACCAGCCCTCAGGATCTTGTGTGCTGTGACTCTTACATCAAAATTCTCCCCACAAACTCCTCCATGGAGATCAAAAATTATCTTCAGGGATTCTTCTTCAGTAATGCACCTTAAGAGGACTCCCTCTAGGTTCTTCTAAGCTAACCCATAATCAGTAATGACATATTTCTGGGAAGCCAACTTAAGGGCTCTTTTCTAGTTCTTACTTAAATACTCAGGGTAGTTCAGATGTCTGAGATAAAAAATTACATCTTTGTACCACTCAGAACTCATCAAATTTTGAAAAACATCTACCCTACCTTCTTCTACCTCATTTACCTCAATAGTTTACAAGTTTCTCTTAGCCATAAGCTTAGCTAGGCCCAAACCTCTCACCAGCTTTGTGGTTTGGATATCCATGTCATATTCTTACAACTTGTTCACCCACCTACACCTTTTCTTGAGACTTCCATCTCTATAAGATGTCTTTCACCATGGTGTGGGGAACATAAGCAACAATCTTAGAACTTAAAATGTAAGGCCTGAAAACCTTTTTTGCTTTTACCAAGGAAAATGCTTGTTTCTCCATAATAGTGTATTTCAACTCAGCCCCCTACAATGCCTTACTGAAAAAGGAAATTGGCCTCTCAGCCCCTTCATCATCCTTCTGTAGTAGGATAGAAGCAATAGTGTTCTCTGAAGCAAAAGAGAACAGTTGAAAGGGATTCTTATAATCTAGAGCTGCTAGAACAGGTGCATGCTTTAGTGCCTCTTTAATCCCATTGAAAGCTTGGATGGAAGCCTCCTCCCATTTGATGGCCTGGTCCTTTTTTAGCATGGAAGTGATTGGAATGGTCAACTCAACAAAGTTTGATATGAATCTCCTGATGAAGTTTATCTTCCCAAATAAATACTGAATTCCTTTCTTGGTCCTTGGAATTGGGACCTTGCTGATGGCCTCTACCCTTTCTGGATCAATCATCACCCCTTCTTGTGACACAATGTGGCCAAGAAATTTTTCCTTCTACACTCCAAAATGGCACTTCTTTGGATTGAGTGAGATGCCATATTCTCTACATCTTATCAGCATCTTCTCCAAGTACAGCAGGTGATCACTTCTCTTCCTGGAAAATACAGTTACATCATCTTGATAAACTACAATAAACTCATTGATGTAACTAGAAAAAGAAACATCCATTGCTCTTTGAAAGGTGGCTCCAACATTCATCAAACCGAAGGGCATCCTAACATACACATACGTCCCCCAAGGAGTAGTAAAGGTTGTCTTGATCCTTTCTGATTCCTTCACCACAACTTGGTTATAACCAGAGAAACCATCTAGGGTGGAGAGCAATTCAGAACCAGTCACTAATTGCAGCATGTTTTCCATATTTGGTAAAGGATAATTATCCTTCATAGATGCTCTTTTTAGATTCCTGAAATCTACACACAGCCTGATATCACCATTCTTCTTTCTTACTGTACTAGGTTTGCAACCAAGAAGAATATCTTGTGGGATGAATAATCCCTCCATCTCTTAGCTTCTTCAGTTCCTCTTACATTTTAAGAGATAAGAGTGGATTGATGGCCTTTATTTTCTTCCTGAATGGCCTTGCATTAGACTCCAAGGGAATCTCATGTTGAAACAGGTCCTCTCTGTATGCTTTTAGTTCAGAATAGGTCCAAGCCATGAAATCCTGATACTTTTTCAACAACTTAGATGTATGACTACTTCTCCTCCTTGCTGAGATTACTTCCTAACCAAATTTTCCTTGGCTCTCTCCTTTGTACCAAGATCATGCTCCTCAACATCCCTCGAGGCTGCCATATGTCTATTAATAATGCAATCAACATTATCAAAATTTGATTCAAGATCAACCAACCCTATAGGAATGGTATTAGTCTTTAGCTGGATGATTTCCTTGCCAAAAAGGTTTCCTTACCCTCTGTGGCACATACCATTGGCTCCAAATCAATGCATTGATCAGACAAACTCTCCCTTATTCTGCAAAAATCTTCTTGATCTGAGCATCATCATCAAATACCTGCTAGTGTTTAATGTTGTCAGGGATAAAGGGTCTTGTCAATACTTCCACATCATATTCACAATATGGGGACACTGAAAAATTGTCAAAATGAGACCCCAACACTGCAAGTTTGTCTGCCAAGTCATTGAACTTCCTATCATGATGCACAATGTTGAATGAATCAAACATCTCAATGAAATCCCAAACTACATGCTTGTATTGTTTCATTCACTGATTCTTTGTGGCATACAGTTTTCTGACTTGTTTTACAATTAATTCTGAGTCTCCCTTGACAATGATGTATTTGAAAACCATATTTCCAAGAAATTATTAAACCCAAAAATAGTGCCTCATACTCAACAATGTTGTTAGTGCACTCAAAGTTGAGTTTGAAGGAAAAAACAAATTTTTCCTGACCTGGAGAAAGCAGAACAACACCAGCACCATTCCCAAACTTGGAGCAAGCTCCATCAAACAATAGAGTCCAAGGAGAGCCTGTTTGTTCAAGGCATTTGCATTCTTCAATCTTGTGCTCTTTTCCATTAGCAAATCCTACAAAATTATCAGCATCAACACTTGTGTACAATACTTCATAGGATGCATTGTTGGGATCTTCAATAAGGTGCAACATCTTCTTTTCCCCATACAACCTGACAAGGATACCCTCAATTGGGATGGTGGACATAGGACATGTCCATTTGAACACTCCCACCAACACTTGCAACCCATTTTCTAGACAATAGCATGCCCCACTTGGCTGGGCAATCAACAATGACAACATCAAGTTTTAAATTTTTACCTGGGTAAGCTACAAGCTGCACCACCAAACCCTTCACACATCCCACTACTGGCACCTCTCTGGAGTCCATGGTAGTACACTTCCCATATGTTGTTGTTACTTTGATATTGATCTCATTCATGACTTCCAGAGGCATGACATTGCATGATGCCCCTGAGTCAAACATGCAGTTATGGAGTAATTTGTCCTTAATGATTAGAGTGGTGAAGAATGGATCCACATTTAGCTGAGAGTCCACCAAGGATGTTCCCAAATAAACCTTAGGTGGTTCACCTAATTCTTCTAGGTGCTGGTGGTGTTTCTAACTCTTCAATGATTGGAGGAGTTTCCACAATGTTTACATTTCTGCCTAGGGTAGTCTTCTCTTCTTTCAATCCCAAGTATTCAAATGCTCTCTTTTTGTGCTCAAGAATCCTAAGCAACTCAACAATTGGAACAGAGACTTTGATTTGACTTAAAAATTGGGCAATGTCATATGGGACATTCTTTGGCAAGGCAGTATTGGAAGGAAAGCTAACACACTCACTAGGTGGTACAAGATTTTTGACAGCTTGGGCATGAGGAGGGGTATGATTTTTGTTTGGAACTATAGGGATTTTGGCAGATGCATCTTTCTTAGGAGCCTCTTTAGGAATGTTTGAAAGTAAGGGATATTTTGGCTTGGCTTGAGGCCCTGCCCCTTTGATAGCCTTACTTCTTGTGTTATATTCCTTCTCTTGAGAAACAACAACATTCATCAGTAACTGTCTATCTTCCTTAGATGGGATTCCTCCATCATACTTCTTTATCATTAAAGCCCTTAAATATTCAAAGTCATTATTGGGAAATTCAAAATCTTGTACAGTATCTACTTCTAAAGTATGAGAGGGAGGAAGAATAGGTACCCTATGAATGCAATCCCAAAAAAATGGCAGCAGTCTGGGCACTTATCACCTTAGTTGAAGTTGCCCCTTATTGTGAGCTCATGGAAAAACCCATCATGCAGACATCATCATCATTATCATCATCAAATTCTTCTTCTTCTTATTGATCTTCTTCACAAGGAGCATGGGGCATGAAACATCTGTCACACCAATCAATGACATCTGTCTCCTCCACAACAACAACTCTGGTAGCCAAAGGATCAAGGACCATTATGTTTTCCCTACCTTGGGGCTATCCTATTTCAAATCCAACAGGTCCCTTGCCTCTATCATCAGATATTTGGTGATTTGTGAACCTGTCTTGGCCTTGCTACTTGTGTTGACCTTGTGAGCTCTGCCCAATTCCTTTCTCATTCGGGGCTAGTTTGTAGGAAATTTCTTTGACAGCCCTATGCCAAAGTCTTCACAACTTCTTCCAAATCTGCAGCCTTGACTTGTTTGGGTTTTTTTTGGGTTAACCAGCTTTTACACCCTCCCTTTTTAGGAGGCTTTCCAATTTCCTTGATGTTATTCTCAATTTGCAGGGCCATGGTGAATGCCTGCCTCAAATTAGTGGGGTTTTTGTCCCTCAAGTAGTAAGCAAGCCTTTTTATCAAATGCATCTGAATATTTGATCAAACATGATTCATCACATGGCCTTATCCTAATAGGAAATATCCTCAAGGTCTTATTAAACCTTGTGTTGAAATCATGTACTGACTCATTAGGATTATTTTTTATGTTTTCAAATTCTGTCAAGAGAAACCTAGGGTTAGTTCTATCACCATACTGCAATCTAAATGCATTGCTCATCTCTATCCAAGAATCAATAGAATTATCTAGAAAAGCTTTATACCAGTCCCTTGCATCCTCTTCTAGAGTATGGATAAACAACTTGATATATACATCTTCATGTTCAATCTCAAATTCTTCCATCATATTGATAAAAATATTTAGATGTTGATCACCAGTTATAACATTGTTTCCTTGGAACTTTGGTAATTTGTTCCTTACTTCTTGAGGAACTACGTTTGGATAACCAGCCAGTCCCTACAAAATTTATAGGTCCAAAGGTGATTTACAAAAAATGGAGGTCTGGGTGGGGGCAGGGCCATGTTGTTTTGAGGAGGTGACCCTGGAGGGGAGACAAATTGATGAGGGGAAGAGGGTCTTTGAAACACAGGGGTATAACTTTCAAAATGGATATCCCCTAAAGGCCTAGTTTCTTGGAAATCCCTATCAACTTCTAAAAAATACAGGGCAGAATGAGAAGAAAACCTTTCAAAATCAAATGAAGGCCCCTCTCCAGTTGGAGAATTCAATTCCACAAAGAGGCTACCTGATTTAGAAGCACTTGAATTGCAGTCTTCAATAATAGGCTGATCACTTTCATCAATGGAGATCCCCTTTCTTGTCTGCAAATTTCCAACAGCTCTCTAGGATTTTCTTCCTTCTGATTTTGCTTTTCCTAGCTCTGGAAATAATGTCCTAGCAGGATCCCTAGCAAAGAAAGATCTTCTTCCTTCCATCTTTGCAAAGGTTAGTAACAAATCTCACTTGACATAGGTTAAGACACTGGTATTCATTAAGAATCAAATCAACAGGGAGTCACCACTAAGGATTTCCACCTTAGTTGTGTAGATGCACTAAATATGATCTGTCAAATGTTTTCAACACTAGAAAATTGGAAATGGAAAGACTCTAACTTTTCTTTACCCAGATTTATCAATGAAAGCTAGTGCACTAGGTGTGGAAACTGAAAGATAATACACTTGTAACACACAGGCCTAACTTGGAGTAAAATATAAGAAGCATGAAGTTTTACCAGGGCCTGAATATGAACTTTAATCACTATTTCCCGGCAACAGCAGCCAATAAGGTGTTGTACCCAAATTGATTCTCCTTCAAAGTCTTGAGCAGCATCACAGGTTTGGACAGGAAGCTTAGAGATAGATAGATCATAGTGAGTCATTTTGTAGCCGGGGATGGGATCTAACTGGCCCTTAGTCACTCAGATGTGGAGAAATGGATAGCACCCTCAAGAGGATTTGATCTATCCTCACTACTTTATGGTTGTGCCTTTCAACCAAGGTGAGAGAACCTTTTTGTAGCTTATTGTTTATGGAGGAGATGGAGATATCCTTCCTAATGAAGTCGATTAAGGAGACCTTGAAGAAAATATGATCAATGCAACAAAATCTAACTCTCACAAGTTGTCACTCTAGATAGTGGAGATATTCTCTAGGCAAGGTTCAGGCTACTAAAGACATTTGGAATTCTGATTGTTTCTGCATGTTTTGGTAGTAAAATTTGTGCATTTATATACACACATGAAAAACAGGGGTAGTATAGGGTAGATTAATTGTTTTTGAATGAATTTGGTGGGAGGTGAAGCAGGATAAAGTTGATTATACCAAATCTTTGAGAACTTTTGTAAAATGGAAGACTAAACCAATAGAATGCCACAAAGCAGCTAAAATGTTTCTTTAACCAGAATATGTGCTTCAATGGAGGCCTAGATTAGCACTTTTTCATACAATCTATGAGATTATAACACGAAGGCTTGAGTTGGAAAACCCAACAAAACATCAAGATCTGAGCCCAATCATGCCTGAGGTACACCCAGAGGCTTACAGACAATATCTGTCAACAGATGAGAGAAAAGTGATTTTAAATCATTTATTTCACTCCCAGATGAAAGCTCTTCTGAGAAATGAAATTGTAGATGCCACTAAACTGTCACAAGGATTGAGACCTATGTGATTGAGATAGATTTTGATACAAGATTGAAACAGGAACAAGAAAAAATATTTGCAGACATTCAGAAGTAAAACAAACACATTTTGCATAAGATCCACACAGAATAACTCGAGTTTGATTAAATTTATCAGCAGGGGAAAGTTTCTAGAACAATCTCAGAGCTTGTCAATGGTTGTACACTCGTAACCACCTTGACATGATCAAATTCAATACAAAAGAGATATACAGGCTTCTTAGATGGCTTCTCAAAAAGGATGGGCTCTATCAAGCCTTTTTCTATTAGAAAAATCAGTCCCGACCCCTCACACTCCAACCATTTACACGATAAATTTGTGCCATTTATAACATTTACAACATATCCCTTTTCCCCCAAAAATCTAGAGACATTGAGTGCCACTAGTGCTTTCCATGATCATCATCATGATTCCTAGAATCAAATCTGTAAAAAGTTTCCAGGTGCTCAGGGGGACATATCTCTTCAAAATCTCCTGCATTCAACTCCTTCCTCTAGAAAATCACTCTTCCTTCTATTCGCCAACCACTTCTACCCCTAATCTATCAAATCTGGTTCCTTGCGTGCTCGAGAGAAGAAAAATGGAAAATCAGATCGAGCCATGATAGTCAGACAATTTTAATGGTGAAATATGTCTCCAAATCTCCCCCACCAAACTTAGATATCAAAATTAACTCCCCTCTCTGCTTGGCAGTGTAGGAAATACCAAGAAATCATGAAGACTCACACTTCCAGGAGATTTTCAGTAAAATGGGGGGAAAATCATATTCAGACTCACAACTACCATTGATCTTCACTTTGAATTTGGGTCGTCCATGTGGAAGATTCAATTTTAAAACAGGCTCAGGGGTTTCCTTTGACTTTTTACAACCTTTTGAAAAAATTGAAAAAATTACCATTTTTCTCTGCACCTTTTCCCTTGAGAAATGAGCTTGACACATGTCCTGAGGTGGGTCCCAAAGGAACCATGGCCAAATTCTAATATTTCACCTCCTTTTGGAAAAGGGAAAAATTTCCAATTTTCCCCGCAGCTCCGCCCTTTTTTTCCTAGTTGACCGGGGAAAAATATTGACTATTTCCTACTAGGTCTGCGGGCCATTTTGATGTTTTAACCCTTTTGGTAACAAGAGGAAAAAAATCCAAGTTTCCTCCGATGGTCCACTTCCCCACCCCTTTGACTTTTCCAACTATCCACGAGCTCACAATGGTGCATCTTGAGATGGTCCCAAAAAGTTGAGACCTTGAAAGAGCGCGGGCTCACCACATGTCCTAGCTTCCAGCCTATTTGTATGAAGGTTTAAAAATCAAGAATGCACCATGTGTCAGGATCTGAGGTAGTCTCCCTAAATGGCCATAAAATTCCAAGAAAAATGCAAAGTGAGCAGAGGCCTCCAAGTGTCCTCCTGACACTTCTTTAAACTGAAAATCAAGGGTCGGTCCTTAAACATGCACAGTTCCTCAGCGTGTCCCAGGTCCCAGGCTCCAAAACCATTTGAAAAATACTAAGTATGCAGAAGACCCAGCGGAATCCTCCACGTGTCTCCATGGCGCTGTAATTTGAAAATGGTGCCCAAGGTGGAGACCCTGAATGAGCATGCGGGCTTGCCACATGTCCCTATTCCACCAAACTATACCAACTGCATAAGAATTTGTCTAAGTCTGGGAAAAGCAATGAAAACCTCCACGTGTTCTCTCGACGTAACTTCAATGCCAAACCAAAAAGTGAACCTTCAAATGAGAATTGTTCCTCCACGTGGACAAGCCATGGGTTAAAACTTTTCACAAAGTTTAGGAGTGCCCCGCTGAGCCGCATCAAATAAAAAATGAACACATAGACACCCTCAGGGTGAAAATAAGGAATTTTCCCTGCCACTTAAATTTTCTTTAATCAGAGCCTAGCGGGGGCCATGGGGAAAGTTCAAAATTTTTGCCAAAGTAGCCAAAAATAACAATTTCAAAAGCAAACCCGCCATGCCCCATCCAATTAGAAGAAGCCACGTAAGCACGAAAAGAACCAATCAGAATTGAGGTGGAGCCACGGGATCAAATTTTCCTTTTTGCCAAAAAAGCAAAAAGTGATAAGTTAAAGCATTTTTCCATTGTCCCCTGACCAACCAAAAGAAGCCACATTCCCTGCTGATGCTAAGGACACAAATTTGACAAGAAGAAATGCCCTGTCAAACCGTAAAATGTAGAAAAATGACCATTTGAGCTTTTGAGATGAAAATTTTCTCCAAGGACAAGGATTTAGAAATGTTACAAGGTTCCAATACATCTTTTCAAAGCTACATCCATTCATTTTCCTTCAAGTATTTAGGGAAATAAATTGACAAGGGTAGCAAATTCTGATGTAAAAAATAGGAAAACAATGAGAGGGCCAAGTTTTTAGATAAATAGAGAACGAGGACCCAAATTACAAGACTTCTTCAGAGGAACAAAGAAACATGGAAACATAAATGAACCCATACATGAACTTGACCCAATAAAATATTAATTATGGACAAAAAAAAATTTCAGAGACGTCCCACACAACACAGGGAACAAAATGTGACAAAGGGCTTAAATCAGATGGATTGCAAACGAAAAATGGGGTGAGACTATTTTGAGCACCAACACTCCCCAAGGTGAGACACCCAGTCCTATCAAACCTTTAGAAAAAAATTCTTACAAATTTGCCTTAAGTTATACCAATCCAATGGTAGTCATTCTATATGGTGGCTTGGAAATAGGTTTAGTTCCCAGCTTGATCTCAATCGTCAAGTCAAACTCCCACTTGGGTAGAAGACCGGGTAACTCTTCTGGAAACAAATCACTAAAATTTTGTAACAACAGGTATATTTACATGAATTCACCACTTTCATCAATTGTTTCAAAATTTTTTACTTCATACAAGGTGTAACCTCTGTTTTTTACCTTTTTAAGTTACATAGCTGACAATTTCCAAACTGAAATCTCACATTTTATCCCCTGAATGTTTTTTGTTTTCTACAGGTCATCCAAACAACTAATATGTTTTTTAAAACAATCAACCTTTGCCTTATGTTTAGCTAGCTAGTTAAAACCTATGCTTACATCATAAAACCCCAAAGGAGAAACATAAAGGTCAAATTTAGTGGAAAAACTAGGTAACTCAAGGAATGCTCTAAAAAAACACATGCTAACTGTGTGAACAACATTATTTCCATAATGTACAATGCATGATTTATCCATTTTTCCATATTTTATTTTTAATTTCGAAGATACTTTAGTGTAAATAAAACATTTAGTAGCTCTCGTATCAAAAGTATAGTTACAGGTATACCAAATAAATTACCTGAAACTTCTATGGGTGTGACTTGATTTTCAGCCCGGTTTGTTAGCTACTGCAGTGTGTATCTTATGCTACTAATTACGGTCATCCTTATTCAAAGGACATCGATTTGCGTAATGATCCTTTCCATAATTATAACAACCTCACACAGGTCCCTTCTTAGGCTCAAATTTATTTCTAGCCTTAAGGTTATCATTCTGACCCCCATAGGATTTCTATCCGTTATTATTGTTCTTGAAAAAGTTATTTCACACATTAGTAGAAAGTTTATTTATTGTTGTTTTCTTGTTGTTATCAGTAACAAATTTGTTTTTCATACCAAAATTTTTCCATGGCCCCTTTTTTGGGTGCAAGGGACGAAGAAGAGTTTGGAAATTTCTTTTTGATTTCCTCCTTATGGGCAGAGATCACTTTCAAATTCTTCTCCTACCTTATGGATTTTTCTAAAACCCCTTCCATAGTGTTTGGGTTGTGAACATTCACTTCACTAGACCTATAATGGGATTTATTACCGTGATAATTTTTTGTATCCTAAAATTCTCGTCAGTTTGATACTGAGGTACGTACTTAAGGATTTTAGTAAACCTCTCCTAGTACTCTATTACAGTTAATTTTCCCTGAGCTAAATTTTGAAATTCAATCATTTTCTGATCATAGTAAAGTTGTGGCAGACATCATTGCCTAAAATAATTTTTAAATTGATCCCAAGTAATGTTTATTTCATGAATGTTTAACTCAGCCTTACGGGTTGTCCCACCATGAAGATGCTTCATGGGAAAACTGATAAGCTCCCCATATTGGCTTTGTTTCCTCAGAGAATTTCCTTATTGCAAAGAAATTCTCCATTTTGCTGAGCTAGTTCTCAGCTCCATCTAGTAGTGTAGTGCCATCAAACTTGGGTGAACTTATCCTTTTTATGTCATTAGTGAGTTCAGTTGCCAATATTTCCTTTTTATTTTCAGAATGATTAGCTGTATTTGCATTAGCATTGGCTGGATTATTGTTATGAACGCCCAAATTTCCAACATTGGCGTTGTCCAAAGGAAGTGGTTGATTGTTATTACCAACATATTCTTCCTCCTCATTTCCCATTACTTGCTGTTGAAGTACAACTAAATGATCTCATCAAGTTTTTGGGTAGTATCTTCTTCTCCACCAGGTGGTGGGTTGTCTACAGTACTTCATCTTGTTCTAACCATTTTATGTTAACAAGAAAATTTAAGTTTTATTAGATTATGGGCACAATAGGTCCAAGAGCTGTAACTTTCAGCTCTGATACCAAGATGTAACATTCCATTTTAAGACTTTAGAAACAAGGGAATTTTTTTATTCTTCTTTTAAATAATATTCTCTATTCTAAATAATCATAATTTAGAACACACATTCCATGCCAATCAATCTCATAATAGATAACCATATGCAATTGTAATGACTCAGTGGAACACTAATCTCTCATTTCATTACTCAGTATCATACCGATCTCTCATGTTAACTTAATGATTTGTACACCAATTATAATTGGATCTCTTGCCCTTTTCGGGGTATTTAAGTGTTTTGATACCAATATTCATATGAAATCCCACTGCTTAATCTAGCTGACACAAGACAACAAAACCAGCATCTTGTGGTACTTTGGAAATATATTTTCAACATGTTGTTCATGTCTATATTTCTAGATGACATACTCATAAAACATAATATGTCCTTTCCCCTCCTTCATTAGTTATCTAGAATGATCTTCACTGACTCCTGTCAGTCCATTTTTTCAAGGTTTAACCATAACCAAGGTTAGTAACATATTTTAGTGTAGAGGACTAATCACAGTGACTAAGGGTACATAGACATACTCAATCAACCTAATTCGATTGCACGTGTCTAGTTATCCTTAGTCGTCGTGAGTTTCCCCCGACACTAGATTATACTTCTAACTTAACCTAGGGTATAACTATGATCAAGTCGGAGTTTATATAGATCTAGATGATTAAACTATGAAGGGTGTTGCAACATGTCAAGTGCAACACAATATCCTCATGAAGACCCAAGTCTTCATGAAGGTACGGTACTGAAGTTGGCGTGTGCCAACTTCCGAATGAGTTCATACCATCTAGATGTGCATACCCAAGAAAGAAGTTAGTGACTTAATTATTTTCCTTATTTAAAGTTTAATTACAGAAGCCCCACTGAACCCCTAGTTTTATTAACCATTAGGGTTATAATCAATAACTGTAATTAGATTTTTTATGCAGATATATCTGCCTCTAAATACTTCCTAAAGATTTATTTTTAATTCATTAACATTCTAATTTATGATTCATTTTCACAAACAGATTAATCATACTAACCGAGATGTTAACTTAATTAACTTATCCAAGTCTTAGCTTGTTTAAGTTTTGAATTAGATATTTTTATGATAGACTTCATTGTGATGAAGTATACTACTATAAATATATTATTTTCATTTTTTTTATTCAGATTAAGAAATTAATCAATAGTAATCTCATCTTCATTTTTCCAAGATAACAGTAGGATTTAATTACAAAGGGTATTAAAACAAACTACATAGCATTGCAGAATAGTTTCCTTTCCTTTACTAAATAAGAATTAAAGTTCATTTGGAACCTCTTAAAATTTTAGAAGTTATCATAATGGTTTCATTTATCCACTAACATAATTTTAGTAAACCATTGTGATTTAATTGAATGACCAATCATGAATTCCAACTTTAATAAGTTGTATTGAATAAGGGGGTAGTATATTTAGTACCCTTATCTTCTATTTTATTTTAAATCAACCCCTGAGGGTTCATTACAAATATATCTATATAAAAGAAAAGAGATAAGATTATCATTTCCATTCATGGAATATAAAAAAATACGACACATCAAGTACAGATAAACCCACAACTTTTACATTCATCAAAGTGGAATTCATATATTATAAGTTCAAACACTTGAGACATCTTTAGTGTCAAACAATATCAATAAGATCAACTAAAAATACAACTTTAATTTCCAATAATTACATTTCAATAATGATTCATATTTCATCATACAAGATTTAGTCTCTTTGGTAAACAAAATTAACATCATAAAAGATCTTTTCTCCTTTTACCACTTACAAATTCCATCTGCAAAAATTACTAGCACAGGCCAGTTCATTGAAATGAGCATGATAAGCACTAAGCATTAAAATGATGTACTTTTAACTAACTATTTCATAAAGAGAACTATGCTTTTATGAAACAGTTAAAGCATTACATAAAAACATATCATAAATAAATACCAGTCATAAAAGAGAGAGATAATAAAGTGATAACCCCTATCATCGTTAATAAAATATTATGATATATCATATTCAACTTTGAACTAATGATTTCATAGTAAGAATTTAAAAAATTAATCCAGCTAAATAATATTTCACTAAAATCAAAAACTGCTTTTCATTTACTGATTTTTATGATTCACATCTAAATAAATTCCATCTAACCTAAGAAGATACTAACAATAACATCTCTTAGGAATAAGTTTACATTATATGGAACAATAATACATTTATATCAGCATTATCTCACTTAACTTCATCCTAAAATGTAAATTTCAAACTCAATATCACATTGGGATAAATTTAGGATGAACCCACAACACTTTTAGGAAAGAGTTTCTTATTTAAGAATCTATATCCTAAATTAAGAGTTAAAAACAAACCTAAGTTTAGGATCAACATCAAATGGATTTTACAAAGGGTGAATTCGATTTGACATGGACTTGGAACTACATCACAAACAAGTACATCATTACCAAAGTAAAAGTCAAAGAGAATAAGGGAGGGATTTATCAATCAGTTAAAGATCCTCTAATCCTTCAATATATTACAAACCAAATAGGTCAGCTCCCTCTTACGAGTGATACAGGTGAAAGATGAAAGGAAAGAGAGAAAGATATTATTCACTCTAAATCCAAGTAAGGATATAATAGAAAATTTTGGTCTCTACTATTTTCCATTTTAAATCCCAAGAAAGGTTAGATCCGGCTTGGGTTAGATGATAGCTATCCCGAAACAGAGAGAAAAAGAACCACATACATCTACCATTCTGAATTCAAGGAGGATGGTATTATAAATACCTTAACTCTCCAAACTACATGTAACCATCTCCTAACAGATACAATAGAAAATGTATATGAATAGCCAAGGAGTAATCTACCTTGTCTTTTTAACTTAGAACAGAAAGAGGAGATAACACCGAGTATCGGTATAGACGAGGTCTCAAAACTCATTTACTTAAATAGAGGTACACTTACCAAGATTGAAAAAGAAGTGTGACATATTTTATGGGCGGAGGCCAAGCAAAAAATCAACCTAAAACAACCATTGAAGCCGAATGAACTATTGGAACTTACATTTGACAAAAAAAACTTTAGCACAAAAAATAAAAACTGAAAATGATTTTCCTTCTAAATAGTAATTGCATCAATTCAGAAGTTATCCCAGTTTTCCCAAGTATAAAAGACAAAGTATAATTTAAGTAATTTACCCTTTTTCAAGAAATGATTTCCTTTTTAAGGAGATAACACGATAATCTTACCCATCCATTAATGGTGAATGAAAAAGGTGACAGCAAGACTTAACAGTAAAAAAATTCCATTCAATCCAACTTAGAATCATGTATCTTCAAAATAATCATTGAAACAGATAACTGGAACAGGAAGAATAAAACCCAACTAGATTCATAAATCAAGAGGGAGACAAATGAAATATCAAACACAACCACAAGTTTTATGTATGAAGTCAAGCTCAGAAGAATTGCTAAAACTGAAAAATGCCATAGTATATTTTCTTTCAAGCTTAGGACAACCATCGAGTTATTCAAAAGTTCAATGCTATTTACCATGAGTTCATTTAATATCTACTACATCTCTGATTTAATTAAAAGAACCAGTCATAAAATAGTAAGTCAAATTGAGAAGAAAAAACCTAAACCACTCTTTCCTCACACAAGACAAGATGTAATCAAATTCGATAAACCATTCCACAGATCTCACAAGCAGGGTTAACTAACAACTATGGAAAATAGACAGATTGCACTTGAGAATATTTGTTCAAGTTTCAACATCAAAAAAATTAATATCCAATTTTAACACAACTGGAATAGGCGTAGAAAAGGATTCAACATAAACTCAAGTTCAAATAGAAGTTAAGCATGATTCAATCATTTTTCCAACAAAGGAAAAAAAACCTAGAACGTATTTCGATCATAACAGTGAATCCATATAGAAAAAATACAGTGAAAATACAAGCATCAAAAGCAAATCAAAACGTCATTCAAAAACTCATATGTTTCCCAAGAGCAGATTTCTTTTAATGAAGACATTTAATAAAAAGCAAAGTAACTTAATGGGTAGAGTCTACCATTCATGATAGATATTTCTTCCTGATTTGTAGAATATTTCCAAGCCGAGCCTCAACAGCTTCTTCTTCTCCATGCAACATCAACCTCCTCAACTCTTCCACTTTTTTCTTATACTTTCACAGAGTCCAAAAATAGCTCAAGAATGCAAAAATAACAATAATATCCAAAGCAGAACTGCTGGTTTGAAGAACCGAAAAACCCCATGCAAAGCCAAAACTCGAAATGAAATGAAGATCAAAACTATAATACCAAAACCCACCATGCATTTTTCCTAGGCGGGTTCTTTTCCAAAAATGAAATCAATAAATGCAAAGGATGGCAGTTCCCTCCTATTTCTCCATACCACTACCATCTATGTTTGGTGATACCTTTAATTTCAAATTTGCATACAATTTCCATTTAGTGGTGATGCCAACTAGGAAGACACTAAAATTCTTATGCCTCTTCCATAATTGACAGTCCATAGCATTAAAACCATAATCAATTTCATTTAATGTGTTTAATATTGATGACACTGACCATGCCAATTTCCAAGTAGACCATAAGTACCCTTAGGTTAGCAATATTTTAGGGTAGATTACTATTAGGTTAGAAAATCAACCTTTGTTCCTAGGTAAGTCTATAGTTACCTCAAGTTATATTTCATTTAAATGAACATAGCACTCCCAAAATTACATTAGATATACCCTTAGACTAGGGTCAACCTTAGTGTTTTAGTAATAGTTTCAAGGTCCCTATACACTACTTATCATTTTAACATCAGAAAGAATACTCAGACCTATCACTTAAAGCTTGGTTCTAAATAGGGATCCCTGAAGAAGGGTCCTTCACAATTGTAAACAAAACAAGGGCCAGTATAGATTCATCTTTCATTTTTTAATGCCAAGACCACAAGACAAACAAGTAAGAAGAAATGAAGCATACCTTGGATCAATGGAATTGATCCAAGGTTTTGGTGTTAACACAAGATAAGTTAAGACAACAACAATACACGTTCATCATCTTTTAAAAGTCAATTTAAGTTGTACGAAGAGATGAATGGCCTAATTTTCAAGTAAGAAGAAATCGCAACAAAGTGAACCTTTTCAACAAATAATGAATTATCCATTGCAAACATGATTTCAAAAAGTCATAAGAGTACACCTTCCTAAGAAAAATCATATGTCAATGTTTGCAATATCAAGAGTGGAAGTCATCACAGTAATAACCATGTCAGATATGTTACATTGGCAGTACTAGGAGGTGTATTTATGAAAGAGTGCCATTTGGTTGCCTTTGAGTCTCGTAAAATCAAGGATCATGAGCTCAATTATCTGAATCATGACCTTGTGCTTGCAACAGTTGTGCATTCTTTGATTCGATGGAGGACATTTCCTTCTTGGTAGGACATTTATTCTCAAGACAAACCATTTGAGCTTACGTCACATCTTCAAACAACCCAATCTCAAATGCTCGTCAGTGACGTTAGATGGAGTTGTTATGCGAGTACGACATGTAGATGGAGCATGTGAAGGGGAAGGAGATGTCGTTGTTGAAGCTTTGAGTAGACAGAGAAATTTGTTTTTGGCTACTTCAGTTGGAGCAGGATTTTATGACAGCTTCCACATGATAGTTTCTACCTTTGTGGCAAGATCAGAGATTGAGTCTTAGAGACCCCTTGAATGGAAGTTTTTATGGTTTTACATTAGAGTCAAATGGACTAATCTGGCACAAACGCCGTATCTATGTACCTAGGGATGGAGGTTTGATACACGATATCTTGATAGAGGCTCATCGTGCACTTTATTCATCCCATCATGGGGTGAAGAAGATGCACACGAACTTCAGACAACTATATCATTGGAGAGGTCTTCATAGAGATGTAGCTCAGTTTGTGTTTCACTATTTAGAGTTTCAGAGGGTGAAGGCAAAGCATTAGCATCCAGTCAGCCTTTTTTTACCCACAAGATATACAGGAGTGGAAATGGAACACAATTTCCATGGATTTCATAGTAGGGCTACCGACGACGAGATACCACCACGATGTCAATCATGTTCACGATGGATAGATTGATGAAAGTGGCTCATTTTTCTCCAGTGAAGACCACACTACACAACTAGTGCAGTAGTGAGAGTGTACTTAGATGAGATTGTTAGACTGCACGTGATTCCATGAAATATCATCTACAGTCATGAACCCTTATACACATCACACTTCTGGACTACTACACAATAAGACCCTGGGATGAGTATCAACTTTAGCACAACCTATCATCTAGAGAAATATGGTTAGATGGAGTGGGTGAGTTAGATTTTAGTGGACATGCTTTGAAATTACATCACATATCATCAGTCGAGGTGTGAGGAGTACTTGTATTTGGTGGATTTTTCCTACAACAACGGTTTCCACAGTTCTATTAGGATGGTACCTTTTCAGGAATTGTATGACAGAGAGTGAATGACACCTTTGAGTTAGGATAGAATTGAGGATAGAGCATCTATTGGCCCAATTTTTTTACATGACATGGAGCAGTAGGTTATTTTTGTTCGATAGAGGTTGTAGAGAGGCACAAGATACATAGAAGAAGTATGCAGATCAAAAGAGAGTTGACCTTAGATATGAGGTGGGAAGGAAGGTGTTCCTTCATGTTAGACCTCATAAGAGTCCTATCCATTACGAAAAAGTATCTAAGTTGTCTCCTAGATTCATGGGTCCATTCAAGATGCTGGAGTGGATCGGTCTCTTAGCCTATCTTCTAGCCTTACCACCTAGCTTGTCTCATGTGCATGATGTATTTCACGTATTTTTTCTTAGGAGATATATCTAAGATCCATCTCATGTATTAGATTGGACCGAATTGCAGATGTAGGGGCAGGGACATATGATGGTAGATCTCGTGCATATTTTAGAGCACAGGACCCTGGGCCTTCGAGGCCGAGAGATTCATTAGGCGTGAGTCCAGTAGACATGTATGGTGAAACTGTTTCTACATGAGAGGATTCTATGTTACTACAAGTCCAGTTTCCACACCTATTTCAGTGACTTCCAGGAGGAATTCGAGTCTAAGGGGAGGGGGATGTAGTTCCCACTCCTCTTAGACACTTATTATATTTTGATTTTAAAAATTGTTGACTATAGACATGGATGTTATTCTATCATTTTGGAATAGCATGATGTTAGATGATAGAGATCTTTTGATTAGTGATGGATTGTGATTCATATTATGATTGTCTGGATTCTTAGATGCATAGAGAAACATTTTATATTGTATGATTATGATGTGTTGTTAGCATATATATTACTGATATTTGGAATTCTCATTGTGTTGAGTAGGATTTAGGTTTTGAACTAATATCGTAATCTTTTTGATATTGATAAAAGATAGAATTGAGATGTTGTTAAAATTTTAGACAAATTTTATCATTATTTAGTTGAGATGATGACTTAGTGATATGAGGACATTTATTGATTGACATGCGTATATTTTATCTTTGATGTTTTTGATGCGGTCACGAGGCCAAACGAGGTATTGTATGATTTTGTAGGTAATTATATCACAATAATCAAAAGGGGGATTGGAGACCAACCACAACAGAATACTAGATGGATACAACAAAGGTCACCATGGTAACTTGTGTAATGTTGTTGTTTTGTTTTATTTTGTTAAGGGGTTTTCCCTTGGGGGAAAGCCCTCCAATTGTGACCATGGCCTTTGTGTGTAATTATTTCCCTTTTTAATTTTATTTATTGTAGAGTATGTTATTAATTTGTGATGTAATTTAATTAATCATTGTTGATTAATGTGTCTTTATTAAGTAATTTAATCATGTCATTAAGCTATATGGGGATGTGACAAAAGGGGCCATTTATTAGATTACTTAGTCTTGTGGATTTTATGATTTTGATTGAGTGTAAGTGACCTTGAGTGTTGTACACTCTACCTTACCTTGAAATTTCGGATTTGGGATTAAGGGCTATTTTTTTAGGCTTGTGGGACAAGCTAAGCTTGTCCCACACCTCTAAATTTTATATACCAACCGTGCCTATGGATTGGGGGGTCAAAAATAGAGCCCATTATGTGTTTTGTAAGACAAAAAATGACATTAATTGCACTTTTCTTACATGGGTTTTAAATTTTGTCCTTAGGGGGTGTGGGTTTGGATTGTGTGTGTAAGAGGATTTTCATTCATCTCAAATACTAATTTATTTGTGCATTAGGGTTGAGGTTTTACTTGTGATGTGGACTTCAGGATAAGTGATGTGGCATCCTACATGGATCAACCTGATTCTCCTCTCTCATTTTTCTATATATGCAAATTTATTTGTTTGTTTTGGGATTAATTCATTTCATTTTTTGCTCTTTTATTTTTGGGAGTGAGAGAGTTTTTGGAGTGCTTGTGGAATTCTTAGAGCTTATTGGAGTTGGATTGAGCTTCAATAATCTTGGAGTGTGATTCCTTGATCAAGTTCTTACTATGGAAATGTAGTAACTAAACTCTTTTTACTTGTTATTTTTATATGTGTGTATTTCATGTATGTGAATGATTTATTATGTTTATTGGGATCTTGGGTAGAATGCCTAAGTATGGTATACGAGAAGGCTATAGGGGTTCTATATTTAGGGAGAAAAAATATTTTCTTTCATATTTTGGGAGGGAGTTGGGTTAGGTGCCCCACCTTGGATAAGAGAATGCTTGCATTTCTTACTTGGTTCTTTTGAGGGAGACATAAGCGGTTGTAGGGAGGCATACGAGAATGTGAGAGGTATAAGAGGATCTTGAGGGAGGCATAAGAGTTGTGTAGGGGTTTTGAGATGTATATAGGAGGGTTTTATGGTGGGCAACTAATCCCATTGGGAGGCATAAGTGATCTCCCCATAGATCCTTACTCCATTGGCTTTGCATTTTCAAGCCTTGTGTATTTTGATATTTTCATTCTTGTGATTGTATCTTGTGTTGAATGTGTTTTGAAATGGTTGTGAAATTTTGTATTATGATGTGGAAGCTTTGTGATAGTTTTCATGTGTTGGATCCATCCTTTATTGAATTTTGGTTGGGGCTCAGGGGCCAATGAGGAGGATAGCTTCCTCTCCTCATTGGATTATTAGTTAGGTGGAGAGCATTTCCTCTCCCCCATTTTTTTGTTGTGATTAAGGTGAAGAAATGGTGAATCTCTTGTTGAAGAATTTACAATTTGGAGAATTTGTTAACGTCAAAAGCAACCCTTTGGTGTATAAATATTCTTGCAATTCCCACTTAAGGTGGAAGACTAGTAGACTTGTATTTTAAAAGAAAATTTTTATCGTAAGTTTTAATTACCAAGTTGTAAAATATTATCATTGAAGGAAGTTCACTAGATATTTTGTCTTTCCTTTCTGTTCAAATTATTTGTATGTAAACGAATGAATTAGAATGGATATCATGTTTAAAATTTTACTTGTAATGAAAAAGAAAAGAGAGTTGCAAATATTAATATTTTATCACAAAATGAATTAGGAACTTATCATAGGTTTATTTTGGTTCGAAACAATGAAACACTCTCAGGTTTTGATATATTTAAAGTTGAAGTTATCTCTTGATATCTATATTCCTTAAAACATTCATTTTTAGAGCTCTCTGGCATACACAATGACCGACACTGGTCAGTCTCAACCAGCATCAGTGTACTTAGTACCGACATCGGTCACTATTTCATATTTATATTTTTGAAATTTTAACTCCTAGCTTATATTTTAACTTAAATGATATTATGACTTGCTCAGCAAACCCAAATTTAATGTATGGTTGTTGGAAATGTCATTTAGAAAAGTGTAAATCAAAAAATGTAAAAGATATGCTAAAAATTATAAAAATAGACTCTCCGACAATAACCGGTGTCATAATTCCTATGATTGACGCCGGTCACTGTATACTGCACCAATTTTAATTCTAAAAACTTGGTAATCATTTTTTGTGCACTTGTTTATATCAGATGCTTTTGAGACTTTTATACTTTCTTAAAAATGAATAAGAATTTTCTCATGGAATTAATCTCTTACCCCCTACATTTAAAAAAATATCTTAAAAAATCATCTAATACACAGGAACCGACGCTGGTAGTGGTACCGATGTTGGTAGTGGAACCGACATTGGTATCACAGTGGTTACCGTGGTTGGTCACCTATGTGTGGACTGGGTTTTTTTAAAATGTATATCAGACCAAACCATTGGCTCTTATGAATCTATACTTCACCTAAAGGTAAATCCAACCTCTGAGGACCGTGTATGCTTGTTGGAACTATATTCCAACATGTATATAGGAATTTAAATGCATAAAACCCTTCATCTTCAAAATGGTGATTTTCTGCTTCCATGAAACAAAAACTAAGCAACAATAGATCTCAAACTAGATCTAGGATAAATGCTTGTATTGTAATAAATAACTGAGAATGCATAATTTAATCTAATATTTAACTAACCTAAAGGAGAATCCAAATGGATGGAATCCCTTTCTTCTTGCACATTGGATCCAAGAAGACTCCTTTATGATTTTTCCGTTGATCCATGGCATCCACTCCTTCAACCTACAAACCAAAGAAAAAAAATGAATGAGCTTAGGGTAAGAAATGCTTAAGAAGACTCCCTTAAGGATGGTTAGGGTTTATTTATGGTAGATCTAATCTTGTGGTCCCTACGGATTGGATCCAAGGGTTAAGAATCAATCGTATAATTGTTAGGTGAGAATATTCATATTATGGTTGTAAATTTTTAAATAAATCAAATGTATGTGTAAATGGGTGAATGGGGCCACTTAGGGCTCTAGTGTATTAAGTTTAAAATGTAACCCTTCTAGTTGGTTTTAGTGAATGATTCTATGGATATTAAAGAAAATAAATTAAGAGAATTAAATTAATTATGGATAAGAGTTTATTAAATGTGGGTTGAACATTAATTGCCAAGAGGGAAACTATTTAACCTAGTAAGAGAAATTAATGGACAATTATCTAGAGATGATAATTAAATTGACATTAGATCTGGATTAAGAATATTTAATTAATAGTCTACAATGGATCTCTCCTATGAAATGTAGCATTGATGGTAGGAATTAATTAAACGTATATTAGGGATTGACAACCTTGCAACCTGTTTAAAACAAAAAAAATTCTACAACCCTCTAGATAATTGTTTAAAGATTAATGTGGTTGTAGAATGTTGAAATTTTGGGCATTACATAATGCCTAAGTATGGTGTAGGATAAGGCTATGGGGATTTTCTATTATAGGGAGGCATAAAAGTTTGTTTCATGTTTTGGGAGAGAGTTGGGTTGGGTGCCCCACATTGGATAAAAAAATGCTTGCTTTACTTACTTGGTTCTTTTGAGGGAGACATAAGAGATTGTAGGGAGGCATAAGAGAATGTGGGAGGCATAAGAGTTATGTGGGGTTTTTGAGTGGTGTTTTGGAGGGTTTTAAGGTGGGAATCTAATCCCATTTGGAGTCATAAGTGATCTCCCCATAGATCCTTACTCCATTAGCTTTGCATTTCAAGCCTTGTGAATTTTGAAAGTTGCATTCTTGTTATTGTTATCTCGTGTTTGAATGTGTGTTAAATGGTTGTGAAATTTTGTATTGTGATGTGAAAGTATTGTGTTATTTTCCATGAGTTGCATCCATTCCTTATTGCATTTTGGTTGGGGCACAGGGGCCAATGAGGAGGATAGCTTCTACCTGTCATTAGATTATTGAGTGGGTAGAGAGTGTTGCCTCTCCCCAATTTTCATTATTGTTATTCAAGTGAAAAAATGGTGGAGCTCTTGTTGAGGATTTGGGATTTGGATCATTTGTAGAATTCAAAATAAATCCTTTGTTGTACAAACATTTCTTGTAATTCTCACTTAAGCGGAAGGCTAGTAGACTTGCATTTAAAATAAAAGTTGTATTGCATATTTTATTTATTATGTTGTAATTTATTGTTTGAAAGAAATCTCTTTGCATTGTAAGGAATGAGCTATGCTCAATGAAAAAGAAAGTTCATTTATATTTGAAGAAGCTGTATTAATGTAAGAATGAAGGGAAAACTTGGAAGTTATAAATCATTGGTAATGTATTCTTAGCAAATCTTAAATGTATAATAGTTTTTGTGCTTACCTTGAGTAAATGGTTATAGTTGAAATCTAAGGATACAGTAAATTATAATGAGTTTGTGAAAACAATTACATTCTTGTTGTGGAAAGGAAAATAATGACACTTACAAATAGATAAATTTTCATTTCTTCATTTGAGTTTCAAAACCATTTTCTTGAAAAAATATTCTTGTAGTTTATTTATTGTTACTATTGAAAAATAAAATCTTTTAATTTAGTAATTTAAGACATGGAATGAATAAATGGTTTCACCTTTCAACTAGAGATACTTTAGGCACATAAATTCAAGCCAAGGATAAATTGTAAATCATTCTACTAAAATTTGTTTTTGGAAAAATTACGGAATTGATGGTTCTGTTTTCGAAGAACATGACTACTTCCCTATGCAGAGTGGCAGTCTCTGAACCGCCAACCTGATCAGAGCGACGGTCTATGAACCGCCACCTAGGTAAGACGAAGGTTTACGAATCATCACCTAGGTAGGGCAGCAGTCCCAAGATTGCGAGCTTGTTCAAGGCGGTAGTTCCATCACTTTTAGTGAAAAAATTAAAATCCATGATGATGCAATTTTGAACTTGATTTAATTAAAATATTAGTCTATAAAACATAAAAAAGAGACTACTAACAAACTATATGGGAATAAACTCATTTTTTAAAGCATGCAAATCCTTGAATGAGAATCTAAATGTATTATATCTCATAGATTAAATGGAAAGAGCGTTTTGCCCAAATAGAGAAGTTAAAAATGGAAATAACTAAATAACTACTCCAGATTGAGAGTAGAAACCTCGACAATCAACAAATGGAATACAACGCTATAATAAATCCATAAACTAAACTAAACTAAGCTAAATAGAAATGAATCCCTCCAAGGATTTCCTCCTTACTCCCATGGCTTCCTCTCCTCCAACTTGCAAATCAAAGAAAAGACAAGAGACCAAATGAGGAGGTTAGGGAAAAGAAAAAGTTTTAATAAAATTTCATAAGGATAGTTAGGGTTAGCATGGAACCCTAGGATATAGTGGCCACAATTGATTTAATCCAAGGGTTAAGAATCAATCCTACAATTTTTAGGTGAGAATATATCATGGGATTTTAAATAATTTAAGTGTACGTGAAAATGAGTGAGTGGGGCCTCTTAGTGCCTTAGTGTATTAAGTTAATAATGTAATTCTCTTAATATGTTTTAGTAAAAGTTGCCATGGACATCAAAGTTATTAATTTAAGAGAACTAAGGTAATTAAGGATAAGGGATTAATAGATGTGGGTTGAATGTTATCTTAAGAGGGGGAAATTTTTTTAATCAAGTAAAATAATTAATGGACACTTTTCTAGTGGATTGTAATTAAATCGACATTAGAAATGGATTAAGTATACTTAATTATTATTCTAGACTGAATCCATCCATCACAATGTTGCAAATTAGTGGTAGGAATTAATTATATGTATTATAGGGTTTGACACCCTTGCAATCTTAAACAAAAAAAAAAGTGTCTGCAACTTTCTAGATGATTATTTAAGGTTTAATGTGGTTTTAGAATGTCAAAATTTGTGGGTGTTACAGAAGAAGAAGGGGCAATGATGGCACATAAGTAGAACTTACTGCATGAGGTATTGTCTCTTGAGATGTTTGTGGACGAGCTTCCGGACATGCCAAGGCTCAAACGATTTGTCTGACAAGGAAAATATTTCAAGCTTGCGGAGATTCACATTGGCATGTCAAAGCAAAAATGGGTACTTACTGCAAATTTTATGCATGTTAAAAATAATGGGTTTCTGTTTATGTTTGACAAAATTTCACAAAGCTAGATGTTTCTCTTTAAGTTTTAATTTTTTTTCACAAAGCTAGCTTTATTTGTTTACGTATGATAGAAATTTCATAGAGCCTCTCCGACGATAACTGTGTTCGTGTTTGGAATATCTAAATCTAGAGCCACGGTGCCAGGTCCTAAAATCAAAGCCTTGCAAGGCGTAGAAACTTTTGTAACAAGGGAAAATCATCTTCCTTCTCGACATATTCTGCCATGGGATCCTTCGATTATGACCGACATTCCTAAACACGATGGAATTCCGAAAATGGTGCACGTTCATGGTGGAATACACGAGCTTCTGAGCGACATACCATTACCATTACAATAATATGCAACATTCGGGTAACATGTGGTACTATAATCATGCTCTGGGTCTAACTAGAGTTATCATCTTAGTCGGCGTCTGTGGTGCTTATGTTCTTTCCAATCCCTAAGTAGAGAAGCAAATCATGTTGCCCTCTGGTTGTGCATGTGACCACCATCTTGTCCTCTTCGACGGCATTCCCCTTTCCTTTTTTTCAACCCTCAGACTTCTTCACACTCTAACCCCTTCGTCTTCACACATCTTCCCCTCCCTTTCCTTCTCTACCTCTAATTTGACTCTTTTAAAAGATCCCCTTCAACGTTTCCATCATACATTTTAGGTAAAATTGCTAGTTATATAAAAAGTCAATTTGTAGCCACCTATAAAAAAAAACCCATATAAATAGAAACTAATATTTTGTTTTAACCAAACGTTTTTAAACTATGATTATCCGCCTGCCATGCCTGTTACCCTTTGTAAGGCGAAGCGCCGTACCTTTTGTCGATTGCGAGGAAATGATTAATGCATAAATAGGGATGGACGACACAATCAATTCATCCTTCGTCATTTGAAAACGTGTTGGTTTCTTTTCTGCAGACAAATCTGTTTGTAGAAGATTTACAGAAAAATGGAAGAATTTGTATTGGAGAGCATGAACTACCTCAAGAATCGTTATAATGCTTCAGTTGACGAGATCAGTGAGCTTCGGCAAGTGACCGATGCTAACTATGTTCATGCTCGCCTGCCTGAGCTGTGTAGAGGCGATTTATTGTTTGACGAGGAACATTTGTACCTGATATGCCACCAGTTAATATCTTCGCTTCCTTTAAATAGCCGTTACAGAGCTGAAATAGTCACCCTTAAGACGACTATTCTTAATTTAAGCCTCACGTTCATGCATAAATTGGTTGAAACATATGAGCGGCTTCATCGGAAGGAAATTGGAGAAGGAATTCAACTGCAAAATGTAAATGATAACGATAACGAAAGCGAATCCCTTCTGATCCAAATCCAAAACAGTTATGCTGCGTTACAAGAGGAACTACAAGCTTTAGCCCAACGACACGAAGATCTGCTTCCTGAAACCGCGCGCGATCAACTGGCAGAGCTCACTCGACGTGAGGATGAATTAATTTCAATGTTCGACAACTTGCGAAGCCAAGTGCGAATTTTGCGTCACCCGGATGCATTCCGTTTTCAAATCCAGCAACTACACGACTTCCGTTTCAATTTCTTTACAATCCGGTCACCAATCGTACGTAGTCTGATTGTTCGGCTTCCAAGGATGGAGTATACAGGCTCTTCCGATCCATCTGAGAGAATCTCGGGTAATCCCACCCATATGGATGTTTTAGAGGCCCTGCCTACATTTCCTATCGCCGAGGACCATCTGAGCTTACAATCTGCGTGTGTCATCTGTGCGGAGGAATTCAAATTGGGAGAAGACGCAATGGAGTTGCCATGTGATAAACACCACATATTCCACTCAAAATGCATCAGGCCGTGGTTGGACGGACACGATACTTGTCCCCTCTGCGTCTTCAAGCTACCAGCTTCCCCTCTAACACTCAAATCCTCATGATGATATTTATATCAGTAAAATACTAATGCCATATAAAGAGACTATATTAATGTATTACATATGCATGATATTCTCCTATTAAATTTATAGTGTTTATGCTTCGAATTCCATTATATTTTGAATGGGTATTCGAAGCCCAGAATTTATACTGGATACGTACATGTAAAACAGTCATCGATGTTAAACATGGATTGGATTTCTTACCAGTCTCCCTCGCATTTGGAGTATATTGATTGAATAATGAAAAAGGTCCTGAAATATTATAGAAATAAGGATTTGGTAAAGAAATTAATAAATATTTTACAAAATTAATATGAAATTTTTATTTCATCTTAATAATCCCCAATCCAAAATAAATACAAATACTTCCTATTCTAATTGAGTGATTAAAATAATAACAATAATAACAATTCTTATCCTAATTGAGTAATTGTAAAAAATATTGGTTTTTGGTTATAGATTATATCTTGGAAACAAAATTTATCTCTTGAGAATATGTTAGCATTTGTATGGCATGATTAATACACTTTAAGACCAAAAGCTGAAAAAAACGACTCGTTAATGAAATAGTGAATACAAAATGTGAGGCATGGGGACTGATATGCAAAGCATATGAAATGTTGAAAATCTCATCAAAATTGAATAAATTTAATTTACGAAAGGAAATAATGGGAAATATCTACATTTAAATCCTTCAGTTTTATTTAAATTGATATTTGACTAAATTATGAAGAAGGATAATGTTATTGAATTATGAAATCATGTCTAATAAAATTGAACTCCATGGTTACATGCTAATAATTTAAACACACCTCTCTATTCTAGGTTTTACTTGTTGGCAATGCATGTGGTTCTATTGAGGATGCTAGTTTGGGGGGATGTGGATCTGGTGTGAAACTAGTTCAAGGTAGAATCAAAATATTCCTATATGTGGCTAAATCCTCTACTCACACACCTTCCAAGCCCATGACACATTCCAAGTCATCCCCCATAGTGAATTTTGGAGAAAATGTCTTGAAATCAACGGCATATTTCAAGGAAAATGGCATTTTCTTTAGATTCAACAATATCTTATTTTCAGAAGCCATTAATGGAAGGTAAAGTAGATATTTACCCAAAAACTAGAGGTTTCTTCGTTGTTGTCTTTGATAATACATTTGATAGATATTTCATATTTGATAGATTGTGGGATTACACATCCCATTTTTTGCTTATGTAACCATGGTTCCCTCTTTTCAATCCTATTAATGAAACTTTCCAAGTCAGACCTCTTTGTATTCATTCATATTTTCCTTTCCAATTTTGGGATGAAAAATGTTTAATCTCCATTTTCGAGTCTCTGGGTAAAACTCTAGCTATTGACACAAAAATGACCTTATATGAGTATACTACAAATGATCTCATCTTGGTCGAGATGAACACTTCAATGGATTTTCCTTCTTTTATTGATCTTAAGGTTGAGGACAAAATATTGACGTAAAACTTATACTATAAATTTTTTGTCCTTCAAATGTCAGACATGCTTTTCCCTTGGTAACTTAACCATGTAATGCAAGTGTGGGAAAAAAAACATACCGGTAGCCGTACTTCTTTGTGGAACAATGCTGATCCTAGTGATTTGGTTGTTGACAATCACTCAAATAATGAGTCTGAAGATGGGTTTGTGAATGAGGAAGATATGGTATTAGGGAATAAGATTGGCATCCCCTTTGTCTACCCCTGTAGAGAAGGATCCTACCCCCAACACTGACATTGGGAATTTTTTCGCTTCCTCTTTGTTCCCTAGAGATCCTAAATATGGAGGATAATAATAATATTGAAATTTGCATACCGGTTCGCACAAAATAAAATGTTAATTTGAACACTAGTGATGTGTGGTCTACTATGAGCAGAAGTTAGAAAGGTAAAATTAATGACTCCCTTAATATGCATCTTAGTTCCCATGACAAGGTGTCCTAGGGATGATTTATTAATGTTTGGTTGTGTTTCTCTTATGGTTGTACTGTTGGTTTTGGATGTGTTTATTTTATTTTATTTTGTGTCGCTCATAGAGGCAAATTCTTAAGTTCGTTATCACTATATTTTTGTCTCAATTTATATTACACGGAAGGGTCTCCATATCCCTTTATAACCTATAATAATAAAAAGTTAAACACCAAGCTTACTTGGTTGGGTTATTGTCAGTGAAGAATCACAACACCCTCAAATGGCCCATGTGTGAAGTAGGGCATTCGGTGTGATTGCACAACATGGGACTATTTCTCAGGCTGTGGGACTTGCAAAATTTGAGATGGACCTCCAGAGAAAGCCGGTTCTTGCTTCCTAATCTACCTACCACAAGCTACTCCAGTGGAGGAAGAACCTATTCTATCCTAATCTAACCATTCCAAGCAGACACAATGAGAGAGAGGGTGAAAGAGCCTACACTAAGATTTGATACACTGGAAAAGGATGTGATTGAATCAGAGATCTGACTTCATGAAGTGGAGAGAGGTGAGTAGAGGAGAGGGTGGATAGAATGTACCATGAACTAGAGATAGATTTCACAAGGAACACCACTTCAAATCCCATTAAGAATAGCTCCCAGAACCTGCAACAAACATCAGAGTATGCACATTATACCTTGCAATGATGAGAGGTAAGAAGAGACAAAAAAATAATCCAAGGATGGATAGATGCATCACGAAACAACTTTTTTTTGTCCAAAATGTTACATGGTACATCATCAATGGGGAAAGGAGCAAGAAAACACCATTACAAAGCCATAGGAGGAGCCTTAGACTCCACATTATACCCTAAGGAAGAAAGAGAGAGGGGGGGCATAGGAGAAACAACAACCAACCCCTTGAATATGCCCCTTCATTACAATCTATAGGAAGAATGAGAGAGAGGAGGGAAGAATTTGAATCTTGCTTCAACCACTTTGAGATATGCATTGAATCCTACTTTGAAAGCTCAACCACCATCAATCAATTCCCCTCTCAAATCCTCCTATAATCTATCAATTCTGGTTCCCTATGTCTTCTTGGCATGCTAAGGAATAATAACGACGGATCAAATCAAATCTAATCCAGGTGGTTAAATAAATTAGATTCTATATTAAAGGCCTAGAAGACATTTTCCCCATTTTTCACCCACCAAATCCTGCTAAGAATGATATCTTATGTTTCCATGGCGTAGAGGGTGTCGAGACATTTCCAAAAAGTCTTCTCCTGCACAAATCTAAGTTTCTAGTCAAAATATATGTACATATTAAGATTAGGGTCATAGGCGTGCAATATTTGAAAGAGTCTGTCTGGACCAGGTCCATGTGGCATCCTCGAACACCTTAAAGATTTGGCCATTTCCTTCCACTTTTGAAATTACATTGGATTGACATGTGGTAGCTTTCGTGGTCTGCGCGGTGTTCCTTTGTATAATGCCTAAATCTCCTTGCTTGGAAGGGCCAAAAGTCTGACCCTGGACACATGGAGGCCTGGCATTTGTCTGAGAGCCCGCTTTGAATTTTCCTTTTGAAATAGCGTCGTACTGACACTTGGCTCTTTCGGCTGGCCTGCCTCTGCTTTGACTATTCAACCCTTGACTATGTCCCTTTTCTCGACCTGGGACATGTGGAAGGCCCACACTCATTTGAAAACCCACTTTGGATTTTACCTTCAAAGGAGTGTCATTAAGACACGTGGCGCCTTTTTCCTGCACTCTTATACTTAACCAATTTAGGCCCACTTTTGACTTTGACCTCTATTGACCACTGGCCACATGGAGGGTTGGTGCAAGTTTGAGTCTTCGCCTTTGGATTTAACTTTTGAAGATGTGTCATTGAGACACTTGGAATCTTCTGTTGATTCTCTATACTTTGTCATTTTGGGTCCGCTCTCCTTTTTTTGGTCCCTGGATGCATGGAAGCCTCATGCTCATTTGAGTCTCAACTCATGGTCACACTTTTCGAATGTGTGTCGTTGAGACACTTGGCACCCTCCTTTGAATCTTATACTTTTCAATATCTGGTGCAACTTTTGGGGCTCTAGATATGTGGAGGCTTGGCGTTTGTTTGAGTCTCTACTTTTGGATTTAACCTTTGAAGATGCACCTTTTTGACACTTGACAGCTTTCACTGATTCTTCCATACTTGGAAAATTTTGGGGCTCATTTTGAATCATTTGCAGAGCTAGAAGAATTTGAGCCTTCTCGATTTATTTTCCTTTGAACCTCTGGTTTTCTTTCTTCTGTTTTCTCCTTTCCAGACCCTGCTACTCCATTGTAGAGCCTTCCTGTAACTTGTCTGTTGGATTTGAAGCATGGGATCGTATGATGAAATTGTCCCTTGAATTTCTTTCTACATGAGGTCGTGGGTGTTCCAATTTTACCAGGGGACGAAAATTGAGATAATAATTTGGTGACTCACAGGGGCATCTTCCTACTAGATGAAGATATTAGTAGCCTTCTCATATCCATTGAGCACGGAGTCAAGAATGATAGCCTGATACTGATCTTTTTCCTTAAATGGACTCCCCGATTGCTTGCACTTGCTGACCCTGAACCTGCCTCAGAAATAAATTGTCTCGAAAAAAAATTTAGTTTCTCTGCATTTGTTTTATTTTGAAATTAGCAACTATTACAGGGAAATATGGGTCTCTCCATCATGAATACTAAAGGGACTGGCCCATGCAACTCTAGAGAAATACGAAGATAACTTATGTATAAAGAAAAAATCATACATGCCTCATATGAGACATGCAAGGAGTGCACAAACACTTGTTCTGCTGGAAACAAAATCTACTCCTACTCTTATACTAACCAGAGAGAAAGAAAAACTTAAACAAAGCCTACCACAAGTAGGGAGAAATAGCTTCCTTTTCTAAAAAGGGGCATCCTTGTAAATGGTTTGTCACTAAATATGGCTGCCTGGATGAGTGAAAAACATAAAAATAAGTCGTTCCTCCACCCAAATCATTAGGGTATCAACATCAATGGGAAATACCTCCTCAATCTGATTTTCATTAGACTCTTGGAGGTGTTGATGGCAACCCTTAGTAGTTTGAGGCTCACCCTCATGCTTAGAAGCAAGCATGAATGGTTGTGGCTTCTCCCTTGGCCCCAATGAAGCCAAGTATCTTATTGAGCAAGATCTGGTCCTTTGGATGTGCCCCTTACTCTGAATTTTAACTCCAAGAATGGAGTCTTCTTGTAGATCTTCTTGGATGGGTGGTATGAAAGAGATAATGAAATCATCTTGCTCTTTCCCTTCCTTCTCTTGTGAAGAACATGGAGGACTCATATCTTCCAACCTTGATTCTAGAGGGCTGTTATGAAGTGTAGGCCTTTGTACTTGAATTCTCTCCTCCATGACAGAACGTTCATGTGCTTTGAAGGTAGAAGATGGAGGAGAAAATGATGTGTTCTCCATGGTCTCCTCTCCACCAAGGAAATCTTACACGTCTAGAAGACAGTCTACCTCCTGATTGTCCTGTTGCATGTGCTCTACCTCCTCCATGGTGTCCTCTTGATCTGTAACATGATCACCATGGCTCCATTCATCCTCAAACATGAAGTTCTAAAGATAAAACGCCTCTTCAACATTAGATATTGAAGGGGGTGAAGTGGGAGGAAGAACTGAAGGTTCTTCTATGGCATGCTCCACACGTGGGGCCTCTAAAAATATATGGTCCTCCTCCATCATGGGTTCATCAATCAAATCAAGCCCTTGAAATGAAAGCAAAAAATATTCAATGATGCTTTGTTCATTGAACTCTTACTTTATCTCTCCCAACTGCTCCTCTTCAATGGGACTTGGAGCTGATTGTTCCTACTAATTACCTGGTCATGCATCTTGGATCAGATCAACATCCTCTTCAGATAAAGTGCCATCATGGACACTACATTTGCAGCAGCCAAACTATTGATCTTCTTGTTCTTCTTCTTGTTATTCTTCTACTACAAACTCAGACTCATCCACCATTGGCTCTTAACCTCTGACCTCATCTGTTGGCTTGACTAGCAAGGGGATATTTGTAAGAACAAACCAAATTTAGTAGCCCAACTCTTTATATTGTATGTCACCTCTTTTCTATTGGGTTCCTCCTCTTGCTGTTCTCCTTGAATAGATTCTTGAGTCTCTTCCCAACATAGCCTTGTGTAAGAAAGAGGAGTGACAGGTTGGGGTTCAACCATTTTTGTAATTTTTTGCGGTGTGGAGGGAGGTAGAATCTCTCATTTGTTTGGAAGGGAAAAGGGAAGAATAACTGAGATGGGATGGAAGATTAGGAGATGGAGAAGGGAAATCAACACTTGGGGCAGCAAATGGGAAGCTTGGAAATTGTAGCTTGGGTTGAGATGGTGCTGCTTTTGAAAGAGAAAACGAAAAGCTATGAGACGGTGGACTTACCCATTGACAAGGTTGTCTTGACTCCAACTCATAAGCCTCAATCTCCTCAGTCCATTGTGCAAGTGTTGTCAAATTTTTCCCCTCGGGGCAAAAATGGACAATAAGATAATAACCTAAGACTGAAAAATTCTTCCATAAAAGATTTCAGGGTTATCAGTATGATTTCAAGCTCAACGAGGTGTTTATGATCATCTTGGATTGTTCTTATCTTTCCTTGCTTCTAAAAAATCGTACAAGGAAATTTCTGATATAATCAAAATTTGGATTAAAATTCAGTTTTGAGGGTCAGGTGCATATGAGCTTAAAATAACTCACCGAGCAGCTCGGTGAGCTGCTCGGTAAATTAAGAATGTGTTGGAAAATTGAGGTCAACATTGTAGGATACATCTTGATGTATGAACAAGGAGAAAGGGGTTAAAAAGTCTCGGTGGAGCAACTCGGGTGTCATGGTGAGTTTGGGTTATGTTATAATTGATATCTCATTTTGTGAGCTTGATGGTTGGTCGTTATGATAGAATCACTTCGAGCTCATGGAGCTGAATAAAAAGTTGTCACAGGACTCAATTTTGATCTGAGCTGGTAGTAGCTCACAAGGATATGAGCCCGGTATAGAGTTTAATCAATGCGTTAAATTATCTGATCATCTTGCCATGTTAATGGTCGAATTCACTAGGAAAGGAGAACTTGGTTACATGCGGTGATGGTCTCATGATGAAGAAACTAAAACAGGCTCCGTGAATGCACCTGAAACTCACTGTTCAACATGGGGATTTTCATCAGAGAGCTTGGCATCATGGGGGGAGCTTGGGGAAGGTAGGCTTGACTTGTTCGATGAAGAGTTCATTTCGGAGCTCATACAGGCTCATGGTAAGGATGCATGGAATTTCGAGTTCGGGCATCAAATTCAGAATTAATTAAAGCTGAGTCGACTTACATATAAAATGAAATATGACATGGGAACAAACTCGGTATGCGTGAAAATATAGCAGGAATCTGAGCTCACACGATTTTTGGAAAGAGATTGATAGTAAGTGGAAGAAGAGAAGCCCAACATAGGAGTCTATAAGTTTGGCGAAGAGATCTTGGGTGCACAACAAGGCCAATGTAAGAAGATGAGACATCATAGCCCCATGTAGGTATAAACAGATGAGTTATGTGGACGAATGGAAAACAGAAGGGCTGAGTCATTCTTATGATCGTCGAGGTAATGGGCAATAGCGAGACAACAAGGAAGATGAATGCAAAAGACACAAACCATGACATAATTATGATTCATCCTCAATTTTAAAGAAGGAGTTGTTAAGGAAATGATCAGAGGTGCAACGTGTATATTTATAGGTGAGCCATGTTAGTGCAATAACCAAAAGATATCCAATACAAACATGAACCTGCCATGTAAAAAAAGTACTCACTAGCAAAGAACCATCAATGCAAAGTATGAAGTGGCTGACCATTATACAAAATGGTTTAAACTAAAATCTGAATGGTGTGGAGATATAACATATGATCTTGCCAAGTAAAAAGGTAACTAGCCGGAGCCATTTTTCTAGGTTAGCGAGCTGATGGAGGAGAATGCTCGGGATACCGAAAAAGTATTGTTTTACTCAGCAGGTGACAACTTTCTTCCTGGTCATCCGTTTTTCACAAACTTATAGTCATTGGAACTAGGAGAAAGAAAGATACACCATGGATCCATCAGAAGGTGAATTGTTAGAGGTTTTTCATTTCAAAATATCAGGTTTTCCTCGTTTCTTGGGTGTGCCTTGAAAGGTGGAGGTGCAATAAATGAGAAAATATGGCCAACAACAATGATGAATTATTTCCTACATTCTGGCCTAGATTCTAGGACTTATCCCTCTTTCTCTCAACCACTCAAAGTTTTCTATAAATGTAAGTTGGAGGCCCATTCAAAAGGGTTCCAAAAGGTTGATTCCAACATGCCCCACAAGTTGGAGGATCAGACACTTTCCAGGCCTCCACTTATTTTCACAATCTCTAAATTTTTAGGTTCTCAAGCCTTTCTCCTCGAATTGTAATGGCAGCTTATGCCATTGTCGCCTAATCTAATGTTGCATTGTGTAAGTGCTCGAAGTAATGAAAATTGTGTTTTGTGATCAAGTATATGTCCTTTCATGATTTTGGTGCTTCTATTTTCCTCTCTCATGTTTTTAGATGCATAGTTCAAGTTTTGGTTTCCATTGCAAATTCAGGAAGTCTATGCTTATCAAGTGATGAAATATTACATGCATTTGAGTTGTGGTGCTTGTTCACCCTTCTCATGTTCATCCTTTTTCACTAGGAGAGTGGTATTTTGTTGTCTGATCGAGTTTAACTGAGTAACGTCTGTCCTGGCTTGTGGTATCTTTTGCCCTTTCTAGTTGCGATAGGTGAAGGTGATAAGTGATGCAAGCATCTCTCCCACAATAACCCTTCCAAATGTTAAACATCCCATAATTTAATGCATCACCACTTTTATTTTATGTTTCATTTCTTTGTAGATATCCTTCCCTAATCATATGAAATGTTATCATAGGACTAGTTAGACATATTTCCTGCATTAGAAGTAGTGTTGTGTTTACTTTAGGAAAAGGAAGTCGGCCTTCTCCAAAGGTTCACCTTGAGCCCAAGTCTCATAGCTTGAGAGGTGATCCCATGTGTCTTAATCACACTAAATGTCGTCATTCATTTCAGGCCATTCAAGGCATGCGGTGATTCGGTGACAACATTTTTTGGCACACCCGGTGGGTCAAGAGGCACATCTCTCATAGGTTTGAATTTTTTTTTCACTTCATTTCATTAAGTTGTTGTTCTTTTAGTGAAATTTCAGCCTTAGTAGGTACAACCAAGCACAACTGGCAACTCCATTGGTCTAGGTACCGTAATCTCTGTGTTGTAGACTTTTTTTTTACCCATTTTCCATCTATTTTTCTTCCATATCTTTCCAATTTTTCCCATCCATGAAGTAGTGCAATCATGGTTTCATTACCACAGTGGGATTCCTATTTTCAGCAGTGGCAATTCTTTCCATCTTCAAGATTTTTTAATCCACCTCCATGTCCATTTTATGATGAGAATCAACAGTATGCATATCCCTCTGACAAAATCCATGATCATTTTGGTTTTTCACCTAATTATGCAGCTTTTCATGGTCATGAACATGCATATGAGGAGTCTATCCTATAGATGAAGATGAAAGGTTGCATATTAAAGTAAAAAAATTGGAGGAAGGTATGGTACAATTAGGAGCCACAGCTCAAATGACAACATTCAAGAATGGTTTCAAGACAACATGTCCATGGGTTAGCCCTATGCCAAGTTTTTTCAACTTACAAGAAAAGATTGATTTTATGACTGAAATGTTTCCTTTGCTTGAGGGTTGGATCAAAGAAATACAGGCCTATGAGTTTGATGTAATGCAATATTGTCAATGGGTTGATTCTGCACTACCGCCACCTTAGGGTTCTCTTTCTATTTCTCATTCAATGTCATTTCAGTCCAAACTTCTAATTCCAGATTTTTCACCATTAGCACATACTAAGAGGTCCTTTCCTTAACCTCCTATTTCTCGTTTCCATCACGAATCTTCCATGCCTCTTCCTTCTAAAGTTCCCTCTTTTCTACAAGATCCATCACGACAAGAGAATGAATCTCTTCCTCAAATAGTGAGAGAACCAGTTTCATCCCAACCCACCCCTCCTCTCATAGTCCCAAATCCATTTTGGGAGGATCATTGTCAAGAAATGAGAGAAGGAGAGGAGTATATAGTTGAAGAGAATAGAAAAAGAGAACATCCAGATAATCTAAAGAAATGGGTTGTTAAACTTAACATCAAGAAAAATTAGTCCTGATTAAACCTTCTACGGAAGTTGAGACTCAAGAACAAGTGGAACAAACTAGTTTTGTGCCAGAAGCAAATCTAGAGTGGAATAAGGAGGACCAACAGTCTATTTGTTCAGACTGTAGTATTAATTATGGATTGATTCCATCAGCGGAGTCCGAATCACCAGAGGTGGCAGATTCTGTTGGAGAAAAGGATGTGCAAGTTGAAGAAGAAACAAGTTCAAGCATACAAGGTGATTTTTGTGAATGCAATGATCTTAGTTGTATTGCATGTCAGGAACTTGTTGCATTTATGGAACATTGCAGCAACTTTCCAACATCATCATCAAATGAAACAAATGATCATAGCAATATTCTTTCCATGATGGACTTAGAAGTTTCCAGTATAGATTATTCTATGTAGGAAGTTTTAGATTCTTCCCCTCCTTCATCTTTTCAAGACTTTGTTTTCTTAGCTAAATTTGATCTAGCAAATTTTATGTTTGAAGACAAGGAAGGCCATGAAGAATCAATTTCTGATGTTGTAAAAATCATAAGGAAGGTTGAACCCTTTGCATTGTTAGAGAACAAAGAAGTAGACTATCTATCAGATCTGGAGGAATATTTGGATGCGAATGACCCTATAGAAATACCCATTTATGAAACTACTGTAGTTTTAAGTTATCCTTTTGAATTTAAATTTGAATAGTTAGATCCTCTACAACATTCATTGAATGAAGAAATAAAATAGCATGTGGGAGAAATTAAATCAACTTCAAAGGTTTTGGGAAAATATGACACCATTGAAAGTTCCTCACTTTGAATTGTGAAGCAAGATTTGTTTGATGAACAAGTGACGGTGGATGAAAATCAAGAAAGTTGTGCTTCCCTTAATTGTACTAAAAGAAAAACAGGTCAAAGGATGTGATCTTGCAGGTTTCATGTGGGATAAAGACGTTAGAGATGCTGAAAAACTTTGCCTTCAGGGGAAATTGGAACTCCTATATGGTCAGTATGCTTCAAACACTTGCAGTAGATTTCTAGTAGCTTCATTTGAGATTATAGGTGGTCCAACTCAGTTGCATGTCATGGAGGAACTCCTTTTTGTTGAAGAAGGAAAGAGGAAAGAATGATATTTCCCTGCAATACCATCCATCTAAGTATAAGGTCATTTTTTTGTAAATGGGAAGCAAGAGGTAAATCAGGTAATGACTATTCAAGGATGTCTTCACCAAGACTTTCTTGTTAAAATTGAATTCCAGACAAGAAGAAAGATTCAAAGGTTTAGACCATGTCCTATCAAGTACCCTTCTTCATTGAACCTACAGGAGAAGCTAGAACCATTCACTTCAGATTGTGAGGATGAGTTTTTAATTAATGAGGATCAGTTGTTATGTTTCTACAAGATAAATGCAAAGCAACTAAAAGAGGATTTATTTCTCATTCCAGTTTATTTCTCAGTGAACCAAGTGGAGGATTGGGCTTGTTTCAGTTTTGCATTTCTTTTCTCAATAAGGTCCATTGTCACATCATTTGTATGGAAATCGATTGTTAGGATAGGGAGCTATTTCGCACAACCAATTGCAGGGTTTGTTTAGCTCACATGTTCTTCTGGTCAGCGTAGGGTAGTATAGGTTTGTTTCCAGCAGAATAAGTGCTTCCGGTATTTTTTTGCATGTTTTTGTTTCCATTGTTGGTCTTGTGTGTTGTTCTGCACATTGTTGAATCATTGGTAGGTGTGAAGGAGGAGAAAGGTTCAAGGTTTCTGTAAGAGTTTCATGATCTTCTTCATTCAAAGTTCTAGTTTCCAAGTGTCCATTAGAGTCAATATACGTCATGCTTCGTATTCGAGGGAAGTCCAAGATCAGCAATGCTCAAGGGGATTTCAGTATCAGATTTGTTTGAGATTGAAAAACAGTGAGTCCATGCCAACGGATAGACAAGACTTATTTTCACAATCTCTAAATTTTTAGGTTCTCAAGCCTTTCTCCTCGAATTGTAATGGCAGCTTATGCCATTGTCGCCTAATCTAATGTTGCATTGTGTAAGTGCTCGAAGTAATGAAAATTGTGTTTTGTGATCAAGTATATGTCCTTTCATGATTCTGGTGCTTCTATTTTCCTCTCTCATGTTTTTAGGTGCATAGTTCAAGTTTTGGTTTCCACTGCAAATTCAGGAAGTCTATGCTTATCAAGTGATGAAATATTACATGCATTTGAGTTGTGGTGCTTGTTCACCCTTCTCAAGTTCATCCTTTTTCACTGGGAGAGTGGTATTTTGTTGTCTGATCGAGTTTAACTGAGTAACGTCTGTCCTGGCTTGTGGTATCTTTTGCCCTTTCTAGTTGCGATAGGTGAAGGTGATAAGTGATGCAAGCATCTCTCCCACAATAACCCTTCCAGATGTTAAACATCCCTTAATTTAATGCATCACCACTTTTATTTTATGTTTCATTTCTTTGTAGATCTCCTTCCCTAATCATATGAAATGTTATCATAGGACTAGTTAGACATATTTCCTGCATTAGAAGTAGTGTTGTATTTACTTTAGGAAAAGGAAGTCGGCCTTCTCCAAAGGTTCACCTTGAGCCCAAGTCTCATAGCTTGAGAGGTGATCCCATGTGTCCTAATCACACTGAATGTCGTCATTCATTTCAGGCCATTCAGGGCATGTGGTGATTCGGTGACAACATTTTTTGGCACACCCGGTGGGTCAAGAGACACATCTCTCATAGGTGTGCATTTTTTTTTCACTTCATTTCATTAATTTGTTGTTCTCTTAGTGAAATTTCAGCCTTAGTAGGTACAACCAAGCACAACTGGCAACTCCATTGGTCTAGGTACCCTAATCTCTATGTTGTAGACTTTTTTTTTTACCCATTTTCCATCTATTTTTCTTCCATATCTTTCCAATTTTTCCCGTCCATGAAGTAGTGCAATCATGGTTTCATTACCACAGTGGGATTCCTATTTTCAGCAGTGGCAATTCTTTCCATCTTCAAGATTTTTTAATCCACCTCCATGTCCATTTTATGATGAGAATCAACAGTATGCATATCCCTCTGACAAAATCCATGACCATTTTGGTTTTACACCTAATTATGCAGCTTTTCAAGGTCATGAGCATGCATATGAGGAGTCTATCCTATAGATGAAGATGAAAGGTTGCATATTAAAGTACAAAAATTGGAGGAAGGTATGGTACAATTAGGAGCCACAGCTCAAATGACAGCATTCAAGAATGGTTTCAAGACAACTTGTCCATGGGTTAGCCCTATGCCAAGTTTTTTCAACTTACAAGAAAAGATTGATTTTATGACTGAAATGTTGCCTTTGCTTGAGGGTTGGATCAAAGAAATAGAGGCCTATGAGTTTGATGTAATGCAATCTTGTCAATGGGTTGATTCTGCACTACCACCACCTTAGGGTTCTCTTTCTATTTCTCATTCAATGTCATTTCAGTCCAAACTTCTAATTCCAAATTTTTCACCATTAGCACATACTAAGAGGTCCTTTCCTTCACTTCCTATTTCTCATTTCCATCACGAATCTTCCATGCCTCTTCCTTCTAAAGTTCCCTCTTTTCTACAAGATCCATCATGACAAGAGAATGAATCTCTTCCTCAAATAGTGAGAGAACCAATTTCATCCCAACCCACCCCTCCTCTCATAGTCCCAAATCCATTTTGGGAGGATCATTGTCAAGAAATGAGAGAAGGAGAGGAGTATATAGTTGAAGAGAATAGAAAAAGAGAACATCCAGATAATCTAAAGAAATGGGTTGTTAAACTTAACATCAAGAAAAATTAGTCCTGATTAAACCTTCTACGGAAGTTGAGACTCAAGAACAAGTGGAACAAACTAGTTTTGTGCCAGAAACAAATCTAGAGTGGAACAAGGAGGACCAACAGTCTATTTGTTCAGACTGTAGTATTAATCATGGATTGATTCCATCAGCGGAGTTTGAATCACTAGAGGTGGCAGATTCTGTTGGAGAAAAGGATGTGCAAGTTGAAGAAGAAATAAGTTCAAGCATACAAGGTGACTTTTATGAATGCAATGATCTTAGTTGTATTGCATGTCAGGAACTTGTTGCATTTATGGAACATTGCAGCAACTTTCCAACATCATCATCAAATGAAACAAATGATCATAGTAATATTCTCTCCATGATGGACTCAGAAGTTTCTAGTATAGATTATTCTATGTAGGAAGTTTTAGATTCTTCCCGTCCTTCGTCTTTTCAAGACTTTGTTTTCCTAGCTAAATTTGATCTAGCAAATTTTATGTTTGAAGACAAGGAAGGCCATGAAGAATCAATTTCTGATGTTGTAAACATCATAAGGAAGGTTGAACCCTTTGCATTGTTAGAGAACAAAGAAGTAGACTATCTATCAGATCTGGAGGAATATTTGGATGCAAATGACCCTATAGAAATACCCATTTATGAAACTACTGTAGTTTTAAGTTATCCTTTTGAATTTAAATTTGAATAGTTAGATCCTCTACAACATTCATTGAATGAAGAAAGAAAATAGCATGTGGGAGAAATTAAATCAACTTCAAAGGTTTTGGGAAAAAATGACACCATTGAAAGTTCCTCACTTTGAATTGTGAAGCAAGATTTGTTTGATGAACAAGTGATGGTGGATGAAAATCAAGGAAGTTGTGCTTCCCTTAATTGTACTAAAAGAAAAATAGGTCAAATGATGTGATCTTGTAGGTTTCGTGTGGGATAAAGACGTTAGAGATGCTGAAAAACTTTGCCTTCAGGGGAAATTGGAACTCCTATTTGGTCAGTATGCTTCAAACACTTGCAATAGATTTCTAGTAGCTTCATTTGAGATTGTAGGTGGTCCAAATCAGTTGCATGTCATGGAGGAACTCCTTTTTGTTGAAGAAGGAAAGAGGAAAGAATGATATTTCCCTGCAATACCATCCACCTAAGTATAAGGTCATTTGTTTGTAAATGGGAAGCAAGAGGGAAATCAGGTAATGACTATTCAAGGATGTCTTCAACAAGACTTTCTTGTTAAAATTGAATTCCAGACAAGCAGAAAGATTCAAAGGTTTAGACCATGTCCTATCAAGTACCCTTCTTCATTGAACCCAGAGGAGAAGCTAGAACCATTCACTTCAGATTGTGAGGATGAGTTTTTAATTAATGAGGATCAGTTGTTATGTTTCTACAAGATAAATGCAAAGCAACTAAAAGAGGATTTATTTCTCATTCCAGTTTATTTCTCAGTGAACCAAGTGGAGGATTGGGCTTGTTTCAGTTTTGCATTTCTTTTCTCAATAAGGTCCATTGTCACATCATTTGTATGGAAATCGATTGTTAGGATAGGGAGCTATTTCGCACAACCAATTGCAGGGTTTGTTTAGCTCACATGTTCTTCTGGTCAGCGTAGGGTAGTATAGGTTTGTTTCCAGCAGAATAAGTGCTTCCGGTATTTTTTTGCATGTTTTTGTTTCCATTGTTGGTCTTGTGTGTTGTTCTGCACATTGTTGAATCATTGGTGGGTGTGAAGGAGGAGAAAGGTTCAAGGTTTCTGTAAGAGTTTCATGATCTTCTTCATTCAAAGTTCTAGTTTCCAAGTGTCCATTAGAGTCAATATACGTCATGCTTCGTATTCGAGGAAAGTCCAAGATCAGCAATGCTCAAGGGGATTTCAGTATCAGATTTGTTTGAGATTGAAAAACAGTGAGTCCATGCCCAACGGATAGACAAGACTACTAACCTAATGCTTAACAGGCAAGAATCCCAAAGAGGTCAGAAAAAATATTGTCAATTTTATCCCCCCTTGGGAAAAAATGAACAATAAGATAATACCTTGAGACCGAAAATTCTTCCATAAAATATTTCAGGGTTATCAGTATGATTTCAAGCTCAAAGAGGTGTTTATGATCATCTTGGACTGTTCTTATCTTTCCTTGGTCCTGGAAGATCAAATAAGGAAATTACCTTCGATAATCAAAATTTGGATTAAAATTAAGTTTTGAGGGTCAGGTGCATATGAGCTTAAAACAACTCACCTAGCATCTCGGCGAGCTACTTGGTAAATTAAGAATGTGTTGGCGAATTGAGGTCAACGTTGTAGGATACATCTTGATGTATGAACAAGGAGAAACGAGTTAACAAGTCTCGGTGGAGCAACTCGGGTGTCATGGTGAGTTCGAGGTTATGTGTGAGTTGAGAGCTCATTTTGTGAGCTTGATGGTGGGTCGTTATGATAGAATCACTTTGAGCTCATGGAGCCAAATAGCAAGTTGCCACTCGATTGAACCAAGTTACTAGTAGCTTGCAAGGATATGAGGCCGGTACAGAGTTTAATCGATCCTTAAATTGTCTGATCAGCTTGTCATGTTAATGGTCGAATTCACTAGGAAAGGAGAACTCAGTTACATGTGGTGATGGTCTCATGCTGAAGAAACTAAAATAGGCTCCGTGAATGCATGCGAAACTCACTGTTCAACGTGAGGCTTGTCGTCAGAGAGCTTGGCGTCACGGGGGGAGCTCGGGGAAGGTAGGCTTGACTTGTTTGATGAAGAGTTCATTTCGGAGGTCATACAAGCTCATGGTAAGGATGTGTGGAATTTCGAGTTAGCGCATCAAATTTAGAATTAATAGAAGCTGAGTCGACTTAAATATAAAATGAAATATTACATGGGAATAGGCTAGGTATGTGTGAGAAGATAGCATGAAGCCAAGCTCGCACAATTTTTTGAGAGAGATTGACAGTAAGTGACAGATAGAGAAGGAAATCACAGGAGTCTAAGTTCGGCGAAGAGATCTTGGGTGCACAATGAGGCCAATGTAAGAAGATGAGACATCATAGCCCCATAATGGTATAAACGATTGAGTTATTTGGACGAATGGAAAACATGGAAGGGCTGAATCATTCTTATGGTCGTCGAGGAAACGGGGAATAGCGAGCCAAAAAGGATGAAGTTGAACGCAACAGACACAAAATTATGACATACAAGGTAAAAGAACGAGCTGGTTATCTCCTCGGGACTCAAGAAACATGTGAGCCATGCACCCGAATAATTTTTAGAGCTCGACTCGTCATGGAAGCTCGTGAATAAGAGGACATGTCATGGAAGAGATCATATTATTGTTGAAACGATCTCTCAGAGAATTCCAAGGAATGCTTAGGCCACATCATTGAGCCATGGCAAAGACGGGGCAGTCAGAGAAATCACAGAGCACCAAGAGTATTCTGAGCCAGGGTGTGCCTAATCAAAGATAAATGAATTGACTCATGAGTATGAGATCTGTACAGAGGAAAAAGATCTTGTGGTAGTTCAGCAGATTCGTGGTATGGGAGCTAGCTCAACCATGACACAACTTGCAAACACTTATCCAATATCATTTGCCCAAGACTCAGTCAGTATGCTCGCATGATGGAAATGGTATGAGCAAGCTATTTATCAAATGGAAGGTTCAAGCTTGGGGTTTTGGGATCATGTGAAGTGTGGAACTATGACATTTGATAGATGAATCACTTGTCAGGGTGAAAAATTCGCCCTCCATCAGATTTGGAAATAGCCACTTTGTGCAGATGATTAGAGATGTTGCCCGAATCTAAGCAAGCTCGAGCTTATATGAGTAGTCTGTTTTCGGGCTCGGTTGTTAGGGCTTAGATTGAATTTTGTCACAGAATCCGTAGTTGCTCAGACAGAGTAAATAGGGTGAGTGGAAATGAATGGAGCAAACCATTTCAATCAAAATTGTAAGGAAAGCTTGTCACTAGTGAAGACGATGAAGTCTCGTGCTTAATAAGAATGGCTGAATTGATCAGCATGTTGAACTCATGAGATCAAGGCCATGTGGGAAAAAATTGCAGGGTCGATCATTGTTTGAAGAGTCGACCTGAGCAGGCTGGTTTGACTCACAGCTCGCATGGGGACACTTCTGGTCATCACGAAGGAATCTAAGCCAAGTTGTGGGATCATGTTTTATGGCGAATCTAAGTGAAAACAAGCTACAGTCTAGCTCGGGCAAGACTGAGCACAAAACATTAGAAGGAAAGCACGTTGGAGAAGATAATTTCAAGTGGGACGTCGCCATGAATTCATGTCAAGGCTTGGAAAAACATGTATTAAATTTAGGCGACCCTATGGTAAGAAGATCGAGACATGGCCAGGTACGTGTAGGCAGGGTGAGCTCGTTTGGGAGATGAAGTAACTCGGTATTCGCAGGCGTTAGAAAGGAGTCATTTTCGGAGAATATTTTCGGACTTTTCCTTTTTGGAAATTCAGAGATTTTGGGGGCAGAGACGTTGACCGAGTCAGTATTTTCCGAAGCCTAAAAATATGAAACTCCAAAATTCAGAGTTTTGGGTTTTCGGAGTTCAGAGAGTTAAAGGAAAGGGAAGCTCATGTGTTCGAGGGGTCAAATCCTTTAAGACAGGATTAGCTTGGTAAAAATATTTTCAAAGGTGGTTATCTAGTTCGATGTCGAGTTTCTCAGTAAATGAGTGAAAAGAGGTGGAAAAATTGACCGAGTAATGCGAGACACATAATGCTAGGTTAAATAGCAAATTGAACACCGCGTGTAGCAAAATACAAACTAAGTGCTAATATAATTATGATTCATCCTCGGTTTTACGGAAGGACTTGTTAAGGAAACGATCGAGGCACAACATGTATATTTACAGGCAAGCCATGTTAGTTCAGTAACTGAAAGATATCTAATACAAACATGAACCTGCCACGAAAACAAGTACTCGCCAAGAACCATTAATGCAAAGTATGAGGCGGCTGACCAATGTACAAAATGATTAAACTAAAATCCGAATGGAGTGGCGATACAACATATGATCTTGCCAAGTAAGAAGGTAAGTGGCTGGAGCCATTTTTCTAGCTTAGCGAGCTAAAGGAGGACAATGCTCAAGAGACCCAAAAAGTATTGTTTTGCTAAGCAGGTCACAACTTTCTCCCCGGTCATCTGTTTTTTACAAATTTATAGTCGTTGGAACCAGGAGAAAGAAAGCTTTGCCATGGAGCCATCAGAAGGTGAATTGTTGGAGATTTTTCATTTCAAAATTTTCAGGTTTTCCTCATTGCTTGGGTGTGCCTTGAAAGGTGGAGATACAATAAATGAGAAAACATGGCCAACAACAATGATGAATTATTTACTACATTATGGCATAGATTCTAGGAATCATCCCTCTTTCTCTCAACCACTCAAATTTTTCTATAAATTTAAGTTGGAGGTCCACTCAAAAGGGTTCCAACAGGTGGATTCCAATAGGTCCCACAAGTTGGAGGATCAGACACTATGTGAATTTGCAAGCCTTCACAAGCCTCCCCTTGTTTTCACAATACGTGAATTTGCAAGCTCTCAAGCATTTCTCCTCGAATTGTAATGGAAGCTTATGCCCTTTTCACCTTATGTAATGATGCACTGTGAAAGTGCTCAAAGAAATGAGAATTGTGTTTTGTGATCAAATATATGTCCTTTCATGATTATGTTGCTTCTATCTGCCTCTCTCATGTTTTCAGGCGCATAGTGTAAGTTCTGGTTTCCACTACAGATTCAGGAAGTCTGTGCTTATCAAGTGGTGAAATATTGCATGCAGTTGAGTTTTGGTTCTTGTACACCCTTCTCAAGTTCATCCTTTTTCACTGGGAGATTGGTATAACAGAGGAACCTCCACCCTGGATTGTGGTATCTTGTGCCCTTTCCAGTTGCAATAGGTGAAGATGATCAGTGATGCAAGCATCCCTCCCACAATAACCCTTCCAAATGTTAAACATCCCTTAATTTGGTGCATCACCACTTCTAGTTTATGTTTCATTTCTTTGCAGATCTCCTTCCCTAATCCAATGATATGTTAGCATAGGACTAGTTAGCCATATTTGTTGCATTTTGGGGGTGCATTGATTTGGTGACAACAGTTTTTCGCATGTTTGGTGGGACAATAGGCACATCTCTCATAGGTGTGAATATTTTGTTCACTTCATTTCATTAAGTTGTACTCTTAGTAAAATTTCAGCCTTAGTAGGTATACCCAAGCATAAATGGTGACTCCATTTGTCTAGGTACCCTAATCTCTGTGTTGCATACCTTTATTTTTTACCCATTTTCCATCTATTTTTCTTCCATATCTTTCCATTTTGTCCCATCCATGAAGCTGTGCAATCATGGTTTCATTTCCACAGTGGGATTCCTACTTGTAGTGGTGGCAGTTCTTTCCATCTTCAAGCTTTTTAATCCATCTCCATTTTATGATGAGAATCAAAATTATGCATATACCTCTAAGCAAAGCCATGATAATTTTGGTTTTTAACATAACTATGCATCTTTTCAAGGGCATGAACATGCATATGAGGGGGCCTATCCTACAGATGGAATGAAAGGTTGCATATTAAAGTACAAAAATTGGAGGAAGGTATGGTACAATCAGGAGCCACAACTCAAATGAGAGAACTCAAGAATGCTTTCAAGACAACTTGTCCATGGGTTAGCCCTATGCCAAGTTTTTTAAACTTGCAAGAAAAGATTGATTTTATGACTGAAATGTTGCCTCTGCTTGAGGCTTGGATCAAAGAAATAGAGGCCTATGAGTTCGATGTAATGCAATCTTGTCAATGGGTTGATTCTTCACTACCACCACCTCAGGGTTCTCTTTCTATTTCTCATTCAATGTCATTTCAGTCCAAACTTCAAATTCCAAATTTTTCACCATTAGCACATGCTGAGAAGACTTTTCCTTCACCTCCTATTTCTCCTTTCCATCATGAATCTTCCATGCCTCTTCCTTCTAAAGTTCCCTCTTTTCTACAAGATCCATCACGACAAGAGAATGAATCTCTTCCTCAAACAGTGAGAGAACCAGTTTCATCCCAACCCACCCCTCCTCTCATAGTTCCAAATCCATTTTGGGAGGATCATTGTCAAGAAATGAGAGAAGGAGAGGAGTATATGATTGAAGAGGATAGAAAAAGAGAACATGCAGATAATCTAAAGAAATGGGTTATTAAACTTAATGTATAAAGAAAAAAATTTCCTGATTAAACCTTCTACAGAAGTTGAGACTCAAGAACAAGTGGAACAAACTAGTTTTGTGCCAGAAACAAATCTAGAGTGGAACAAGGATGACCAACAGTCTATTTGTTTAGACTATAGTACTCATGATGGCTTGATTCCATCAGAGGAGTTTGAAATCACCAAAGGTGGCAGAGTCTGTTGTAGAAAAGGATGTGCAAGTTGAAGAAGAAATAAATTCAAGCATACAAGGTGATTTTTATGAATACAATGATCTTAGTTGTATGGCATGTTAGGAACTTTTCGCCTTTCTGGAACATTGTAGAAACTTTCCAACATCATCATCAAATAAAACAAATGATCATAGCAAGATTCTTTCCATGATGGACTCAAAAGTTTCAAGTATAGATTATTCTATGTAGGAAGTTTTAGATTCTTCCCCTCCTTCATCTTTTCAAGACTATGTTTTCCTAGCTGAATTTGATCTTGCAAATTTTATGTTTGAAGACAAGGAAGGCCATGAATAATAAATTACTGATGTTGTAAACATCATAAGGAAGGTTGAACCCTTTGCATTGTTAGAGAACAAAGAAGTAGACTATCTGTCAGATCTGGAGGAATATTTGGATGTAAATGACCCTATAGAAATACCCATTTTTGTAACTACTGTAGTTTTAAGTTATCCTTTTGAATTTAAATTTGAATAGTTGGATCCTCTACAACATTCATTGAATGAAGAAATAAAATAGCATGTGGGAGAAATTAAATCAACTTTAAAGGTTTTGGGAAAAAATGACGCCATTGAAAGTTCCTCACTTTGAATTGTGAAGCAAGATTTGTTTGATGAACAAGTGATGGTGGAAGAAAATCAAGGAAGTTGTGCTTCCCTTACTTGTACTAAAAAAAAATAGGTGAAAGGATGTGATCTTGCAGGTTTCATGTGGGATAAAGAGGTTAGAGATGATGAAAAACTTTGCCTTCAGGTGAAATTGGAACTCCTATATGGTTGGTATGCTTCAAACACTTGCAGTAGATTTCTAGTAGCTTCATTTGAGATTATAGGTGGTCCAAATCAGTTGCATGTCACGGAGGAACTCCTTGTTGTTGAAGAAGGAAAAGGGAAAGAATGAGATTTCCCTGCAATACCATCTGTATGCGTAGAAGGTAATTTTTTTGTAAATGGGAAGCAAGAGGGAAATCAAGTAATGACTATTCAAGGATGTCTTCAGCAAGAATTTCTTGTTAAAATTGAAGTCTAGACAAGCAGAAAGATTCAAAGATTTAGACCATGTCCTATCAAGTACCCCGCTTCATTGAACCCAGATGAGAAGCCAGAACTATTCATATTCACGTCAGACTGTGAGTATCAGTTTTAAAACTATGGGGATCATTTGTTATGTTTCTACATGACAAATGCAAAGCAACTAAAAGAGGATTTCTTTCTCATTCCAATTAATTTCTTAGTGAACCAAGTGGAGGATTTGAAGAAGGTATGGTACAATTAGGATCCACAGCTCAAATGAGAGCATTCGAGAATGGTTTTAAGACAACTTGTCCATGGGCTAGCCCTATGCCAAGTTTTTTCAACTTGCAAGAAAAGATTGATTTTATGACTAAAATGTTGCCTCTGCTTGAGGGTTGGATCGAATAAATAGAGGTCTATGAGTTCGATGTAATGCAATCTTGTCAATGGGTTGATTCTTCACTACCACCACCTCATGTTTCTCTTTCTATTTCTCATTCAATGTCATTTCAGTCCAAACTTCAAATTCCAAAATTTTCACCATTAGCACATGCTTAGAGGTCTTTTCCTTCACCTCCTATTTCTCCTTTCCATCACAAATCATCCATGCCTCTTCCTTCTAAAGTTCCCTCTTTTCGAAAAGATCCATCATGAAAAGAGAATGAATCTCTTCCTTAAATAGTGAGAGAACCAGTTTCATCCTAGCCCACCCCTCCTCTCATAGTCCCAAATCCATTTTGGGAGGATCATTGTCAAGAAATGAGAGAAGGAGAGGAGTATATGACTGAAGAGGATAGAAAAAGAGAACATGCAGATAATATAAATAACCTTCTACAGAAGTTGAGACTCAAGAACAAGTGGAACAAACTGGTTTTGTGCTAGAAACAAATCTAGAGTGGAACGAGAAGGACCAACAATCTAGTTGTTCAGACTGTATTATTCATGATGGCTTGATTCCATTAGAGGAGTTTGAATCACCAAAGGTGGTAGAGTCTGTTGGAGAAAAGGATGTGCAAGTTGAAGAAGAAATAAGTTCAGACATACAAGGTGATTTTTATGAATGCAATGATCTTAGTTGTATGGCATGTCAGGAACTTGCTGCATTTCTTGAACATTGTAGAAAATTTCCAACATCATCATCAAATGAAACAAATGATCATAGTAAGATTCTTTCCATGATGGACTCAGAAGTTTCAAGTATCGATTATTCTATTTAGGAAGTTTTAGATTCTTCCCCTCCTTCGTCTTTTCAAGACTATGCTATCCTAGCTGAATTTGATCTTGCAAATTTTATGTTTGAAGACAAGGAAGTCCATGAAGAATCAATTTTTGATGTTGTAAACATCATAAGGAAGGTTTAACTCTTTGCATTGTTAGAGAACAAAGAAGTAGACTATTTGTCAGATCTGGAGGAATATTTGGATGCAAATAATCCTATAGAAATACCCATTTTTGTAACTAATGTAGTTTTAAGTTATCCTTTTGAATTTAAATTAGAATAGTTGGATCCTCTACAACATTCATTGAATGAAGAAAGAAAATATCATGCGGGAGAAATTAAATCAACTTTAAAGGTTTTGGGCAAAAATGACAACATTGAAAATTCCTCACTTTGAATTGTGAAGCAAGATTTGTTTGATGAACAAGTGATGGTTGAAGAAAATCAAGGAATTTGTGCTTCCCTTAATTGTATTGAAAAAAATAGGTGAAAGGATGTGATCTTGCAGGTTTCATGTGGGATAAAGAGGTTAGAGATGCTAAAAAACTTTGCCTTTAGTTGAAATTGAAACTCCTATATGGTTGGTATGATTCAAACACTTGCAGTAGATTTCTAGTAGCTTCATTAGAGATTGTAGGTGGTCCAAATGGGCTACATGTCATGGAGAAAATCCTTGTTGTTGAAGAAGGAAAAAGGAAAGAATGATATTTCCCTGCAATACCATCCGTTCAGGTAGAAGGTCATTTTTTTGTAAATGGGAAGCAAGAGGGAAATAAGGTAATGACTATTCAAGGATGTCTTTAGCAAGACTTTTTTGTTAAAATTGAAGTCCAAACAAGTAGAAAGATAAAAAGTTTTAGAACCTATCTTATCAAGTACCCCACTTCATTGAACCCAGAGGAGAAGCCAAAACCATTCACTTCAAACTGTGAGGATGAGTTTTAAAATTATGAGGATTAATTGTTATGTTTCTACAGGACAAATGCAAAGAAACTAAAAGAGGATTTATTTCTCATTCCAGTTGATTTCTCAGTGAACCAAGTGGAGGATTGGAGGAAGGTATGGTACAATCAGGAGCCACAACTCAAATGAGAGCATTCGAGAATGGTTTCAAGACAACTTGTCCATGGGTTAGCCCTATGCCATGTTTTTTACAACTTGCAAGAAAAGATTTATTTTATGACTGAAATGTTGCCTCTGCTTGAGGGTTGGATCGAAGAAATAGAGGCATTTGAGTTTGATGTAATGAAATCTTGTCAGTGGGTTGATTCTGCACTACCACCACCTCAAGTTTGTCTTTCTATTTCTCATTCAATGTCATTTTAGTCCAAACTTCAAATTCCAAATTTTTCACCATTAACACATGCTGAGAGGTCTTTTCCTTCATCTCCTATTTCTCCTTTCCATCAAGAATATTCCATGCCTCTTCCTATTAAAGTTCCCTTTTTTCTAGAAGATCCATCATGACAAGAGAATGAATCTCTTCCTCAAACAATGAGAGAACCAATTTCATCGCAACCCACCCCTCCTCTCATAGTCCCAAATCCATTTTGGGAGGATCATTGTCAAGAAATGAGAGAAAGAGAGGAGTATATGGTTGAAGAGGATAGAAAAAGAGAACATGCAGATAATCTAAATAAATGGGCCGCAAAACTTAACATCAAGGAAACTTCATTCCTGATTAAACCTTCTACAGAAGTTGAGACTCAAGAACAAGTAGAACAAACTAGTTTTGTGCCAGAAACAAATCTAGAGTGGAAAGAGGAGGGACCAACAATCTATTTTTTCAGAATGTATTATTCATGATGGCTTGATTCCATCAGAGGATTTAGAATCACCAAAGGTGGAAAATTCTATTGGAGAAAAGGATGTGCAAGTTGAAGAAGAAATAACTTCAAGCATACAAGGTGATTTTTATGAATGCAATGATCCTACTTGTATGGCATGTCAGGAACTTGTTGCATTTTTGGAACATTGCAGCAACTTTCCAACATCATCATCAAATGCAAAAAATGATCATAGTGGGATTATTTCCATGATGGAATCAAAAGTTTCAAGTATAGATTATTCTATGTAGGAAGTGTCCGATTCTTCCCCTTCTTCGTCTTTTCAAGTCTATGTTTTCCTAGATGAATTTAATCTTACAAATTTTACATTTGAAGACAAGGAAGGCCATGAAGAATCAATTTTGGAATCATAAGGAAGGTTGAACCCTTTGCACTGTCAGAGAACAAACAAGTAGGCTATCTGTCAGATCTAAAGGAATATTTGGATGCAGAAGAGCCTATAGAAATACCCATTTCTTAAACTACTGTAGTTTCAAGTTATCCTTTTGAATTTAAATTTGAAGAGTTGGATCCTATACAACATTAATTGAATGAAGAAAGAAAAGAGCATACGGAAGAATCGAAATCAACTTTAAAGGTTTTTGGCCAAAATGACACTATTAAAAGTTTCTCACATTCAATTGTGAAGCTAGATTTGTTTGATGAAGAAGTGATGGTGGAGGAAAATCAAAGAAGTTGTGCTTCCCTTAATTGTACTGAAAAAAAATAGGTGAAAGGATGTGAACTTGTAGGTTTCATGTGTTATAAAGAGGTTAAAGATGCTGAAAAACTTTGCCTTCAGGTGAAATTGGAACTCCTATATGGGCGGTATGCTTCAAACACTTGCAGTAGATTTCTAGTAGCTTCATTTGAGATTGTAGGTGGTCCAAATCAGCTACATGTCATCGAGGAAATCCTTGTTGTTGAAGAAGGAAAAAGGAAAGAACGAGATTTCCTTGCAATTCCATCCGTCTAGGTAGAAGGTCATTTTTTTGTAAATGGGAAGTAAGAGGGAAATCAGGTAATGACTATTCAAGGATGTCTTCAGCAAGAATTTCTTGTTAAAATTGAATTCTAGACAAACATAAATATTCAACGGTTTAGACCATGTCCTATTAGGTACCTATCTTCATTGAACCCAGAAGAGAAGTCAGAACCATTCACATCAGACTGTAAGGATGAGTTTTGAAATTATGAGGATCAGTTTCTTTGTTTCTACAGGAAAAATGTAGAGCAACTAAAAGAGGATTTATTTCTCTTTCTAGTTGATTTCTCAGTTAACCAAGTGGAGGATTGGGTCTGTTTCAGTTTTGCATTCCTTTTCTCAACAAGTTCCATTGTCACATCATTTGTATGGAAATTCATTGTGAGGAAAGGAAAATATTTTTCACAACAAGTTACAAGGTTTGTTTAGCTCACATGTGCTTCTAGTCAGTGTAGGGTAGTATAGGTTTGTTTCTAGCAGAATAAGTGTAATGCACACCCTACATGTTTAACTTCGAGTGCATATGGTTTTCAATTATTGCGTGTGTTTTGTTTCCATTGTTTCTCTTGTTTGTTATTTTGCACATTGGTGCATCATTGGTAGGTGTTAAGGAGAAGAAAGGTTCAAGGTTTCCGTAAGAGTTTCATGATCTCCTTCATTCAAAGTTCTAGTTTCCAATCGTCCATCAGAGTCGGTATACTTCATGCTTCACATTCGAGGGAGGTCCAAGATCAGTAATGCTTAAGGGAATTTCAGGATCATATTGGTTTCAAATTGACAAATAGTTACTCCATCCCCAATTAATAGACAAGGCTATTGGCCTAATGCTTAGCAGGAAAGCATCCCCGAGTGGTCACCAAATATGTTGTCGATTTTTGGCACCCCGGGCAAAAATGGACAATAATATAATACCCTGAGACCGAAAATTCTTCAATAAAATATTGGGTTATCAGTATGATTTCAAGCTCAAAGAGGTGTTTATGATCATCTTGGACTATTCTTATATTTCCTTGGTCTTGTAAGCTTGAACAAGGAAATTTCCTGTATAATGAAAATTTGGATTAAAATTGAGTTTTGAGGGTCAGGTGCATATGAGCTTAAAACAACTTGCCGAGCAGCTTGGTGAGCTGTTCGGTAAATTACGAATGTGTTGGCAAATTGAGGTCAACATTGTAGGATACATCTTGATGTATGAACAAGAAGAAACTAGTTAACAAGTCTTGGTGGAGAAACTTGGGTGTCATGGTGAGTTTTGGTTATGTGTGAGGTGAGAGCTCATTTTGTGGGCTTGATCGTGGGTCGTTATGATAGAATCACTTTGAGCTCGTAGAGTAGAATAAATTTTTTTCATAGGACTCAATTTTGAACTGAGTTAGTAGTAGCTCTCAAGGATATGATCCTGGTACAGAGTTTAATCGATGCGTTAATTCACTAGGAAAGGAGAACTTGGTTACATACGGTGATGGTCTCATGCTGAAGAAACTAAAATAGGCTCCGTGAGTGCACTCAAAACTCACTATTCAACATGAGGCTTGTCGTCTGATAGCTCTGCATGATGGGGGGATCTCATGAAAGGTAGGCTTGACTTGTTCGATGAAGAGTTCATTTTAGAGCTCATACAGGCTCATGTTAAAAATGAGTGGAGTTTCGAGTTCGGGCATCAAATTTAGAATTAATTGAAGTTGAGTCGACTTAAATGTAAAATGAAATATTACATGGGAACAAGCTCGGTATGTGTAAGAAGATAGCATGAAGCCGAGATCGCACAATTTTCAGAGAGAGATTGATGGTAAGTGGAAGAAGAGAAGCCCAACACAAGAGTCTAGTTTGGCTAAGAGATCTTAGGTGCACAACAAGGCCAATGTAAGAAGATGAGACATCATAGCCCCATGCAGGTATAAACGGTTGAGCTATATGGACAAATGGAAAATAGAAGGGCCGATTCATTCTTATTGTCATCGAGGTAATGGGGAATAGTGAGCCAACAATGAAGATGAACACAACAAATAAAAACCATGACATATAAGGTAAAATAATGAGTTGGTTATCTCCTCGAGACTAAGAAACATGTGAGCCGCAATCATAAATAATTTTCAGAGCTTGATTCATCATGAAAACACATGAATAAAGGGCCATGTCATGGAAATGATCTCTCAAGAATGCCAAGGAATGCTTAGGCCATAGGGCAAGTGCACCAAGATGGGTGGACAATTAAGTGGACATAAAAACCCTGAAATTCAGGTACCCACGAGCGCGGTTTATAAACCGTGCTTATGCAATAGTTTGTATCAGCTTGGTGATTTCTGATCCTAAAACCATGCTCACAATTTACAAATTATGAGCTTGGTTTTAAAACTGTGAATTGTTGTTTAAAACCGCGTTTGCAGTCGTTTGAGACCAAAAAAATAGACCCACGACTCCTCGTTTTCCCTCATTTTTCCTTTCCAACAAGGATTTCTCCTAGACCTTTGGCACTCACACTTTGAATACCCCCCAAAAATTACTCTTCGGACTTATGGATTGCAATAGTTTCAACCATGCTACCAAGACAAAGAGGTAAGACCTCGATTTTGATCAATTTGTTTGCATTTTAGGTTATTTTTGTGATTGTCATTGGTTTTTCATTTTTTTGTTTATGTATACAATTTTTTTGTTTTTTCAGTTGCTTGACAAGCTCGTAATCCTGAAAATCCTCGAAAAAATTGTCAAAATGCTCCCAAAAATTTCGTAAAACCCTCCTCCAAACATAGATCCGCCTCCTATGGGCTCCTTTTGTCCCCACGGAGCCAACAAGAACACAAGCTAATATCATTGGAAAAATTCAATAAAATAAAATTTCCATTGAGAACCTTATTCAGAATATAAGAAAAAATCATGCCACAAATCCGTCCCGCATGACTTTAGCCAACACATTGCAAACATTGATTGGCAAAGTTGACTCTGCAAACCAACCAAATAGACATATGGAATACCTTTAGAGATGATTATAGGCAGTGGTATGCAAATAAATTATCCCCTGCAGCCATAAAAGACAATAAATTTGGAAAAGACTGTATTTGTGCATTATTGATTGGCCCAAGAACCAATACCCCCCCGCAGTTACTTGTAAATGGTTCCCAATCCATTGGTGCCAACGATGACCGAATCAAGAACAATTTTTAGGACCGATGGTAAATGGTTTTTTATTATCCACCATGCAACAATAATGAGGTTCCTCTCTTTTTTTTGAAGAAATTATATTGCGAGTTCGTGCTTAATGAGGTTCCAAACTATTTTAACTTTTCTAATTTTTACGGGCGAGGTGGTGGCTCTACACAGAGTAGACCCTTGTGCACGCGTAGGTAAACCAAGGATCCCCCATGCCCCAAAACCCCCACTGCCTTCAGTTATCCCTCCTATAGTGAAGGAGGTTGTAGATATTGACACATTACATGCATTAAGGGAGCTCACTGACACTCTGACCTAACATAGTGAGTAGATTGCATTTGGTGATGTTGGTGGAGGCGCTAATTCTAGTGCACCACACCAATTTGGATCATGTGGTGCCGTATGCTTTGTGGGCGAGACATCATTTTCTAGATCACATGATTTTTTTTCTCTAGATGAGATGATGGCAGATGTTTCTGGAAACTGGTGCAAACGGATCCTAGTCTTTCACAGGTAAATGTCAAATATATATTTAATATATATATATATATATATATTATATATATATAATAGTTTAATTCATGTTTGAGATTTTAATAATATATATGTATTTCATTGTACGTTATGTACATACATGTAAAAAACTAATTTTTTATTTTATTTTAAATAGCAAGAGCCAGTGAAGGAAACATTTGGCATCGACATGCTAGCTGCTGTAGCTGGACATGTTACAAACGTAAGTTTCAAGTTGTACTTAAATTTCAAATTTCATTTTATTGTGCAGTTTTATTATTATAATGTTTCACCTGTACATGTACATATTAATATATGATTGTCTTTTATACGTGCAAGAGCCTGACAGGTCATCATTTGCTATGGGAACCGAGGCTATTGGCATGCCTCACGTGACTTTTACGCAGGTTAGTTTCTCTTTAAATTTTCCATTTCTAATTGTGGAAGTTCATGTGGATTATGCTTTGGCTCTATTATGTGGTAGTTATGTAGATTAATATTGATTTGTACATGTTTTTTGTATAGCTTATGGCTGTCAGAGAGACTCCTCCATTTATGCAAACTGTGGAGGTTGTTGTAGATACTACCATAGCATCTGTAGACCCACTAAATGAGGTACAATTTTTCAAAATTTTTAAATTTATTTAGGAATTATTTCTTATTACTTACGTCTACAATATCAAATTTTGTACATGAAATATTTAATTTGAAATTTAATTATTTGTATGTAGCTTACCTCTCATGAGTCTACCGTTGTCCCTGCCATACGTCAACAACAAATTGATAGGGATCATGACATTGAAGTAAGATTTCACATGCATTTTTTATCTAAATTCTAATTTTCTAAATTTTGAATGTATTTTAAAAATATGGGTGTTAAAATCTTGTTGTTTATGAATGTGCAGGTTAGGTTATAGGCCTGCTTAGAGATGCCTAGGACCACACAGATGAAATCTGTAGTGGCATCTCCCTCCACTACATCCCCATCTCGTGGACATGCTACTTCTAGCAGGGTGAAGAGAGGGAAAATGTTTCATGATTAGATTCATAGGACATGGATGTACATAGATATATATATGGGCCAGCTGGTCTTAGTTCATGATTCTTCATAAGACATTGTATATAGCCTTATGCAGCCACATGTAGTCTTATATGTATGACACACTTGGTTCAAGATGCACACATGTTAAGAACTTATATTTTCAGAGATGTGCATTCAATACACTTATTTTGATACATTATATATCCATGTGTTGGTTTTCATAACAATATTACTTCTATGTTTGATTCAAATTCATTGCACATGATATCCTTCTATGTATGTATATTCTATGTATATTAATTCTCTATGTATGTTTGATTCAAAATTAAAAAACTATGGTGCAACAATAAGAAGAAAATAAGCATATATCTCATGTACCATATTCAGTAGATTTTAGGAAATCTAGGTAGAGAACATTGTTCAGCAGTGAAGTGGGAGTTTCACTACTTGTGAGGAAAAATAAATTATTACATCACCTATAACAATATTGGTGATTCAATTTGTGGATATTTTGATTCATATTTTGTAAGTGATTTGGAAAAACAAATGTCGACTTCTAGTTATGCAATTACACTTGTAACTGGACCTATAAGTTGGATTTCAAAGCTTTAAAATATTTACAATTTTTTCAACTACTGAGGTTAGAATATGTAGCTACCTATCATAGTTGTCAGGAGGTAATTTGGGTAAAAAATTTATTGGATGAGTTTTGAAAATATCAATAAAAGATGAAGGTATTGTGTGACAATCAAAGTGCTATTTAATTATCCAAGAATCTATCTTATCACAATAATACAAAGCATATTTTAGTTAAGTATAATTTGGTTATCTTCTATTCATTTGTAGAAAATGCGATGAGTTGGTCGTGTAATATATATTTAGTGGATTGGTTATCAAGGTGGATATTATAATATATGTGACAACAAAGTTAAATTTTAGATCCCTTTATGGCAATTTTTTTAGCTCACTTTGCAAAGGGGTATGGGGAGGCTTGTCCCCACTCATATCACAAGGGGTCTAGGGGATAGTGACAAATTCAACCGATCTCTTTTTTTAGTAAAGAAATTCCTAATGTTGTTTTCCTAGTCTATTTATAGGATGAGGAATCCTAACTATACTTGGAATAAGAGTGTAACTATTATTGAAAAAGTTTAAATTGTTAAAAAAGTTGTAATTGTTGAAAAAATTAAAAAAGTTGTAATTGTTGAAAAAGTTAAAAAAATTGTAATTGTTGAAAAAGTTGTAATTGTTAAAATAATTGAAAACGGTTGGTCGTGGCACTGAACCGAAGGTGTGGACACATCAGGGTGTCCAAGTAAACACTAGAAGAGGCATCGATTCGATGCACGACAATGTCATTGCTTCCAGGCTACCTTGTTCGGGCGGAGCCCCTCAAGAGCCTTGAGACCAAAAAATTGTTCAACTTTGATAGGTGACTGTGCAGATTCCATGGCATCTAGAGATGTCTCGTCTAATTCTACACCTCATTTTATGGACCCTCTACAATAGCCCATCTCAATTTTTTCCTTCTCCAAATGGTGCTCTTGCTGCCTTATTGTTTGCAAACGCGTCAAATAGTGTAGTTCGAGATAGTGTAAGGCTGTCAAATGGTATATTTTCTAAACGGTGGGTCGTGGCACCAAACCAAATGTGTGGACACGTTTAGGTGGCCAGGTGAATTCTAGAGGAGGCATATTTTTGGTGCACCACAACGTCGTTGCGTCCGGGCTACCTCGTTCAGGAGGAGTCCCTCAAGAGCCCTGAGACAAAAAAAATCTTTCAACTTCGATGGGTGACTATGCAGACTCCATGACGCCTAGAGATGTCTCATTTGATCCTACACCATAGTGTATGGACAATCTACAATAGCTTGTATTGGTTTTTTTCTTATCCAAACGGTGCTCTCACTGCCCTATTGTTTGCAAATGTGCCGAATAGTGTAGTTTGAGACAGTGTAAGGCTGTCAAACGGTATATTTTTCAAACCATGGGTCATGGCACCAAACCAACTACACAGACATGTCTAGGTGGCCAGGTGAATGCTTGAGGAAACATCATTTTAGTGCACCACAATGTTGTTGCTTCCAGGCTACCTCGTTTGGGTGGAGTCCATCAAGATCCCTAATGACTCATTTGATCCTACATTGTTTAATCATAGTGTATGGACAATCTACAATAGCTTGTATTGGTTTTTTTTCTTATTGAGGTGGGCACCCCAAACGGTGCTCTCACTGCCCTATTGGTTTGCAAATGTGCCGAATAGTGTAGTTTGAGACAGTGTAAGGTTGTCAAACGGTATATTTTTCAAACCATGGGTCATGGCACCAAAACCAACTACACAGACATGTCTAGGTGGCCAGGTGAATGCTTGAGGAAACATCATTTTAGTGCACCACAATGTTGTTGCTTCCAGGCTACCTCGTTTGGGTGGAGTCCATCAAGATCCCTAAGGACCAAAAAATTGTTCAACTTCGACGGGTGACTACGTAGACTCCGTGGGATGTAGAGACATCTTGTATTAATCCTACACCTCGGTGTAGGGACCCTCTATAATAGCATGTATTGGTTTTTTCCTTCTCCAAACAGTGCTCTTGTTGTCCTATTGTTTGCAAACGCATCGAATAGTGTAGTTCGAGACAGTGTAAGGCTATCAAATGGTATATTTTGTAAATGGTGGGTCGTGGCACCGAACCGACTACACAGACATATCTGGGTGGCAAGGTGAATGCTAGAGGGAGGCATCATTTTTATGCGCCACAACGTCATTGCTTCTAGCCTACCTCATTCGGGCGGAGTCCCTCAAGAGCCCTAAGAATATAAAAATTGTTCAACTTCGACGGGTGACTACGCAGACTCCGAGGAACCTAGAGACATCTCATCTCATCCCAACACCTTGGCATATGGACACTCTATAATAGCATGTCCTGGTTTTTTCCTTCTCCAAATGGTGCTCTCGCTGCCCTATTGTTTCCAAACGTGATTGAATAGTATAGTTCAAGATAGTATAAGGTTATCAAATGGTATATTTTGTAAATTGTGGTTCGTGGCACCCAACCGACTGCACAGAAATGCATGAGTGTCTAGGTGAATGCTAGAGGAGGCATTGTTTTTGGTGCACCACAATGTCATTGCTTCTGGCTACCTCATTTGGGCAGAGTCCCTCAAGATCCCTGAGACCAAAAATATTTTCAACTTCAACGGGTGACTACGTAGACTCCATGACACCTAGATATGTCTCATCTAATCCTACACCTTTGTATATGGACACTCTACAATAGTCTGTATTGATTTTTTCCTTCTCCAAATGATGCTCTTGCTGTCCTATTGTTTGCAAACATGCTGAATAGTGTAGTTTGAGACAGTGTAAGGCTATCAAATAGTATATTTTGTAAACCGTGGGTCGTGGCACCGAACCAACTGCTCGGACATATCTAGGTGGCCAAGTGAACACTAGAGGAGGGCATCATTTTGGTGCAGCACAACGTCATTGCTTTCAGGCTACCTTGTTTGGGTAGAGTCCCTCAAGAGCCCTGAGACCAAAAAATCGTTCAACTTCAACGGGTAACTACGTAGACTCCGTGGCACCTAGAGACATCTTTTCTGATCCCACACCTTGGCCTAGAGACCCTTTATAATATCTTGTCTCAGTTTTTTGATTCTCTAATCGGTGCTCTCATTGACCTATTGTTTGTAAATGCGCTGAATAGTGTAGTTTAAGTGGGTGTAAGGTTATCAAATGACATATTTTGCAAACAGTGGGTCGTGGCATTGGACCAACTACACACACGCATAGGGATGGTCTTGTAAACACTTTGGGGAGGGTGTCATTTTGGTTTTTCTATGTACCAAAATCCTTCTGGGCTACCTCCTTCGGAGCAAAGAACCCCCTCCGTAGGTACATAAATCATTGTTAATTATTTATCTTTTCTTGTAAAACAATGAAAGCTTCTCTTAGCTTCGAGAATTTATAATTCTCTACTAACAGTGCTAACCACGTGAAGGTGGAAGCTTTTCTGACACCACTAAACTGCATATTAAATTCTTAGTCAAAGAAATTTAAGTTTCAAATCAAAACCATACTAGATATATACAAAATACACAAATTTAATAAAATATATGAAATTAAATTTATCTAACTAACAAATTTATATATGCCAAAGAAATTATATATACCAAACATGAGCATTGTAAATTCATTGCAATGAACCATCAGGATCAAAATCTACTCTGAATAGTGGACATGATTACTTCATGATCTGACTCTCGAACCTTCCAAAGAATCTTGTTATTAGGCCTTCCTTGATATCTATATAGCTGAATATTTTGTTGCTAGAACTAGATGTGAATATAAGAGTATTTTCCTGTGTGTCTTAAAAGTCTTCAAACACCCAAACAGAGGAGTTTTTTAATGGATATCGTTGAAGTCAAGTTCCAGTAACTACCATTGACCCTGTAGGGTACTCAATATCTTCGCCATCTATAGTAGGGAGAAGTCAACTTCTTTATTTATTTGATACAATGACATAATAAATAGTTTGTTCTTTCTTCATTGTCTTCTGTCACAATAACTACAAAGCACATGTCCTACAAAAGAAAGGTTTCAACTCAAATTTAAATTGTACACATTAAAATTTCAATGGACATAACTCAATAAAAAAATTGTAAATAACCGTAAAAACCTTGTCACACCAAAATCAAAATTTAGTCAAAGTCCTTGGATGTTGCAACTTCATTTACAGAAACAAGTCGTAATGCTTGTGGAGGTTGATAACTAGTAAGAGGAGTTAGAGGCCTACAAATCCATCCATCGACCCATTCTTGTGAATCACACTCAGTTGTGACAAATTCGATACAAGATGCACAAAAACATGTCAAATTTCTTGTCCATGTGGCCCACGAAGTAGCGTTTGAGGTAAAAAAATGAGTGCATATCACTGGACCTAGTGAGTGTCATACAATCCTTGTAGTTGGCAATTTTTTGTTCCTCTATCAAGCAAAAATATTTGTGAACCATAGAAATTTCTTGAGAACCTCAGACCATGTTGTTAATACACCGATTATATTATTCTCTTTACATCTTTCAATTTAGCACCATCTTTTTACTTCAACTCTTCTCTTGTAAGAGCTCTTTTCACACATGCCCCTGCACCGTCATGCTCTCCTTTTACATGTCCAGCCTCAGTGAAACTCCAAATATGTTGCACGCACATCTTGACGTGAATCTTGCTCATCCGATAAAACATTCATGCATTCTTAAACTGAGACGTGCATTTATCTGACCATATATAATGTTGTTTAAAGTGGATGTCCCTATCAGACAAGTTTCCATAAAATAACTGGAAACACCCTTGCACAAATTCAGTTGAATGAGTACGATCATCACTGATATAAAAAATGGTACTCTCTTAAAATTTCCTGATCATTCTTTTTATTGCTAGGAGAATGTATAAATGATCTATGCACAAAAATGGAAACTTGTACTGAGTTGTAATATTGTGATTGAACCTCTATTTGTGGGTTGCAATGTATAATTCTCTACAAAATCTACCACTGAAACAATAGTACCAATAGGAAATGTGTCTTTGCATATCTTGAACTGTTCATCCAACCATCGAGCTCTGTGTGTATGCCTAGCATACTCATAAACAATTTCATCCTTAAATTTTCTCATAAATTGAAAAACAGGCATATGTTCTGTAATTAGCTCACACCGTTTAGACTCTTTTCCATCTTTCAACTGGTATGCAACTGATTTATATTTATCAAAATCAACTAAATTCTTTCCTATTGTACCTTAAATTTGCTCATGGATGCAAATTTACAATTTAGGTATTCCACCACATGTACCACAACTTCCATCTAAATAATCCTGACTATAAAAAAATTGTCTGACTTGTTTTTCACAAAATATCGTAGGAATAAAATCCTTGGAAGATATTGGTGGAAATTGAATGCCAAATTCCGATAACATAGTTTTAGAATATAAAATAGAAAAATTACATAAAAATTTACAATAATGCATAGCAAATTCAACATATTGCCTACAACAACAAGTGGTGCGAGCGTGGTTGATTTTCACATAGAATGGTTTAAACATTTCAAAAAAGCGTTAAGTAATTTTAATTTCCAGATGCTCTTGTTCAAACTTACAAAAAAATTGAGTTTGATTCATATCTAAGAAATGCTTTGAATGTCATTCGTGATTAATAGAACCAAATCTCCATTTTACAACATCTCTTGTATTAGGTGAAACTCTAGTGTTATCATGCGAAAATTGAATAACAACTTCTCTTATAGCATCAATATTATATTTGTCCTTACATAGTGCTCCAGCAGAAAATGCCCAAAAATCAGTGTTATTGAGTGATTGAAGGATATTACGTCTTTCAATTGCTTTCATTAGAGTTTTTTGATTTACTTGCAACATTCAACTTGTTTGTGTAATCAAACGTTGTTTTTTTATTGATTCACTTACAACAGTAGTAGTAAGTACACGATGCACAATATTACTATCCCTAGTGCGTCTCTTGACAACAACAGTGTGATATGCATAATGAAGGTTTTCAACAATTGTAGAGGTTTGACCACATATATTATATGTTGTCAATCCTAAGGTGTTTAATGTAGGTCTAATTTAATTCAATTTCATCAAACTAACCAACAACTGACATCTTTGGGAATCTTTTAAAATTTCAAAATGATTATCCCAAATTTTAGTGGCTTTTCTTCTGATTTGTCATTCAGAAAGTTTGTCACACATTGGTTTCAAAATGTTTTCATCAATTTCAATAAAATAATTAGGTTTCTTATGGAAAATTCGAGGAGGTGTTTTTGTCAAATTTTTCTTGTCTACAGTTTCAACCTGAATTTCTTTATTCACATTTTCATTGTTTCCTTCAATTTCAACATTTGCTACTTCACAAGTATTTAATTATTTTTCAACATTGACAGTAAAAACATCTTCATCATGATTATTTAATTCAAATTTAACATTGACAGTAGAAACATTACCTTGTTCCTCATTGCTTACAATAGTAGGGGTTGAAGATGAACCTCTTTGTGATTCATGAAGATTCCGCATTCACTCAGCATTTTGAAATTTGTTTGCCTCTAATTTGTTTGGTGTTTTTTTGACTTAATGACCTCCTTTTTTGACTTCGTATCTTGTCTCCCATGATGTTTTACTTCTGGTGATAAGAAAAAGGTGCAGAAAATGACAGAATTTCACAATAGTTCATACAATAAAGTCAAACAATAAAAATCACATGGTAATTAGAAAATTGGGATGCATATAAATATGATTTATAAACCGCGATTGTGGTTTTTATTTAAAAACCCGCAATTGTGGTTTATAAACCACGATCGCACTTCTTTTTGTATCAGCAAATCCGACCCTAAGGCTCGCAAAATCTTTGTTTTGCCCCAACCAAAGCTATGAAAGGTCATTATGAAATGTAAAGGGTAAAAAAAATTCAAATTTTATCTTCCATAGACTTGAAATCCATGCTAAAAAACTAAAAACATTTCACAAAAATGGTGCCATCGTGTAGGGGAGACTATTAGCTTAGTACAAATATTGATTTAAAAGTGAATAGAATAAGATAAATATCATTTTATAATTTTTTACAAACAATAAGTCTTTAAGACATTTTTTCCCACGAATGTTCATGTCTACGTTTAAGACTGCAATTTTTTTTTGCTTATCAAAATGTGATAAAACTTATACCATCCCAAGCGTGGAGAAATTTTATACACGCTAAAAAAAATTGATGTCGATATTTTTTGATATAGTTATGGCGGGCAAACCAAAAAAACACTCTGTTTTCTAAATCTTTGTAGACCACTTTCACGGAAAAAATCATTAAAAAAAATATTACTTGAAAAAATACAAAAATAAAATCCATCTCAAGATAGACAATTACATCTAACTTTTCACCAAAGGAAAAAAAAAACAAGATTTGGTCATCCAAATCGTGGGCAAACGGACTACAATCTTATAGGTTTTTTCAAAAACAAAAACCAAGTCATATAATTTTAAGTTTTTAATATAGCTAAACTTGTCCGTTTTTAAAAAAAATAGTATTTTAGAAACTAGATTACAGATGCTACGATTCATATTTATTTAAATTTTTCTAACTTTGAGTGCACGTATTGCTAATAATCCTTGCAAGTTGAGATTTTGCTATTTTTTGCAATATGACGTCCACTTATGACCCATTTTTTGTCCACCAACTTGGTGCAGTTACCCACAAAGGGTCTAGGTCCAAGGAGCTCTCAGAATCCGCCACATGTTAGTATAGCTTGATTTCAAGACCATAAGGAAGGAGCCGAATCTCCAAGATACACAAGGCTGCCACATGGACCCAATATGGGCAGACTCTTTAAACATGGCACCAAGAGTATTTTAAGCCAGCACATGCCTAATCAAAGATAAACGAATTGACTCATGAGTATGAGATCGGTATAGAGGAAAAAGATCTTGTGGTAGTTCAACAGATTCATGGTATTGGAGAAAGCTCAAACATGACACAACTTGCAAACACTTAGCCAATATCACTTGTCTGACTCAGTCAGTACGCTGACATGATGGAAATGGTATGAGCGAGCTATTTATCAAATGGAAGGTTCAAGCTTGGGGTTTTGGGAAGATGCAAAGTGTCGAACTATGACATTTGATCGATGAATCACATGTCAGGATGAAAAACTCACCCTCCATCAGATTTGGAAATAGCCACGTTGTGCAGATGATTAGAAATGTTGCCCGAATCCAAGTGAACTCAAGCTTATATGAGTAGTCTATTTTCAGGCTTGGTTGTTAGGGCTTAGATCGAAATTTGTCACAGAATCCGTAGTTTCTCAAACAGAGTAAATAGGGTGAGTGAAAATGAACAAAGAAAAACCATTTCAATCAAAATCGAAAAGGCTTGTCACTAGTGAAGACGATGAAGTCTTTTGTTTAATAAGAATGACCAAATTGATCAGAATGTTGAACTCGTGAGATCAAGGCCATGTGGGTAATAATTTTAGGGTCAATTATTGTTTGAAGAGTCAAGCTGAGTAGGCTGGTTTGACTCACAGCTCGCAGGGGAACACTTCTGGTCATCTCGGAGGAATCTAAGACAAGTTGTGAGATCATTTTTTATGGCGAATCTAAGCGCAAACAAGCTACAGTCTAGTTCGGGGTAGAATGAGAACCAACCGTTAAAAGGAAAGAACGTTGGAGAAGATAATTTCACGAGGGACGTTGCCACGAGTTCATGTTAAGGCTTTGCAACAAATTACATGGATAGTGTATTAAATTTAGGCGACACTATGGTAAGAAGATCAAACATGGCCAGGTACGTGCAAATAGGGTGAGCTTATTTGGGAGATGAAATAACTTGGTAATTACATGTCTTAGAAAGGAGTCATTTTTGGGCTTTTCCTTTTCGAAAATTCAGAGATTTTTGGGGCAGAGACATTGAGCGAGTTAATTTTTTCCAAAGACCAAAAATCCTAAACTCTTAAATTTAGAGTTTTGGGTTCTAGGAGTTCGGAGAGTTAAAGGAAAGGGAAGCTCACGTGTTCGAGGGGTCAAATTCTTTAAGATAGAATTAGCTTGGTTAACATATTTTCAAATGTGGTTATCGGGTTTGACGCTAAGTTGCTCGGTAATTGAGTGAAAAGAGGTGGAAAAACTTACCAAATCATGCGAGACACATTATGTGGGGTTAAGTAGCAAGTTGAACGCCGCATGTAGCAAAATACAAATTAATTTCTAATACAATTATGATTCATCCTTGTTTTTTACGGAAGGAGTGTTAGCATATATTACATTGGTTTAAGTGTTACAACAATTAGTAGTTACTTTATAATTGTTTTCTTAACTGTGTTTCTCTTATTGTATTTATCTCGGGTCAGATTGGTAATTGTCATATGAATAAAGAAAAATCTTTTATGCTCTGCAAACATTGGTATCAGAGCTTATTATCTATCCTTGGCATGGAGAATTTTCTGAGACCTTCGTGGCATCTTTGGCAGCAATTTTCTTTCTCCTTGTCAAGCGTGAAAGTCAAAATATTTTTTGGATGTAGAAACATGGCATGAAGAACTGGCAGACCTGTGACCTGTTTTGTCAATAGTTGCAGATGCATTTATTTTTTCTAAACAAACCCTGTTTTACTGTTTTATTTTCCTATTTTAGATGCTTTGGTTGTTGTTTTTGTAATTTGGTAAAGCATTTAGCATGAGAAAGGGAAATAAATGAAGCACCTGATTTGGGGAAGGCTAGGGTATAGAAGAAGAATGTGTGCAAGAGTAGTGTGAATTCTACCACCATGTCCACGCCCCTCACTGCCACCACAAGGAGCTCCATCCTTCACCTCCAGAGCCATAAGACAAGAGGAGAACAATGGAGTGAAGAAGGACGCATATTGGAGTCATCAATGCTAATGGGAATGATTTGGTCTATTCTGTAGAGAGCGGTTGCATAACTGATTATCATTCTCTCCTCGTAAAAGTTAAGGGGAGGCTAATCGTCGAAAAGAATTTTGTGAAAGATAAGACCATGCCTTTGCCAATAGAAAAAAGTGTAGACAATGGAGAAGTGTGGAACATATGACAGAGAGTCCTGACTGGTAATTTACTTCCTACTTCACCATTTTTTCATTTCTTTAGTAGTTATTATGGACATTCAATTGGAAAAATACTCAGGGTTAATGACTTTCATACATGGAAGGTGAAGATCCAAATGCAACTTATGCATAAAAACTTATGGGGCATAGTAGATGGGAAAGAAAAAACACCCACCAACGCCGCCAAATTAGCAAAATGGCAGTGTAAATATGATAAAGTAAAAGCCATTATTGGACTTGCTCTCTTCGATTACTTGAACTCCATCATATTGATCTCAATAAATCTTTCAAGGACATGTGGTATAATTTCGATCAATTATTTGGAGCGAAAGCAGTGAACGCAATGTTTTTCCTAAAACTTTAGTTATATAGATTCAAAATGGAAGAAAACATTTCTATGTCTAGCCACATTAATAATTTTCGGTCTCTACTTCGAAAACTAGGAGAAGTCAACGCTGTGATAGAAGATGAGGATGCCAAAGCTATCCTATTAAATAGTCTATCTTCCAAATAGAACAATGTTGTTTTTACTCTCAATCAAATTCAGTCTAAATCTCTAGATGACATGATCACGACTCTTCTTATAGAGGAAAAACACATAACTGTCGATGCTGCAGAAGGTGATACTCAACAAGTAAGTGCACTTTATTACACAAACAAAATTTTTCACAGGTGCTTCAGATAAAAATAAACAAGGGCCTACACAAGAGATTGAATACCACTATTGTTAGAAGAAAGGTCATACAATGTGCAACTGTCATAGCCATGCAAGAGATGTTCTACAAGGAAATATAAAACACAATGGAGTTAATATTGCTCATATAGAAGATCCACAAGATTCTGACGAGAGTGAGGAAGATGTTGATGAGATTGGCTTCACATCATCTCTAGTACTGTAAGCAACAACATAGGAGGACAGAGGAAAATGGAGGCTGGAGGAAATCCAACGACCTCTTGTAAGCCACAAGCGACGAGGCCACTGATAGATATTGTGGCAAATAAGGTATTAAGGACCAAATTCCTCAATTTTGGTTTGTTTATTTCAGTTTTGTGTTGGTTGTTCTATTATTTTTCAATAAAGTGCAGATGTTGCATAGTTTCCTGTTTGGGACCTCCTAATTGAAGAGCGTCATGGGGAACAAAAAAGCACTGAAAGTAGCACATGGTACTAGAAGTTGGGTTCGTGGTAATCCTGTAAAACCACAAAGGTATCATCCTCTTGGGTTCGTGGTACACCTGTAAAACCACCGAGGTAAAATCCTCTTGGTTCGTGGTAAGCCTGTAAAACCACTGAGGTGAACAATCGGAAAGTGATCCTATCCCTCTAGGTTTATGGTCAACCTTAGAACAACCATGTGTATTGAGACCATGTAGGCACATGCTCGAGTGAAGACCCTCTTTGCGGTGTTCTCATTAAGCGAGGGACATCTAGTTTCAGGAAATGTATGTTTGTACAAATAATGTAATAAGGGGGGGAATGTTAGCATATATTACATTGGTTTAAGTGTTACAATGGTTAGCAGTTACTTTATAACTATTTTATTAACCGTGTTTCTCTTCTTGTATTTATCTCAGGTCAGATTGGTAATTGTCATATGAATAAAGACAAATATTGTATTCTCTGTAAACAAGGAGTTGTTAAGGAAACAATCGGAGGTGAAATGTGTATTTTTATAGGTGATCCATGTTAGTTCAATAACTGAAAGATATCCAATACAAACATGAACCTCCCACATAAAACAAGTACTCACCAGCCAAGAACCATCAATGCAACGTATGATGTGGCTGACCAATGTATAAAAAAATTAAACTAAAATCCAAATGGTGTGGCGATATAACATATGATCTTTCCAACTAAGAAGGTAATTAGTTGGATCCATTTTTCTAGCTTAGCGAGCCGATGGAGGAAAATTCTCGGGATACCCAAAAGGTATTCTTTTGCTCAGCAAGTCACAAATTTCTCCCTGGTCATCCGTTTTTCACAAATTTATAGTCATTGGAACCGGGAGAAAGAAGGCTACGCAATAGAACCATCAGAATGTGAATTATTGGAGGTTTTTCATTTCAAAATTTCAGGTTTTCCTCGTTTCTTGGTTGTGCCTCGAAAGGTGGAGATGCAATAAATGAGCAAACATGACCAACAACAATGATGAATTATTTCTTACATTCTGGCCTGGATTCTAGGATTTCTACTACTTTCTCTCAAGCACCTAAATTTTTTTTATAAATATAAGTTAGAGGCCCATTCAAAAGGGTTCCAATAGGTGGATTCCAATAGGTCCCACAAGTTGGAGGATCAGACACTTTCCAAGCCTTCCCTTCTTATAACAATCTATGAATTTGTAGTTTCTCAAGCCTTTCTCCTCAAATTGTAATGGAAGATTATGCCCTTTTCAGTTGATGTAATGTTGCATTGTGTAAGTGCTCAAAGTAATGAGAATTGTGTTTTGTGATCAAATATATGTCCTTTCATGATTCTATTGCTTCTATTTGCCTCTCTCATGTTTTCAGGTGCATAGTGCAAGTTCTGGTTTCCACTACAGATTCAGGAAGTCTGTGCTTATCAAGTGGTGAAATATTACACGCATTTGAGTTGTGTTGCTTGTTCACCCTTCTCAAGTTCATTATTTTTTAGTGGGATACTGGTAGTTTTTTTGTCTGATCAAGTTTAATAGAGGAACATCTACCCTGGCTTGTGGTATCTTATGCCCTTTCTAGTTGCAATAGGTGAAGGTGATCAGTGATGTAAGCATCCTTCCCAAAATAACCCTTCAAGATGTTAAGCATCCCTTAATTCCGTGCATCACCACTTCTAGTTTATTTGTCCCAATCACACTGAATGTCATGATTCATTTTAGGCCATTTGGAGGGTGCAGTGATTTGGTGACAACAGAAAATTAACGCAGCATTTCAACCATGAAGTCTATTGGTTTTCAATTTGATCTCACCCTGTTTGTCCTTGAAATTATTTAGTCTGCGGGATCCTTCATATTTGCTATCTCCCTGTGTTGATGCGTGAAAGCTCTATCCCTCATTTGGTTGTGATGATCAGTCCTTTCCTTTGGTCGAGGATCACTAAAAATTTTAGAATTTGTAACTTGGGTGTAAAATTAGGTTATTTCCCTTATGTCCATTTTTCCACAGTCAAGTATTATTTTCACTGTCATTCTTTATTCCAATACCTATGAAAAAGTGGTCCTTTCTGATAGGATGCAACTTAGTAGGGCATTTTGAAACTCTAAGGCCCACTTTAACTCAAAACTTGTTCATGTGGAGGGTCGATGCTCATCTAAAAAATTTCCTTTTTGTTTAACCTTGGAGTTGCGCCAGGGAGACACGTGGAGGTTTCCACTGCCTTGCCAAAACTTATACATTTTTCATTTGGCTGGTGTAGCTTTGTCAGACAATGGACACGTGGAGGGATGGCACTCATTTGAGGATCCACCTCAGGGTCCCACCTTAGCAGTTGTGCCAACGGGACACATGGTGAGCCTGCACTAGTTCAGGGTCTCCACTTTTGGTGACCATCTCAAAGTTACGCTGGGGAGACATGTGGAGGCTTCTACCAGCTCCACTCTATACTACAACTTTTTAAAGCAATTTTATAAGGCCTTAGACACATGGAGGGGACCGTGCCTGTTTGGGGACCTACCCCTAAATTTTATTTTGAAGAATCACTAGGAGGACACTAGGAGGTTTCCGCTCACTATGCCCTTGCTTGGACTTTTCAATGGCCAAGGAAAACTGTCTCAGACCATTGACACATGGCTCCTTTCACTGATCCTTCAACTTTTTCAACAACTCTACCAGACTAAGACATGTGGTGAGCCCACACTTGTTTAGGGTCTCTGCTTTTGAAGACCATACCAAAGGTGAGCCAAGGCGACACGTGGAGGCTTCCCCTGGCTCCTTTTTTACTTAGAATTTTTCAAAGGCCAAAATGTATTTTTCTTGGGCCCAAGGCACGTGGAAGGCCTACGCTTTTTTGGAATCTTACCTCTGTACCTCACCTTTGCAGTTGCCCCAAGTAAACACGTGGATGACTCTAATTTAAAATGGAGAAGGGGTAGAATCAACGGTTGCTTTTCATTGCATATGTTTTTCCACCATTTTTTCTCCAAGACTCTTGGAGATGCGAATAAACATTGTTTTTTTCATCATTTTTGATGAAATTCCTAGTCATTTTTGTCTGCAAAGTTCCCTTGAATGGATTTAGAACTTAATTTGTGAGTCCAAGGATTGTTAAGGTTGATATTTTGAATTTTGAATGACTTGCGCACTTGAAAAACATGAATTACTAGAGAAGATGGATGTGGGGAAAAGTTACGGAGGAAAGAATGGGAAAAGGATGAAATGATGGAGGTTGTAAGCACAAAAGATGAGAAAGGTGTTACCTCGAGGGTGAAAAAGATTACCTGTCAAATCCAGTTGTACAGAGAAACTGAAAAATAATTAAAACAGGGATTTCTTGCATGATAGAATTAGAATGATTAGAAGGACTGTCAAAATGTTGTGGCATGACATCCTATTCATTAGTTGAGTTTTTGGTAAATGTGATCAGTTCATGATTTGTCCAACTGGTAACTTTTTTTTTTGCAAATTTGTTAAACGTCACTTTTCGTGACAAACTAGTAACAAGAAAAGGTCCCTCAGATATTCTTCTTTTTGGGGGGGAATTGAGTAAGTGAAATGTATAAATGTAATGAGAATACTCTTGCAGAGGGTCAGGGGTTGAATTCTTAAGAGAAAATTTGAGAGAGAATGTCCTCCTGAGAGACCAATATGAGAAACCCGTTAATTTCCTATTTTTTAGATTTCAATCATGTCAAGTTGGTTGCTAGTGTACAACCAATGACAAGCTCTTATAATATTCAAAGAAACTTTTCCTTGCTGATGAATCTAATCAATTTCGAATTACCCTGTGTCAATCTTGGAGTAATATTGTGTCTGCTTTATTTTATAATGTATGCAAGAGGTTTTTCTTATTCCTATTGTAATTTTGTGTTGATGTACCTCCGAACCACACAGGATCTCATCCATGTGATAGTTTAGTGGCATTTGAAATTTCATTTCAAGAGGAGCATTCATCCTTCTATGAGATAAAAAATTTAAAATCACTTCACTATCATTTGTTGATAAATATTGTCTGTAAGCCTTAGAGTGTATCTTAGGCATGAGGAACTAGGGGTCTTTGATGTTTTATTGAGTCTTTAGCTCGAGCCTTCATGTTAAATTCTTGGAGATTGTGTGAAACTGTGCAAATATGGGCCTCCATTTTTGCAAACCTTCTTGTTAAAGGAATATTTTAACTATTCCAAAGCTTTCTGTCATTTAGATTTCCAATTTTTGTGAAGTCTCTCAAAGATCTGGTATAATCCACTTTATCATGCTTAATCTCCCACCAAAATTATTCAAAAGCAATGAATCCGTCTTGAACTACCCATGTTTTCCCTGTGTGTCCACAAACATATAAATTCTACTACCAAAATATGCAGAAGCAATCAGGATTCCATAATGTCTTTAGTAACCTTAGCCCTATCTGGAAAATATCACCATTCTTTAGAAGTGATAACTCGTGAGAGTTAAATTGTGCTGCATTGATAATATTTTCTTAGGGTCTCCTTTAAGATTTGTGTAAAGAAGGATATCTTCGTTCTCCTTCATAAACAGAGGTTAAAAAATGGGGCTTCTAACACTGGTCGAAAGGCATGGCCTAAAGAAATGAGGATAGATCAAATCCTTAATGAAGGTGTTATCTTTTTATCCAGTGCCCGAGTGATAAAGAGTTAGAAAAATCCTCTTCCTAGCTACAAAACAACTCATAATAAGGTCTTTCTGTCTCTCAATGTCTTGCTAAATATTTCATGCTGAACGGTTTCCAAGGGAGAATCAATTTGGATACCAACACCAGAATGGCACAGCTGCTGGGGACATGAAGTTTTCTGTAAAGTTTGAAACACCATCAGCAACGTATATATACCTTTGTTAATTCTTCTTACAAATTTTAAAGTGCAAATACATTGTTGAAACGTCATCATGTGTCCTGATTTGTAAGAATTGAGAAAATTTACAAATTATGTGTGCAATATTTCCAGTTTCTGTGGTTTTTTACACTAGGTTTACATCATCAATGTTAAATACGGGTAAAGGAAGGTCAGATCTATAAATATTTACATGAATTCGATGTTGACAGACATTTGATAGAGCAATTTTAGTGCATTTGCAAAACTAAGATGAAAATCCTTAGTGGCGACTCCGTATTGAATGATTTTTTGATAAATGCCAATGTCTTAACCTCTGTCAATTGCAATTTATCACTAATATTTGTAAATATGGAAGGAATAATATCTTTCTTCACTTGAGACCCTGCCAAAAAATCTATTTCCAAAGCTAGGAAAGACGAATTCAAAAGGAAGAAGAGTCTGGAAAGTTGTTGGAGATCAGAAATCAAGAAAGGAGTTATCAGTTGTGGATACTGATCAGCTTGTATTTGAAGTTTTCCATACTTCCTCAAGTGCTTCTGAATCAAGTAGTATTTTTATAAATCTGAATTCTCCATTTGGAGAGGGGCCTTCTTTTGTATTTGAAAATTTTGCATCTCATTCTGTCCCTGTGTTCTCCAAAGCTGATATGATCTTCTAAGAAACAGAGTTTTTAGAGAAGATTCATTCTAAAAATTGCATTCCTGTGCCCCACATACCACTCACTCCTCATGATTTTGTTTCTCCTATAAGATCAGGTCCCCAAAACAATATGGCCCAGCCCCCACCCATACCTCCATTTGTTGTGAACACTTTTGGTCCTATAGATTTCAGAGGTATGGTTGGATATCCAAATTATGTGCCCCAAGATGTTAGAAATAGACTACTTAAATTTCAAGGAAATAATTCCATTACTAGGGATCAACACTTAAAGCTTTTTTTCAATATGATAGAATACTTTGAGATTGAAATTAAGGATGTGTACATAAATTTGTTTATTCATACTCTAGAGGAAGATACACGGGACTGGTATAAATATTTACTAGAGAATTCCATTGATTCATGGATAGAGATGAAGAATGCTTTTGGATTGTAGTATGGAGATAAAACAGACCCTAGGTTTCTTTTATCATAATTTGAAAATATAAAAAATAATCCTAATGAGTCTGTTCATGAATTCAATACAAGGTTCAATAATACCCTAAATAGACTACATGTGATCCTGAGCCCAAGTAATGTTTGTTGTTTAATAAAATACTCTGATGCTTTTGATAAGAAAGATGCCTATTATTTAAGAGAAAAGAACCCATCAACATTGAGGAAAGCCCTTACCATGGCTTTGTTGATTGATAATAACATCAAAGAAATTGGTAAACCATCTAAGAGAGAAGGCATCAAGCTGATCAATCCAGAGAAGCCTCAGTCAAGTAAGTCTATGGATTTAAAGGAGGTTGTGAAAACTTTGGCCATAGCTGTAAAGGAAATATCATATAAACTAGCCAGGGTAGAGAAGGGGATTGGACAAGGTTCCCAGGGTTAGCACAAGCCACAAAGTCAAGAAAGATTTTCCAATCATTCTAGGGGTGATCAAAGATCTGATGATAGAGGCCAAGGACCTGTGGGATCAAGGAATAGATAGCCCCAAGCCCGTGAGAATAGAATTACGACTGATCCTTTGACTGCAAGAGTTGCTACTGTGAAAGAAGCCATTTAAATTGAGTGGTGTGACATATGTTTCTTTCCACATGCCCCATGTGATGAAGAAAAATAATTTGAGGAAGTTGATGATGACACTGATGATGATGTGTGAATGGTGGGGTGCTCTACAATCTCACAAAAAGGAGTAAATTTGACTGAATTAATCAGTGCAAAAACTACTGCATATTTCTGGGATTTCATCCACCGGGTATTACCCCTTCCTCCCTCTCATACTTTTGAAATAGATATGGTACAAGATTTTGAATTGCCTAGTAAATATTTTGAATACTTAAGGGCATTAATGATTAAAAAGTATCATGGATGAATCCCTTCTGAGGAGGATAGGCAGTTGTTAATGAATTCTGTAGATGGCCATGAAAAGTAATATAAAAATAGGAGTAAAGTTGTTGAAGGGGCAAGGCTTTAAGCTAAACCAAAAACTCCAAGTGTGACTAATATCTCAAATGAAACTCCTGAGAAAGATACATCTGGAAAAAGCCTTGTGTTCTCAAACAGAACTCGTATCCCTGTCCATGCTCAGACCATGAAAAATGCTCTACTATCATATGAGTTTCTCAGTATTCCTCAAAATATTACCTTGCCCAAATACGTTCCGTGTGACATTGCCCAAGTCTTGAGTCAGATCAAGATTTTTGTTCCAATTGTTGAGCTGCTTATGATTCCTGAGCACAAGAAAAGGGCCTCTGAGTATTTAGGATTGAAATAAGAAAATATTACCCAAGGAAAATATGTTAACAATGTTGAGACTCCTCCTAACATTTGAGAGTTAAAAAAACCCCAAGTGCTATAATAACTAGATGAGCCACCTAAAGTATATTTTGGTACATCCTTAGTTGAGTCCCAGCTGAATGTAGATCCATTTTTCATGACTCTGATTATTAAGGACAGGCTGTTACACAATTGTATGTTTGATTTTGGATCATCATGCAATGTTATGCCTCTTGAGGTCATGAATGAATTAGATATCAAAGTGAAAACCTCTTATGGGAAGTGCATTACCATGGATTCCAGAGAGGTGCTAGTGGTTGGATGTGTCAAGGGTCAAATAGTGCAACTTGCAGCTTACCTAGGCAAGAACTTAAAATTAGATGTTGTTATTGTTTATTTCCCTGCCAAATGAGGAATGTTGTTATCAAGAAAGTGGTCTGCTAATGTGGGTGGTAGTGTGTAAATGGATGTATTTTGCCACTATACCTATTGAGGGCAACCTTGTAAAGTTGTATGGTGAAAAGAAGATGCTACATCTCATTGAGGATCCCAATAATGATTCCTATGAAGTGTTATACACTGACACTGATGCAAATAAATTTGTTTGATTTGCTGATGGTAAAGAGCACAAAATTCATCAATGAAAGTCTCTTAATCAAGTAGGTTCTCCTTGGACTTTGTTGTTTGATGGGGCTTACTCTAAATTTGGAAATGGTGCTGGAATTGTTCTGATATCTCTAGGCTAGGAAGAGTTTGTTTTATCTTTTTAACTCAACTTTGAATGCACTAACAATATTCCTGAATAAGAAGCATTGTTATTGGGTCTGAGAATCACTTGGAAATATGGTATTAGAGACATCATTGCTAAAGGAGATTTAGAGCTAATTGTCAAACAAGTTAGAAAATTGTATGCAACAAAAAATCAGAGAATGAAGCAGTATAAGCATGTAGTCTGGGATTTTATTGAGATGTTTGACTCTTTCAATATAATACATCACGATAGGAAGAAAAAGACTCATGCAGAAAAATTGGCTGTATTAGGGTCCAGATTTGAAAATTACACTATATCCCCTTATTGTGAGTATAATGTTGAGGTATTGACTAGGCCATCTATTCCTAACAATGTTAAACACTGACAAGTGTTTGAAGATGATTCCCAGGTGCAAAGGTTTTTACAAAACTAAGGATAATTTGTTGATCAATGTATATATTGGGAGCCAATGGTTTGTGCGGATGATGAAAGGAGACTTTATTTGGAAAAGACATCATTCAGTTGAAGACTAATACTATTCCTAGATGTTTACTAGCACTTGAATCAAACTTTGATAATGTTGATTGCATTGTCAATAGACACATGTCAACCTCAAGGGATGTTGAAGAGCATGACCTGGGCACAAAGGATAAACAATGAAAGATCTGGCTATGTAGCAATTTGAGCAAGGAAGAAAAGCATTTGTATGTTCAATTATTGAAGAAATACAAGGACTGCTTAGCATGGTCTTATTCTGAACTGAAAGCATAGTTCCCTTAAAAGCTCCTTCCAAGTGGTTTGGGAAGAAATAGAGGCCAATAAATCCACTTCTTTCCCTGAAGATGCAAGAAGAATTGAACAAATTAAGGGATGGAGGAATCATACAGCCCACTAGGTACTCATCATGGGTTTCAAACTTGATACCTGACAAAAAGAAGAACGGATATATAAGGCTGTGTGTGGACTTTAAAAACTTGAATAGAGCATCAATGAAGGATAACTACCCTCTGCCAAATATGGATGATATGTTATGATTGATTACTGGTTCGGAACCCTTATCCACCTTGGATGGTTTTTCTGGATATAACCGGGTATTTGTGAAGGAATTAGATCGAATCAATAATACATTTACCACTTCTTGGGCAACATATGTATATGTTAGAATGCCTTTTGGTCTAATGAATGTTGGAGCCACTTTCCAAACAGCAATGGATGTAGCATTCTCTGGCTATATTAATGATTTCATTGCTATATATCAAGATGATGTGACTGTTTTCTCTAGAAAGAGGAGTGACCACCTGCAACACTTAGAAAAAATGTTGTTAAGATGCAGGGAGTATAGTGTTTCACTAAATCCCAAGAAGTGCCATTTTGGAGTTCAGAAAGAAAAGTTGCTTGGACACATTGTGTAATGCCCCTCCTTGTTGCTCCCTATTTTCAAATGCGGGTACCATCTCCGCACCTAGCCATCGGTATGTTTCAGAGCGTAGTTCACCTTTTCCTCGAGAAAGTTGTGAGGTGTCCTATTCCGTCCTTTTTTTTTCTATGTGAGCCATAGGAGGGGATCCAAGATCCTTTCAAGAAAAAAATTATTCTCGGTTGTTGGCGCAACCTATGTAGGGTATATAATACCTCTTTGGGCATCGAATTTCTTCGTTGGCGTAGGGTAATCTATCTCCTTTAACCGTATCAGGTTTAATAGTAATCATACTGATTTTTTTTATACCTAGTTATCATAGGTAAATTGTATGGAGTTAGTTATCGTAAAAATAATAATGATAATAATAATAATATTAATGACTTAACATAATAAGAGATGTTAAAAAAAATTCAGTAAACTAAATAAATGGAAATCAACGGTGAGCAAAATAAAAAAAAAAAGGGGGAAGACAGTATAAAACAAAATAATAAATTAATCAAAAGTGAGAATTTAGTGAATACGGTGAAGTGGTTGAGTATAAAATTAAAGGAAGTGGTTTTAATTGTTTAAGGCGTCGTTGATGGTGATAAGCATTTGGCCTACGCCTCTTCTGAATTGGTTCACATATATGAATAACTTAAACCGCCACCCTTGAGGAAACTAATGCTCATATTTAATAAGCCATAAAAATGTGGCAGTGAGAAGATGAAATTACGTTCAATGCATGTAGAAATTTTGGGAGAATCAAAACTTCCCAAAGAAGCCACTGAACTGCAGGTTTGGTACTTTATGTTGATATTTCTCAACTTAGATATCCTCCATCTGCTTTTTCACCATGAGGAATCGATGCATGCTGTAGCTCTCCATTTTCGAGAAGATTTTCTTGTGCAGGCAGCAGAGACACCATTGTTCTGGGTTGGTAGTTGTTTTCTTTTTTTAAAAGGAGAAGGATGAGGAGGTTTAGTTCTTGTACACGGTTGAAAAGAAGCCAAATATCTCTTGCTGCTTATTTGGTGCTCTGACTTGTGTGGAAAGGATTAGTGATGGAGCTTTCAGGTTCTTTCAGGCATGGATATATTTTTTTCCTTTTGTAAATTTTTCACTACAAAATAAGCAAACATTAACTGGGTGTTTAATTGAGTAGATGTGTTTTGGCACGAAGGTTATCCTATTCATGTCATATGTTTTTGGATTTTATTCTTTTTGGGTTATCGCATGATTGTTTATTTTCCTCTCTTAATATCTTATTTTATTATTCTTTGCATGTGTTAAATCTCTGCAGCAATGTTACCTTTCTGAATTCGTTGGAACGGGTGGTTTGAGTTTTCATTGATCTGGGTAATGTCATTTTGATTATGAATTAAGTATGGGTGGAGTATAATTTAGGGTAAATTACAGTACACCCTATAATTATTACTTACTCTTTTATGGAAAATGGTAGAGGAAAACTTCTGAGTTTGTATGACCTATGCTGTGCGTAATAACTAGTAACTCGAGTGCTTTCAATGGTTGGTAAAATATTAGATTCCTATCATTTATTTTTTGGGGACTAAACGGCTTGCTGTGTGTGTAAATTATTGTTATGAGTACTCTATTTTGGCCTGGCTGGGGGTCAAATCGTTTTTCCTTTCTCATACGTGAACACCATAAAACCCATTTGGGTTTCGGATATTTGATAAATACATCCCGTACAATCAGGGTTAAGGTTTTATGGGCTTGGTTATAGCGTTTCTAACAAGTTGGGAACATTAGACTTAATAGTATCATTGGGTTGTGTCTCCGACTTTTCTTAAGTCAAAACTATATCACTGTAAATACGTTTTTTTATCATCATCAAGCCTGGAATTTCAAATGATCAGTGTCTATCAAATCAGAAAGTCGATGCCGGCTAAACCCTTTCAGTTGGCTGTAAATTCCTGTAATGTTATATATATATATATATATATATATATATATATAATGTTTTATATAAACCACTTGACAAAAAAATGGACTTTCATGTTATTCTCTACGATTTTTAAAAAAAAGACCTACAACCTTTCACCTTTCAAGCGTAAGTATGGTAGGTATGTTGTGTTTTTTTTTTTGTTTTTTTTTTTTATTTTGTAGAGGACACTCTGAGTTTGAATATCTAGAAGCAGATGTACGTTCAATGTTAATGATTACACTGCTAATACCGATCACCCTAGATGGTAGCTTGAAATGACTTTAACTTGAGTCATGTATAGTCAATGTTAGTATTATGTTAGGTATTGTAATAATGAAAACCATATCCTAGATGGTCTGGTTCAGACCCTATGTATCACATCTACGAACTTTTAGAAATTTGTGCTTATCTTATATACCCAATCTTCGGGTAGATTGTTTTTGCAATTTCAATATTAGGTTACTATATTATAATATGAGATGGTCGGATTGAAGTTATGATATAAAATCTTAAGGTTATAAGAGGTTAGTTACTCTTTGTTTCATGAAATCATTGTACTATGAATGGGTGAAATTGTTTTTTTTCTTAGTGACTAAATGCCATTTATGCATGCACTCCTTGAGTGGTTAGTTATTGTTAGATGTTTGTACACTTGGAGGGATGTAAATGCCATTGTTACTTTCAATGATTCCTTTAAGGTTGTTTGGAGAGTATCATAACACGGATGATAGCTTTAGGCTGGTCCAAGTTTGAACATAACCTTGTGATTGCTTATAAACTTGCATAGAAATGCTTTTATGAATTACCCTCAATCCCTAATACAATATTATGTTAGATAGTAATGAAAGAGGTTACCTTAAAAGTAGGTGGGGTGATAGAGTTCGTATCCTTGTTTAATGCTTGTTTTTTTTCTTGAAGTGAAAGTTTGAGGTTTTATAGGCATTGAAGAAAACTCCTAGAAAATCCTTTATCGCTGGTTGAATTCTTGCACATGAGTTGTTTTCTTTAAGTAAATCAATTAATATTTACTTATCTTGTATTGAATTAGTTAGATCAGGAAGTGTATTTCCATGCCAGTTCGTACGAACTGACAGTTGTCAACACTTCTTGGAGATAAATTACTTGAAGGATGAAAGGAAGATGGAGCTTAAAATGTTTTATTTTTTTTATTGAGTGAAGATATATGAATTGTATTACTTGTTGCATTCATCAATAAATTAAGTACATTTGTATTGTTTTGATTAACAAGGGCCAGTCCACCTAGGTAAATGTGTAATTTCCAAAAAGTAAAATTGTGAGACTTAGAACGTATTTCGGAAAATATGTTTACGTTGTTTAAAATAAATGAGTAAAAGGTTTTCTTATAATCATTGTGTGATAATTTGAGTCAGTTGAAGCATGGTAGTCTTTTTTTAAAAACAACTTAAAATTATATATAACTGTAATTAGGAGGACTCACACATTAATTTATATATATGTTAAATGTACTGGAGATCGACATCTTACATTGTCCATTTAGGGTGGGTATGATGACACAACCTCATGTGTGTTGTGTTAATTTCCTTGATAACATAGAAATTCAATCTAATCAACAATCAACCCTAGTTCAAAATTTTGCACAAGTACCCTTCCTATGTGATTCTTTTAGCTCGAAGATCTAAAATATTAGGATGATATTAAGTTCCTTTCACTCTATTTCACCTTCTAGTAAAGTATGTAAAGGCCCATGTTTGAGTCAATGGTGCATTGCTATGAGTTAATGGTGAAACTAAACCACTTTTAGTGAACATTTGGTTGTGAAAATGTAAATATGTGATTTTGTGCTCGAGGATGGTGAAATTTGTTTTTAGACCATTCTTATATCTGTTTAAAATATCTTGTGTTCATGTCCTTAGATTCAATTTTCCCCTAGGTTAGGGACTAGTAGTTTCATTGTGATGGAAATCACCTTTTTGCTAATATGTGCTCTGATTATTGCCAAAGGCATACAAACCTAGTTAAGGAAGAACTATCCTTTTGGGATGTAAAATGTTACTCAAGCAACCTAAGTAGAAAAAAAATAGGGTAGTGTGTTCCCTTGTTAAATTATCTTGAATCCTTAGCTTATCGTTGGAGCCTACTATAGTAACTTTTATAGATGCTTTCCCTTAGGAGATAATCTTAGAGTAAACACCTAATAGTCTTGTGTGTAATCAAATATCCCTTTTAACGAATGAGCAAATAAAACAAGTAATTGAAATAAAGTTGATAATCGCTATTCAATAAGTTACACCCCTCGTAAAATTTTAATCTTTATAATGGGAATATGGAATAAGGAAAAGGATTGTATGTTTCTCATAGTACGAACTTCTCTAGATCATTAATTCGGTTCTTGAAATATGCTCTAGTAAATGCATAACATTAAAATATGTCACACCATGGGATGCCTAAGCTATAACTATGTATGGTGGTTGGTCTCTTATGTTGTGCCTTGTCGAAGGGTCAAGTGATTTATTCGTGAAGGGTGTGGTTTGATTCCTTGTTTATTATGTGGTCAAGGTTATGTCAAACTTCTTGAGTGTTGGTTATAGCTCTTTCCTGTCCCCTGCGTCGTCGTGTGAGCTCCATGCAAGTCAAAAAAAAATTATCTGAGTTTTTCAGTGTTGTATTTGGGTGTGATTTAGTGGGTTTTACACATTGTGTCAACGGAAGGGGTCATGATTGATTCTGAAAGGGTAGAAGAAATCAACAAAGTCCCCATTCCAAGAAACAAGAAAGATCCCAATCAAAAGCATGTTAAAGAAAGATCAAAGTATCAAATGGGAAGGAGTGCCTATTCAAGATTTTGCTGGGATCAAAGAAGCATTAAAGAATTCCCCTATTTTAGCATCTCTAGATTATAAGAATGATTTCCAAATGTTTTATTTTTCTTCAGAAAGTACTATTACATATGTATTATTACAGAAGTATGATGATGGAGCTGAAAGACCAATTACCTTTTTCAGTAAGACGATACAAGGAGTTGAGCTAAAGTATACTATCATGGAGAAGCATAAATTTTCTTTGGTAAAATCAACAAAGGTCTTCATGACATATATTATGAGTTCCAAAGTCATAATTTACATTCTCCACAATATGGTAAACAATATCCTATTAGAAATGGAGGTTTGAAGAAAAAGATGCCAATGGGGAAACAAATTACAAGAATATCATATAGATATCCAAACAACAAAATTAGTCAGAGGTTTGGGCTTGGAAAAACTTATTGCAGAGAACAATCTGTAGACAATTAAGGTAAATGAAGTTGGAGAAGAAAGGTTCAATGTCCTTGAAAAACTAATAAATTTTGAATGATACAAGGACATCATTTTTTATCTCAAACATCTACAATGCCCTGAACATATGGACAAGAATCATAAAAGAGAACTTAAGTTAGATTCCCAAAAATATGTCATTACTAAATTTGGGTTAGTTTGGAAGAAACCTAAGGGAGTTTTCTTAAGATGCATTGTTGAAGATGAAACCCCTAAAATAATTGCTAATATTCATAGAGGAGTTTGTGGGGGGAATTTTGCTGGAAGAGTCGCAACTCGTAAGATCTTAAGGGCTAGTCATTGGTGCCTAACTCTCTTCAAGGATATAACTCTATTGGTGAAAAGATGTGAAAGTTGACAATGCTTTTCTAGAAGACTAAAAGCTTCAATCTCCCTTCCTTTGTAGCATGTATCAGTTGAATCCCCATTTAGGAAATGGGGAATACATTTCATTGGGGAAATTTATGATCCTTCAAGTGCAAGCCATAAGTGGATACTAGTGGCCATAGATTACTTCACCAAGTGGGTGGAGGCAATCCCCACCAAGAAAGAAATTCACCAAATTGTCATGGATTTTTCTAGAATCATATCATTTACAGATTTGGGTTATCTACAAAAATAGTTGACGATAATGCCGTGAGCTTTTGAGCTAACCATTTGGTGGCTATGTGCCATGAATATGGGATCAATTTGACATATGCTTCTAATTATAATCCCCAAGGAAATGGACAAGCAGAGTCCAGCAATAAAAATTTGTTGAAGATAATTAGAGGAAATTTGGAGTTGAACAAAAGGATGTGGGGTGAGCAGTTGAAATTTTTTGTTTGGGTTGATCGAATCATTATTAAACGAGCTACTGGAAAAATATCATTTGAGTTGGTGTATGGAACTCAAGCCCTGCTGCCCCTGCATATGTAATTGTCTTCTTTTCAATTTCTTCAACAACTGGAAGATCAAGATGTTAGTCCCTATGATGCTCGCATAAATCAAATTGTTGAGTTAGATGAAGAAAGAAGGGCATCCCATCAGAGGCATGTAAAATTCAGACAGAAATTGAAGAAGTTGTTTTTATAAGAAAGTGACTTCAAGAGCTTTCATTGTGGGAGATCTTATACTATTGTGGGATAGCAGGAACGAGGATAAGGGAAAACATGGAAATTTTTATGCATTGTGGATGGAACCTTATTCAATTGACATTCGAATAGGTGAACATACCTTCTTCTTAAAAGGCTTAGATTGGGAATTGCTTGAATTGCTTGTTAATGGCATGAATTTGAAACATTTACTTGATTGATTTCATTGAAACAAGGTTTACTCCATTGTACAGTGTATAGTATTTTTCTTTCTTTCTACTTTCATGTTTTTCTGTTTTGTTTTGTCCTAGTTCTTGGCAGTAGTTTTGTTGGTTTATCGACTCATCCTTGCGGGAATTGGTTATTATTGTTCCGCTCTGCAAGCTTGTTCTTTGAATCCATTTCCCAATGGTTTATTTTGGAACTTAGTTTGCTATTTTTTCTTGTGGCACTCACAGGGAGTGCTCATCCCCAAATCGAAGCCGATATTGGTGCTCAATTTGATCTCGCCTTGTTTGTCCTTGAAATTTTTCAGTTTGTGAGCTCTGTCGTATTTGCTATCTCCTCGTGTTGATGCATGAAAGCTCTATCCCTCATTTGGTTTCCATGATCATTCCTTTCCTTTGGTCAAGGATCACTTAAAATTCTACAATTTGTTTTCCGTTCCTCTGTCCATGTGAAATAATTTGTAACTTGGGTGTCAAATTGAGTTTTTTCCCTTCTTTCTATTTTTCCACACTCAATTTTTATTTTCCCTGTCATTCTTTATCTCAATACTTGTGGAAAAGTGGTCCTTTCTGATTGGATGCGGCTCAACAGGGCACTTTGAAACTCTAAGGCCCACTTCAACTCAAAACTTGTCCACGTGGAGGGCCAATGCTCATCTAAAACTTTTCCTTTTTGTTTGACCTTAGAGTTGCGTTGGGGAGACACGTGGAGGTTTCTGCTACCTTTCCTAGACTTAGACATTTTTCATGGGGCCAGCGCAATTTTGTCAGACCATGGACACGTGGAGAGCCAACACGTATTTTAGGATCCACCTTAGGGTCCTGCCTATTGGTGCTCAATATAGTCTCACCCCATTTTTGCCTTTGAAATCTATCCTTTTACGGCCTCTTTCATATTTTGTTCCCCATGTTGTGTCGGGGAAATCTGTGCTTTCTTTTTGTGCTATAATTAATCTATTCTTGGGTCAAATTTCATGTATGGGTCCATATTTGTCTCCTTGTTTCACTTAATCCTTTGAGGTGGTATGTAATTGGGATTTCCTGTTCTCTATTTATCTAAAAACTCGGGCCCTCGCGTTCTTTCTATTTTATAAAATCAAGAATTTTTGTCCTTGTTTTTTCCCTAGAATGACTTGATAAAGAATGAATGGATGTAGCTATGAAGAGCGTATTTGAGCCTTGTAACATTTCCTAAATCCTCTGTTCCTTGGAAAAATTTTCATCTTCGGGCTCAAACAATCATTTTTCTTCATTTTGCGGTTTGATGAGTCGTTTTTCGGGTCAAATTTGCATCCTTGCATCGACATGGAATGTGGCCTCTTTTGGTTGGTCAGGAGATGATGGAAAAATGCTTTAACTTATTGCTTTTTGTTTTTTTGGCAAAAAGAAAAATTTGGTCATGTAGCCTTTGCTCAATTCTGATTGGTTCTTTTGGTGCTTACGTGGCTTCTTCTAATTGGATGGGGCATGGAGGGTTTTTTTTTGAACTTGTTCCTTTTAGCTACTTTGGCAAAAAGTTTGAAATCACCCCGCAGCCCCGCCAGGTTCTTGATAAATCAAATTTAAGTAGCAGGGAAAATTTCTTATTTTCACCCCGAGGGTGTTCACGTGTTCATTTTTGATTTGGTGCAGCTCAGCGGCTCACTCCTAAACTTTGTGGAGAATTTTAAACGCAAGGCTTGTCCACATGGAGAGAATGGTGGTTCATTTGAAGATTCAATTTTTTGGTTTGGCCTTGAAATTGCACCCGGAGGACACGTGGAGGTTTCCGCTACTTTTTCTGAGACTTAAACAAAGTTTTATGCAATTGGTACAGTTTGGCGCAACAGGGACACATGGCGAGGCCGCTCTCATTCAGGGTTTTTGCTTTGGGAACCATTTTGAAATTGCACCATGGAGACACATGGAGGCTTCTGCCAGGTCTTCCCATACTTATTTTTTTTCAAAGCGTTTTGGGAGGTCTGGGACACGTGGTGAGCCCGTGCTCATGTAAGGTTTCAAATTTTGGGGAACATTTCAAGATGCGCCATTGTGACACGTAGCAATTTGAAAGGTCAATAGGGCAGGGAAGCAGACCATCAAAGGCAACTTGAATTTTTTTCTTGTCATCAAAAGGATTAAAATCTCAAAATGGCCCGCAATCCCGAAAAGAAGGAGGTCAAAGTTGGCGTTGAAAATGTCAAAATGGCGGGAGGCGGGCCATCGGGGGCAATTTGGATTTTTTGCCCCTTGATATTCAAATAACTAAAAAGATCAAAATGACCTGCAAGCCCGATAAGGAAAAAGTCAAATCTTGCTCCAATCAAAGGCGGAGGTGCAGATTCTTAGGGGAAATTTGGAAAAAATTCCTTGTGGGAGAAAAGAGGTAAAAGTGAAAAAGGAAGCGTGGTTTCACGCGGACCCACATTAGGACACGTTTCAGGCCAATTTTTGAAGGGCAGAGCTATGGGGAAACTTGGAAAATTTTTCCTTTTCCAAAAATGAGGTGAAATGGTAGAATTTGGCTTGGTTCCGTTGGGACCCACCTTAGGACACGTGTCAGGATCATTTCTTAAGGGTAGAGGTGTGGAGCAAAATGGATTTTTTTTCCATTTTTTCAAAAGGTTGTAAAAAGTCAAAGGAAACCCTCGAGCCTATTTTTAAAATTGAATCTTCCGCGTGGACGGCCCAAATTCAAAGTGAAGATCAACAACAACTGTGTTTGAATATGATTTTCCCCCATTTTGACTGAAACGCTCGTAGAAGTGCGAGTCTTCATGATTTCTCAGTATTTCCTACATGCCAAACAAAGAGGAGAGTTAATTTTGATATCTAAGTTTGATGGGGGATCTAGAATGGTTTGACTCTTGGTCTGCTATGAGCTGTGATATTTTGTTTTTCTTCTCCCGACGCATGTAAACCAAATTTTTTTGACAAATTAGGGGTGGAAGTGGTTGGTGAGTTGAATGAGGAGTGTTCTACTAGATGAAGGAGTTGAATGCTGGGAGATTTTCAAAGAGATATGCATCATGAGCACCTGACAAATTTTTACAGATCTGATTCTGGGAATCGCAATCGAGATCATGGCGAGAACTGGTACATTAAATGTTTTTATCTTTTGGGGAAAAAGGGGCTCTGTTGTAAATGTTATAAATGGCACAAATTTTTTGTGCAAATAGTTGGAGTATTAGAGGTCGAAGAAAATTCCCAAGAGGAAAATTTGACAAAGCCTGTCTTTTGAGAAGTCATCTGAGAATCCTATATATCTCTTTTGTATTAAGTTTGATCTTGTCAAGGTTGTTGCAAGTGTATAGCCATTGATAAGCTTTGATATTGTTCTAGAAACTTTCCCTTGCTGATAAATTAATCAAACTCGAGTTATCCTGGGTTGATCTTAGAAAAATGTGTTTGTTTCATTTCTGAATGTCTGTAAATAGTTTTTCTTGTTCCTATTGCAATCTTGTATCAAAATCTGTCTTAATCACACAGGTCTCAATCCTTGTGACAGTTTAGTGGCATCTGCAATCTCATTTCTCAAAATAGCTTTCATCTGGGAGTGAAATAAACGATTTAAAATCACTTTTCTTTCATGTGTTGGCAGAGATTGTTTGTAAGCCTTCTGGGTGTACCTTAGGGGTGATTGATCTTAGATTTTGATTTTTATTGGGTCCTCTAACTCGAGCCTTCATGTTAGAATCTCATAGATTTTGTAAAAAGGTGCTAATCTAGGCCTCCATTGAAGTACATATTCTAGTTAAAGAACATTTTAGCTATTCTAAATTTTTCTTTGTCTAGACTTTCCATTTTGTAAGAGTTTTTAGAGATTTGAAAAATCAAGTTCATTCTGCCTCACCTCCCACCAAAAAGTTATTTAAAAACAACCAATCCTACCCATACTACCCCTGTTTTTCATGTGTGTATACAAATGCATAAATTTTAGTACCAAAACATGCATAAACAATCAGGATTCCAAATGTCTTTGTAGCCTAACCTTGCCTAGAGAATATCTCCACTATCTAGAGTGACAACTCATGAGAGTCAGATTTTGTTGAATTGATCATATTTTCTTCAAGGTCTCCTTAACAACTTCATCAAAGAAGGACATCTCCATCTCCTCCATAAATAACAGGTCTACAAAAAGGTTCTCTCACCTTGGTTGAAAGGCACAACCATAAAGTAGTGAGGATAGATCAAATCCTCTTAAGGGTGCTATCCACTTTCTCCACATCTAAGTGACTAAGGGCCAGTTAGATCCCTTCCCCGAATACAAAATGATTCAATATGATCTATCTGTCTCTAAGCTTCCTGCCAAACCTGTGATTCAGCTCAGGTTTTGAAGGAGAATTAAATTTGGATACCAACACCAAAGTAGCGTCACTACTGGGGATTCTTTAATTTGTTGAGAAATAATTTTGCATTACTGAGAACAATTTGTTGATTTGTTGCTATTTCATATCCATTTATCCTGTCAATAACACCTAAGTGGCGCCATTGCCGGGGACATTATATGTGTAGTTCTTTCAGTTCCTACACCTAGTGCACCAGCTTTCATTGATAAATCTAGGTAAAGGAGAGTCAGATCTTTCCATTTCTAAATGTTATTATTGACATACATTTGACAGATTATTTTTATTGCATTTGCACTATTAGGGTGGAAATCCTTAGTGGTGACCTCCTTGTTGATCTGATTCTTAATGAGTACTATTGTCTTAACATCTGTCAAGTGAGTTTTGTTACTAATATTTGCAAATATGGAAGGAAGAAGGTCTTTCTTTGCTAGGGATCCTGCTAGGAAATTATTTCCAGAGCTACGAAAAATTAAAATCAGAGGAAAGAAAATCCTTGAGAGCTGATTAAAATCAGTGGACAAGAAAGGGGATCTCCATTGATGAAAGTGGCTGACCTATTATTAAAGACTACAATTCAAGTGCTTCTGAATCAGGTAGCCTCTTTTTGGAATTGAATTCTCCAATTGGAGAGGGGCCTTCATTTTATTTTGAATTTTTTTCTTCTCATTCTGCCCCTTTCTTTTTAGAAGTTGAAATGGATTTCTAAGAAACTAAGGCCTTTAGGGGATATCCAGTTTTATAGTTATACCCCTGCTATTTCAAAGATCTTCTGCCCCTCATCAATTTGTCTCCAGTCCAGGGTCACCTCCTCAAAACAACATGGCCTTGCCACCACCCAGACCTCCATTTGTTGTAAATACCTTTGGACATATACATTTTGTAGAGATGAATGATTATCGAAATGCAGTTCCTCAAAAGGTAAGGAAAAAACTATGAAATTTCCAAGGAAACAATGCTATAATTGGTTATCAACATTTAAATATTTTTATCAATACGATGGAGAAATTTGAGATTTAACATGAAGATGTCTATATCAAGTTGTTTATCCATACTCTGGAAGAGGATGTAAGGGACTGGTATAAAGCTTTATGAGAGAATTCAATTGATTCTTGGAAATGGATGATAAATGCATTTAGATTGCAGTATGGTGATAAAACTGACCCTAGGTTTCTTTTGGTAGAATTTGAAAACATAAAAAAGAATCCTAATGAGTCAGTACATGATTTCAACACAAGGTTTAAAAATACCTTGAGGAGATTGCCTATTCGGATAAGGCCATGTGATGAATCATGTTTGATCAAATATTCAGATGCATTTGATAAAAAGGCTGCTTACTACTTGAGGGACAAACCATGTTAATTTGAGGTAGGCCTTCACTATGGCTTTGCAAATTGAAAACAATATCAAGGAATTTGGAAAACCTCCTAAGAGGGATGGTGTGAAGTTTGTTAACCCAGAAAAAATCCAAAAAAACAAGGTTGCAGATTTGGAAGAAGTTATGAAAACTTTTGTAGGGGTTGTCAAAGAAATATCATACAAACTAACTCAAGAAGAAAGGGGGATTGGGTAGAGCTCACAATGTCAAAACAAGAATCAAGGCCAAGACATGTTCAGAAATCACCAAAAATCTGATGACAGAGGCAAGGAACCTATTGGATTCAGAAATAGGTAATCCCAAGGCAAGGAAAACAGAGTGGTGCCTGATCCTTTTGCTGCCAGAGTTGTTGTTATGGAGGAGACAAATGTCATTGATTGGTGTGATAGATGTTTCATTCCCTATGCTCCTTATGAAAAAGATAAATAAGAAGAAGAAACTGATGATGATAATGATGATGATGTCTACATGATGGGTTTTTCCACGAGCTCACAACAAGTGACAACTTCAACTGAAGTGATAAGTTCCTGGACTGCTACCACTTTTTGGCACTGCATTCATAGGTTACCTATTCTTCCTCCCTCTCATACTTTAGAAGTAGATACTATACAAGATTTTTAATTTCCCAATAATGACTTTGAATATTTAAGGGCTTTAATGATAAAGAAGTATGATGAAGGAATCCCATCTGAGGAAGATAGAAAATTACTGATGAATGTTGTATTTGCTCAAGAGAAGTAATATAACAAAATAAGTAAGGTTGTCAAAGGGACAGGGCCTTAGGCCAAGCCAAAAACTCCATTGCTTTCAAATTTTCCTAAAGAGGCTTCTAAGAAAGATGCATCTACCAAGGGTCTTGCTATCCTCGACAAAAATCATACCCCTCCTCATGCCCAAGTTGGCAAAAATCATGTGCCATCTAATGAGTGTGAAAACCCTCCTTCCAGTACTGCCATGCCAAATTTTGTCCCTTATGATATTGACCAAGTCTTGAGTCAGATCAAGATCTCAGTTCTAATTGTTGAGTTGCTTAGGATTCTTGAGCACAAGAAAAGGGCATTTGAATACTTGGGAATGAAAGAAGGGAATATCTCCCCAGGAAAAAATATAAACATTGTGGAGACTCCACCAGTCATAGAGGAATTAGAGGCACTACCAGCACCAGAAGATGAAGATGAACCACCTGAGGTTTATCTAGGGACATCCTTAGTAGATTCTAAGTTGAATGTGGATCAATTCTTTGCCACTCTGATCATTAAAGATAAATTGCTACACAACTATATGTTTGACTCAGGGGCATCATGCAATGTTATGCCCTTTGAAGTCATGAATGAGCTGGATATCAATGTAATAGCAGCATATGGGAAGTGTACTACTATCGAATCCAGAAAAGTGCCAGTGGTAGGGTGTGTGAAGGGTTTGGTGGTGCAGCTTGTAGCTTACCCAGGTAAAAGTTTAAAACTTGATGTTGTCATTGTTGACTTCCCAACCAAGTGGGGCATGGTATTGTCTAGAAAATGGGTTGCAAGTGTTAGTGGGAGTGTCCAAATGGACATGTCCTACTCTACCATCCCAATTAAGGTTAGCCTTGTCAAGGTGTATTGGGAAAAGAAGATGTTGCACCTTATTGAGGATCCCAACAATACATCCTATGAAGTATTGTACACAAGTGTTGATGTTGATAATTTTGTAGGATTTGTTAATGGAAAGGAGCACAAGATTAAAGAATGCAAATGCCTTGAACAAATAGGCTCTCCTTGGACTCTATTTTTTTATGGAATTTGCTCCATGTTTGGGGATGGTGCTGGTGTTGTCCTTCTTTCTCTAGGTCAGGAAAAATTAGTTTTTTCTTCAAACTCAATTTTGAGTTCACTAATAACATTGCTGAGTATGAGGCACTATTGTTGGGTTTAAGAATTTCTTGGAAATATGGTGTCATGGAAATCATTATCAAAGGAGACTCAAAATTAATAGTAAAACAAGTCATAAAACTATATGCCACAAAGAATCAGCAAATGAAACAATAAAAACGTGTAGTTTGGGATTTCATTGAGATATTTGATTCAGTCAACATTGTGCATCATGATAGGAAGTTCAATGACTTGGCAGACAAGATTGCATTGTTGGGGTCTCATTTTGACAATTGTGTAGTGTCGCCATATTTTGAATATGATGTGCAAGTATTGACAAGACCCTCTATCCCTAACAACATCAAACACTAGCAGGTATTTGATGATGATGCTCATATCTGAAGATTTCTGCAGAACAAGGGAGAGTTTGTTGATCAATGCATTGATTTGGAGCTAATGGTATGTGCCACAAAGGGGAAGGAAACCTTTTTTGGTAAGGGCATCATCCAGATAAACACTAATACCATTCCTAGAGGGTTGGTTCCTCTTTAGTCCAATTTTGATAATGCCGATTGCATTATTACGAGATGCATGGAAACCTCGAGGGATATTGAGGAGCAGGAACTTGGTACAAAAGAGAATCCAAAGAAAATTTTGTTAGGTAGAAATCTCAGCAAGGAGGATAAGCTATCATACATCTAATTGTTGAAAAAGTATTAGGATTGCATGGCTTGGACCTATTCTGAACTAAAAGCATACAAAGAGGACCTGTTTCAACATGAGACTCTCTTGGACTATAATGCAAAGCCATTCAGGTAGAAACAATGGTCCATCAATCCACTTTTATATCTTAAAATGCAAGAGGAACTGAAGAAGCTAAGAGATGGAGGGATGATTCAACCCACAAGATTTTATTCTTGGGTTGAAAACCTAGTACTAGTAAGAAAGAAGAATGGTGATATCAGGCTGTGTGTAGATTTCAGGAATCTAAACAGAGCATCTATGATGGATGATTATCCTTTACCAAATATGGAAAACATACTACATATAGTGACTGTTTCTGAATTACTCTCCACCCTTGATGGTTTCTCTGGTTATAACCAAGTTGTGGTGAAGGAATTAGAAAGGATCAAGACAACCTTTACTACTTCGTGGGGAACCTATGTATATGTTAGGATGCCCTTTGATTTGATGAATGCTGGTGCTACCTTTCAAAGAGCAATTCTCGTTGCTTTTGCTAGTTACATCAATGATTTTATTGTTGTCTACCAAGATGATGTAACTGTGCTCTTCAGGAAGAGAAGTGATCACTTGCTGCACTTGGAGAAGATGCTAATAAGATGTAGGGAATATGGCATCTCACTCAATGAAAAGAAGTGCCATTTTGGAGTGTAGAAGGAAAATTTTCTTTAACACATTGTCTCACAAGAAGGGGTGATGATTGATCCAGAAAGGGTAGAGGCCATCAGCAAGGTCCCAATTCTAAGGACCAAGAAAGGGATTCAATATTTTTTTAGGTAGATAAATTCTTCAAGGGATTCATATAAAACTTTTCTAAGTTGACCATTCCAATCACTTCCATGCTAAAAAAGGACCAAGCCATCAAATGGGAGGAGGTTGTCATCCAAGCTTTCAATGGGATTAAAGAGGCACTAAAGCATGCACATGTTCTAGCAGCTCCAGATTATAAGAAGCCCTTTCAACTGTTCTCTTTTGCTTTAGAGAACACTATTGCTTCTGTCTTACTACAGAAGGATGATGAAGGGGCTGAGAGGCCAATTGCCTTTTTCAGTAAGGCATTGCAGGGGGCTGAGCTAAAGATACACTATTATGGAGAAGCACAAGCATTTTCCTTAGTAAAAGCAACAAAGGTTTTCAGGCCTTATATTTTGAGTTCTAAAATTTTTGCTTATGTTCCCCACACTATGGTCAGAGGACATCTTATCAGAGATGGATGTCTCAAGAAAAAGGTGTAGGTGGGTGAACAAGTTGCAAGAATATGACATGGATATCCAAACCACAAAGTTGGTGAGAGGTTTGGGCTTGGCTAAGCTTATGGCTGAGAGCAACTTGCAAACTATTGAGGTAAATGAGGTAGTGGAAGAAATGACAGGTGTCTTTGAAAGGATTGATGAGTTCTGAGTGGTACAAGGATGTGATTTTTTATCTCAGACAATTATACTACCCTGAGTATTTAAGTAAGAACCAGAAAAGAGCCCTTAAGTTGGATTCCGAGAAATATGTCATTATTGATTATGGGTTAGCTTGGAAGAACCCAGATGGAGTCCTCTTAAGGTTCATTACTGAAGAAGAAGCACCCAATATAATCACTGATCTCCATGGAGGAGTTTTTGGGGGAATTTTGCTGCAAGAGTCACAACACACAAGATCCTGAAGGCTGGTTATTGGTGGCCAACTCTCTTCAAGGATACAATTCTATTGGTTAGAAGATGTGAGAGTTTCCAACACTTCTCTGGAAGACTGAAAGCTTCAGGCTCCCTTCCTTTGCAGCCTATATCAATTGAAGCCCTATTCAAGAAATGGAAGATGGATTTCATTGTTGATATTTCAGACCCTTCAAGTGTTGGCCATAAGTGTATTCTTGTAGCCACTGATTACTTTACTAAATGGGTAGAGGAAATACCCACCAAGAAGGAAACACACCAATTTTTCATGGAATTTTTAATAAACAACATCATCTACATGGTTGGGGTGCCAGTCAAGATTGTAGTTGATAATTCCATGAGATTTAAAGCTAAACCTTTGGTGGCCATGTGCAAGGAATATGGGATCAACTTGAAATATCCCTCTAATTACAACCCCTAAGGAAATGGAAAAGCCGAGTCTAGTAATAAAAACCTGCTGAAGATTATCAGAAGAATCTTGGAGCTGACCAAGAGAAAATGGGGTGAACAGTTGAATTTTTTTTTTAGGCTGATAGAATCACAGATAAAAGAGCCACTAGAAAAAGTTCATTTGATTTGGTTTATAGAACTCAGGCCCTGTTTCCCCTGCATATGCAATTATCCTCATATTAGTTCATTCAACAACTTGAGGATAGAGAAGTAAGTCCTTATGATGCTCTCATTAACCAGATAGTTGAACTTGATGAAGAAAGGAGGGCATCCCACCAGAGGCATGTAAAGTTCAGAGAAAAGTTGAAGACGTTATTTGATAAGAAGGTCACTCTCAGAGCTTTCATTGTTAGAGATATTGTGCTACTATGGGATAGTAGGCATGAAGATAAGGGAAAGCATGGTAAGTTTGATTCATTATTTATTCCATTGATATTAGAATTGGTGAACATACCTTCTTCTTGAAGGATTTGGATTGTGAATTGATTGAGATTCCTGTTAATGGCATGCATTTGAAGCATTTCTTGGATTGATTCCCTAGGATCAAGGTAAAAATCTTTTTATAGTGTATACTTTGTTGTTTGTTTCCCGTATTTTGTGTTTTCACTCACTTTGGTCCTTGGTGACCTTATTTTGTTTGTTTCTCTGTTCGTTTTTGGAAGATGGATCTGTTTCTCTACTTTGTAGGCTGACTCCTTTTCCCAATGGATATTTTTGGCACTTGGTCTACTGTTGTTCTTGTGGTACTTAAAAGGAGTTCCCATCCCCGAGTCGGAGCCGATGTTGAAGCCGAAAATAGTCTCGCCCCATTTTTCCTTTGAAATCTATCCTTTTACAACCTCTATCATATTTTTTTCCCCCATGTTGTTTCGGGTACGTCTCTGATTTATTTTTGTGCCATAATTAGTTTGTTCCTGGTCTGAAGTTCATGTTATATGGGTCCATATTTGTCTCCTTGTTTCTCTTATTCCTCTGAGATGATCTGTAATTTGGATTTCCTGTTCTTTGTTTATCTAAAAACTTGGGCCCTCCCATTCTTTCAAATTTTTACAGTTAGGATTTACTGTCCTTGTCATTTTTTCCCCAGATACTTGATAAAGAATGAGTGGATGTAGCTATGAAGATTGTATTTGAGCCTTGTAACATTCCTAAATCCTCTGTCCTTGGAAAAATTTTCATCTCCGGGCTCAAAAAGTCATTTTTTTACATTTTACGGTTTGACGAGCGTTTATCGTTATCAAATTTGCGTCCTTGTATCGACAAGGAATGTGGCCTCTTTTGGTTAGTTAGGGGATGACAGACAAAATATTTAAGTTATCGCTTTTTACTTTTTTGGCAAAAGGGCAAATTTGGTCCCGTGGCTCCACTCAATTCTGATTGGTTGTTTTGGTGCTTATGTGGCTTCTTCTAATTGGATGGGGCATGCCAAGTTTTTTTTTAAACTTGTTCCTTCTGGCTACATTTGTAAAAATTTTGAACTCACCCTGCGGCCCCGATAGGTTCTTAATAGAGAAAATTTAAGTGGTGGGGAAAATGTCTTATTCTCGCCCCGAGGGTGTGCACGTGTTCATTTTTGATTTGGTGTGGCTCAATGGGTCACTCCTAAACTTTGTGGATAATTTTAAACCCAAAGCTTGTCCACATGGAGGAATGGTGCTCATTTTAAGATCTACTTTTTGGTTTCGCCTTGGAGATGCACCGGGAGGACATGTGGATCTTTCCACTGCTTTGCCTAAACTTAGAATTTTTTTTATGCAGATGATACAGTTTGGTAGAATAGGGACATGTGGTGAGGCCGCACTCATTCAGGGTCTCTACTTTGGGCACCATTTTGAAATCATGCCATGGAGACACATCGAGGCTTCTGCCGTGTCTTCCCATACTTAGTCTTTTTCAAATGGTTTTGGAAGGTCTGGGACACGTGGCAAGCCCGCGCTTATCTAAGGTTTCAACTTTTGTGGAACATCTCAAGATGCGCCATTGTGACACGTAGCATTTTGAAAGGTCAAAAGCGCGAGCAAGCGGACCATCGGAGATAACTTGGACTTTTTGCCTCTTGTCATCAAAAGGATTAAAATCTCAAAATGACCCGTAAGCCTGAGAAGAAGGAGGTCAAATTTGGCATTGAAAATGTCAAAATGCGGGGAGGTAGGCCATCAGGGGCAATTTGGATTTTTTGCCCCTTGATATTCAAATGACTAACAACATCAAAATGGCCCGCAAGCCCAATAAGTGAAAATTCAAAGCTTGCTCTAGTCAACGGCGGAGGTGTGGACTCTTGGTGGGAATTTGGAAAAATTCCTTTTGGGAGAAAAGAGTTAAAAGTGAAAAAGGAAGTGTATTTCCGCTGGGACCCACATTAGGACATGTGTCAGGCCCATTTTTCAAGGGTGGAGCTGTGGGAAAAACTTGGAAAATTCACCCTTTTCCAAAAATGAAGTGAAATGGCAGAATTTGGTCGCGGTTCCGTTGGGACCCATCTTAGGACACGTGTCAGGATAATTTATCAAGGGAAGAGGTGCGGAGCAAAATGGAAATTTTTTCCTTTTTTTCAAAAGGTTTTACAAAGTCAAAGGAAACCCCGACCCTGTTTTTGAAATTGAATCTTCCACTGGACAGACCAAATTCAAAGTGAAGATCAACATGAGATGTGTGTCTGAATCTGATTTTCCACCCATTTTCTTTGAAACACTCCTGGAAGTGCGAATCTTCATGATTTCTTGGTGTTTCCTATGTGCCAAACAAAGAGGAGAGTTAATTTTTATATTTAAGTTTGGTGGAGAAGATATGGAGATGTCTTTCTCCATTAAAGTGGTCTGACTCTCGGGATTGATGCAATTTTCCATTTTTCTTCTCCCGAGCATGCAAGGAACCAGATTTGACAGATTAAGGGTGGAAGTGGTTGTCGAGTTGAAGGAGGAGTGTTATACCAGATGAAGGAGTTGAATGTAGGGATTTTCGAAGAGATATGCGTCATGAGCACTTGACAACTTTTTACAGATCTGATTCTAGGAATCGTAATTGGATCATGGAAATAACTGGTACATTAAATATTTTTGTCTTTTGGGGAAAAGGGGGCTATGTTGTAAATGTCATAAATGGCATGAACTTTTCGTGCAAATGGTTGGAGTATTAGAGGTCGAAGAAAATTCTCAAGAGGAAAAATTGACAAAGCCTATCTTTTAAGAAGCCATTTGAAAAACTTGTATATCTCTTTTGTATTAATTTTGATTGTGTCAAGGTGGTTGCAAGTGTATAGCCATTGAAAAGCTCTGAGATTGTTCTGGAAACGTTCCCCTTCTGATAAATTTAATCAAAATCGAGTTATCCTGGGTTGATCTTTAACAAAATGTGTTTGTTTCATTTCTAGATGTTTGCAAATAGTTTTTCTTGCTCCTATTGCAATCTTGTATCAAAATATGTCTTAATCACATAGGTCTCAATCATTGTGACAAATTTAGTGGCATCTACAATCTCATTTCTCAGAAGAGATTTCATATGGGAGTGAAATAAACAATTTAAAATAACTTTTCTTTCATTTGTTGACAAAGATTGTTTGTAATCCTTTGGGTGTACCTCAGGCCTGATTGATATTAGGTTTTGATGTTTTATTTGGTCCTCTAAATTGAGCCTTCGTGTTATAATCTCATATATTCTATGAAAAAGTGCTGATCTAGGACTCCATTGAAGTACATATTCTGGTTAAAAGAACATTTTATCTATTCTTAAGTATTATGTTGTCTAGACTTTCCATTTTGTAAGAGTTTTCAAAGATTTGTAAAATTAAGTTCATTCTATCTCACCTCCCACCAAAATTTATTTAAATACAACCAATCCTATCCATACTACCCTTGTTTGTCATGTGTGTATAAAAATGCATAAATTTTACTACCAAAACATGCAAAAATAATTAGGATTCCAAATGTCTTTGGTAGCCTGAACCTTGCCTAGAGAATATCTCCACTATCTGAAGTGACAACTCATGAGAGTCAGATTTTGTTGCATTGATCATATTTTCTTCAAGGTCTCCTTAAGACTTCATTAGGAAGGACATCTCCATCTCCTCCATAAATAACAGGCTATAAAAAGGTTCTCTCACCTTGGTTGAAAGACACAACCATAAAGTAGTGAGGATAGATCAAATCCTTTTGATCCCATCCCTAGATACAAAATGACTCACTATAATATGTCTGTCTCTAAGCTTCCTGCCAAACCTGTGATGCTCTTTAGGCTTTGAAGGAGAATCAATTTTGATACCAACACCACCTTAGCAATTGTGCCAAGGGGAGGGGTGGTGAGCCCATGCTTGTTCAGGGTCTCTGATTTTGGGGGACCATCTCAAAGTTGCGTCGGGGAGACACCTGGAGGCTTCCACCGGCTCTGCTCTATTCTTCAACTTTTCAAAAAAAAATTCTAAGGCCTAGGACATGTGGAGCAACCGTGCCTATTAGGGTACCTACCCCTAAATTTTATTTTTAAGAAGCGCCAGGAGGACACTTCGAGGTTTCTGCTCACTCTTCCCTTACTTCGACTTTTCAAACGGTCAAGGAAAACTACCTCAGACCCTAAACACATGGTGCCTTCCACTGATTCTTCAATTTTTTTAACAACTATACCAAAATGAGACACGTGGTGAGCGCGTGCTTGTTTAGGGTCTCCGCTTTTGAGGACCATACCAAAGGTTCTTCAAGGTGACACATGGAGGCTTCCCCTGGATCCTTTTTTACTAAGACTTTTTCAAAGGCCAAAAAGCATTATTCTTGGGCCCTGGGCATGTGGAAGGCACGCACTTGTTTGGAAACTTGCCTTTATACTTCACCTTTGCATTTGCGCTAAGTAAACACGCGGATGACTCTAATTTAAAGTTGAGAAGGGGGAAAATAAATGGTTGCTAAGCATTACATCTGTTTTTTTGCCATTTTTACTCCAAGACTCCTGGAGATGAAAATACGCACTGTTTTTCATCATTTTTGATGAAATTCCTTGTCATTTTTGTCTGCAAAGTGCCATTGAATGGATTTATAACTTAATTTGTGAGTCCAATGATTGTTAAGGTTGATATTTTGAATTTACAATTGCTTGGGAAATTTACAAAACGTGAATTACAAGAGAAGCTGGATGTGGGGCAAAGTTGCAGAGGAAACAATGGGAAAGGGATGAAGTGATGGTGGTTACAGCCGTAAAAGATTAAAAAGGTGTTTCCTCGAGGGTGAAAAATATTACCTATCTGATGCAGATGTACAGAACCACCAAACAATGATTAAAACATGGATTTCTCGCATGATAGAATCAGAATGATTCGAAGGTCTATCAAAAAATTGTGGCATGGCATCCTAGTCATTATTCGAAGGTTTGGGAAATGTGATAAGTTCATGATTTGTCCAACTGTCAACTTTTCGTTGCAAATTTTGTAAATGTCACTTTGCGGGATAAATTGGTAACAAGAAAAGGTCCCTCGAATATTTTTCTTTTTCGGGGGGAAAATTGAGTAAGTGAAATGTATAAATGCAATGATAACACTCTTGCCAAGGGTCGAGGGTTGAATTATTAAGAGAAAAATTTAGAGAGCCCGTCTTCCTGAGAGACCAATCTGAGAAAACTGTTAATTTCCTATGTTTTATATTTTAATCATGTCAGGTTGTTTGCAAGTGTACAACCATTGACAAGATCTGAGACTGTTCAAAGAAACTTTCCTCTGCTGATGAATCTAATCAATTTCAAATTAACTTGTGTCAATCATGGAGTAATTTTTGTCTACTTTATTTCATAATGTATGCAATTAGTTTTTCTTATTCCTATTGTAATCTTGTGTTAAAGTCCCTCCGAATAACACAGGATCTCATTATTGTGAAAATTTAGTGGCATTTTTAATTTCATTTCAAGAAGATCTTTCATCTTGTGATGAGATAACAATTTAAAATCACTTCATTGTCATTTGTTGATAAAGATTGTTTGTAAGCCTTAGAGTGTATCTTAGGCATGGGGAACCAGGGGCCTTTGATGTTTTATTGAGTCCTTAGCTTGATCCTTTGTGTTAAATTGTTGGAGATTGTGTTAAACTGTGCAAATCTGGGCCTCCATTGATGCACACCTTCTGGTTGAAAGAATATTTTAACTATTCCAAAGCTTTCTGTCATTTAGCTTTCCAATTGTTGTGAAGTCTCTTAAAGATATGGTATAATCAAATTTATCATGCTTAATCTCCCACCAAAATTATTCAAAAACAATGAATTCATCCAGAACTATACCTATTTTCCCTGTGTCCGTAAATGTATAAATTCTATTGCAAAAGTATGCAAAAGCAATCAAGATTCCATAATGTCTTTAGTAACCTTAGCCCTATGTAGGAAATATCACCATTCTTTAGAAGTGAAAACTCGTGAGAGTAGGATTGTGTTGCATTGATCATATTTTCTCAGGGTCTCCTTTCAGATTTATGAAAAGAAGCATATCTTCATTCTCCTTCATCGAAAGAGGTTACACAATGGGTCCTCTCACCCTGGTCAAAAGGCACAGACTAAAGAAGTGAGGAGAGAATAAATCATTAATGAAGGTGTTAACCATTTTTATAGTGCCTGAGTGACAAAGAGTCAGACAAATCCCCTCCCCAGCTACAAAATGACTCATAATAAGGTTTGTCTATCTCGCAGTGTCTTGATAAATGTTTGATGTTGCTCGGTTTCCAAGGGAGAATCAATTTGGATACAAAAAAAGTCAATCTTCTACTAAGGGATGTAATGTCTTAGAAAAGGGCCTCGCCATGGACAAGGTACCCTAAAACCAATACTGAATGCCTTCTTCTATGCTATACCCCTGGATTGCACCTTGTTAGTCTCCATTCTTTGAATCTTCTCTAACAAACCAACATTCTCCACATAGATGTCACCATTGTATGCACCCCTTTGTTCTTGATAAGCTCCATAGAAAAATTTACTTTGACCCTACTCATATGGGTAAGTATAATAGTTATGGATATGATTATAATGTTGATCTAGAGGAGTTGGGAAATGCATTGGAGGTGGACTGCACATATTTAGGTGTTAAGTCCATGAAGGGAATGAAGTCATGTTTGCACAACTTCATGAAATGGAATAAAAACCAGAGATATGGAAAGAAAAGTGAATGAAGATGGGTGGAAATGGATGGAAAAGGTCTATAACTTCAAAGATGGGGTTGTTGACCAGATAGAGTTGCCATATGTGCTTGCATGTGCCTCAAAAGGTTGAAGCTTAATAGGAACACACTAACCTACTAAGATGAAGTGGTAAGGTGCTTCAAACCTGTCCCACTGGGCGTGCCAAAAATATTAGTGCAACATCACAACACCCCCGAATGGACTGGGTGTGAAGTGGGGCATTCAGTGTGATTTCACAACATGGAACCATCTCTCAAGCTATGGAACTTGCAAAACTTGAGATGGACCTCCGGAGAAAGTTGGTTCGTGCTTTGTAATCTACCCACCACAAGCTACTTCAATGCAGGTAGAACCTATTCTATCATAATCTAACCATTCCAAGGAGAGAGAGAGAGAGAGAGAGAGAGAGAGAGAGAGAGAGAGAGAGAGATGTGAAAGATCCTACACTAAGCGATGATACACTAAGCGAGAGAGAGAGAGAGAGAGAGAGAGAGAGAGAGAGAGAGAGAGATGTGAAAGATCCTACACTAAGCGATGATACACCAGAAAAGGAAGTGGTTGAATCACAAATTTGACTTCCTAAAGTGGAGAGAGGTGAGCAAACAAGAGGGTAGATAGAATACACCACAAAGTAGAGATAGATTTCAAATGGAACACCACTTCAAATCCCATTAAGCACAAATCCAAGAACCTATAACAAACATCAGAGTATGCACATTATACCTTACAATGATAAGAGGTACGAAGAGATAAAAAAATAACCCAAGGATAGAAATATGTATCATGAATTTTTTTTTATTTCTCCAAAATGTTACATGGTACATCATCAATGGGAAAGAGTTAATAAAACACCATTACAGAGCCATGCGAAGAGGCTTAGAATCTGCATTCTACTCTAAGGAAGAAAGAAAAAGGGGGTCATAGAGAAACAACGACCAACCCCTTGAATACGCCCCTTCATTACAATATATATGAAGAATGAGAGAGAGGAGGGAAGAATTTGAATCTTGCTTCAGCCACCTTGAGATATGCATTGAATCCTAATTTGAAAGCTCAACCAACATCAATCAATTCCCCTCTAAAATATGCTTACAATCTATTGATTCTGGTTCCTTGTCTTCTTGGCGTGCTAAGGAATAAGAACGACAGATCAAATCAAATCTAATCCAGGTGGTTGAATAAATTGGATTCTCTATTAATGGCCTAGATGACGTTTTCCCATTTTTCACCCACTAAATCTTGTTAATAATTATAGATTAGGTTTTCATCACATAGAGGGTGTCGAAACGTTTCCAAAAAGTCTTCTCCCGCCCAAATATGAGTTTCTAGTCAAAATATATGGCCATCTGAAGATTAGGGTCATGGGCACACAATATTTGAAAGAGTTTGTCCATACCAGGTTGGGTTTTCCTTTGTATTCTACCTAAATATCCTTGCTTAGCAGGGCCAAAATTCTGACCTTGGACACGTGGAGGCCTAACACTTATTTGATAGCCCGTTCTAAATTTTACTTTTAAAATAACGTCGTGTTGACACTTGGCTCCTTCCATCGACCTACCTTTGCTTTGACTATTCAACCCCGAAATCTGTCCCTTTTTAGGACTTAGGACACCTTGAAGGCCTACCCTCATTTGAAAACCCACTTTGGATATTACCTTGAAAGGAGTGTCATTAAGACATGTGACACCTTCCTCCTGCACTCTTATACTTAAACAATTTAGGCCCACTTTTAAATTTGACCTCTCTTAACCATTTGCCACGTGGAGGATTGGTGCAATTTTGAGTCTCAGCCTTTGGATTTAATTTATGAATATGTGTCGTTGAGACACTTGAAAACCTCCACTGATTCTCTATACTTAGTCATTTTGGGCCCGCTCTCCTTTTTTTGTTCCCTAGATACATGAAAGCCTTGTGCTCATTTGAGTCTCTGCTCAGGGTCTCACTTTTTGAATGTGCACTGTTGAGACACTTAACACCCTCCTCTGACTCTTAGCCTTTTCAACAGCTAGTGTAACTTTTGGGGCTCTGGAAACGTTGAGACTTGGCACTTTTTTGAGTCTCCACTTTTGGATTTAACCTTTTAAGATGCGTCATTGAGACACTTTGCAGCTTCTGTTGATTCTTCCATACTTTTCCAAATTTGGGGCTCATTCTAAATCATTTGCAGATCCTGAAGACTTCGTGCCTTCTCCTTTTCTTTTCCTTTGAGCCTCTAGATTTCTTCCTTCACTTTTCTCCATCCCTGACCTTGCTACTCCATTATAAAGCCTGTCTGTAACTTGTTTGTTAGATTTGAAGAATGGGCTTGTACGATGAAACTATCCCTTGAATTTCTTTCTGCACGGGGTCGTGGGTGATCCAATTTTTCCAGGGGTGAAAATTGAGATAATAGGTATGTTTAAAAATAACTGACTACTTCAAATAGTTTTTTATCATCCCTTAAAAGGTCTCATTTTTGTATACCTTATAATCAGGTCATACTATGAAACCACGTCCCTTTATTTTATTTTTTGAACAGTTCACATAGATTTGTCTTAATCCATGAGACTAGATCTCATCAAATAATTTCTTGATTAATTTATCTTTCTATACTATGTTCTAATAGATGTATATAAACCATTTTAAAGCTTACATATGATTTACTTTTCAAAAATATAAGATGATTTTTGTATGATTCAATTTTTTCATACATTTTTACTATTACACATGCAACTACATATAACAAAAATCAACTTCCCATTATGATCTAATGCATGTCAATGCCCTATTCCAAATCTCCCATTTTGATACAGGATAAAAGGATAATTGTAATACTCTTAAATTGAATTTGGTGGAAAGTTTATAAGGCCTTATCAAAAACACCTTTGGCTCATTGTTTTTACCATTTCTAATTCTTTCTAATGCCATTTTCATCTATTCATAAAAACATTTCAACGATAGATACAAAAAATTTAATCATTTATAGGTATAAATAGATAAAAACATTTAAATTGTCATTAATATTAAACATATATTGAAGTTGTGACTAAATAGTCTCCCTCACTTTTTTAAACAGTCAATGATAAATCTAAAATTTCATGATATCTGACACCAATCAGGATTTGGTAAAAACGTATAAAAATTTCAAACAAAAATAATATAACATAAATTAATTTTTTTCTTAATAAATCCCAGTCCATAAACATTGAAAATACTTCCTATTATAAATGACTAATTAAATTAATAATATTTCAAAACATTTGATGACTTCAAACATTAATGTTAATAATTAACAATGAATAATTGATGATAAGGAAACCATATATAGAAATGCTTGGGTATGAGAGTTATGTTATCATGTCATGAAACCATAGTTCTCCTTTTTGAACCTAATCACTGAATATTTTTATCGTAAACTGGTCAAGATTAGATTGCCTCATTTACATTTGCAATTTTCAGTCCATGCATGTCTTATCTGGAAATGTTTTGGGAAAAATTTCAATGATTGACTTCTCAATGACTAATTTTACACACACAACCTATAATAAGATTTTAGTTGAGCTTGACACCTCTAAAAACCTTCACGCAAACATTAAGCTTAAAGTTAAAAACAAAACTAGGACAAAACCTTTAAAATATGAAGTTTTATCATGTAGATGTAGATGGTGTTTCTCTTTAGGACACATTGCTACTGAGTATATGATGGCAAAGAGGAATAACGAGAGAGACAATTAATGGAATAATTTCCCTACGAACATTTGGTATTGATACTAAGGAGGATTTAGAATTAAAGGAAGATTCAGAGGAAGTGGTCGAAATGGTCACAAAAACTCTTATTAGTGAAATTCAAGTTGATGAAAACAAGGTAAAATTAAATGGTGAAATACATAAAAAGATAAAAGATGAACCAAATTTCTATAAAACGGCCAAGGAAAATTTCCTTACTCTCATTCCTTTCAAAAAAATATAATACCTACCAATATACGATCTTGAATTTATTCTTCTCATCAAGGAGGTTCAATATTGGTGGAAAACGATACAAAGGAAGACAAAATCCATTCACAAGAAAATTCTTTCCCCCACATAGTTTTATCTTTCATTGTTGGGAAGCTGCTTGATTTTGTATCTTGGTTTGTTCATGTATATATCTTGTATTTAATGCTTTATTTTTACCTTGGTAGGGACCTAGTCAAAAAACATTTATCCTTAATAAAAAATAATATTCAATTTAATTTCAAAGTTCCATAAAACTACATCGACATGTAGTGTGCTTTGAGTAGAGAGGACAACATGCAACAAGCTCTTTCTATATATTAATCTCGAAGATTTATCACCATAGTATAATTTTATATACACTGGTGAAAATATATTTTTTGATGACTTTAATGGATAACAAGGTTTCCTTTCCTCGATCATATTGTTTAATTTCCAATGCTTGTTGGTGGAATATTTGCTTCAAATTTTAGTACATACTCAACATTTATCTTGAGAAAATTTTAGCAGTTTCATGTAATGATTAAGGAACTTTAATGCCAAAATATTAAAAAACTACTCGTTAATAAAATGGTGACAATGAAATGGGAGGCATAAAACTTATCACTCAAATCATAGGAAATGTTGAGAATCTCAATAAAATTATAAATGTTTTATTAAATAAAATAAACAATATGAAATATGTAGTTCCAACTAAATAAACCAAATAAAATATTAAAAAAAAGTGGGAAGTGATTGTTAGGAGAAGGTGGGGTGCGTGGAGTTGGATATGAAGGGAGTAGGTGGCTCCCCCATGTGAAGTCATATGGGCATCTGCATGGCTTGTCAGACCTATCTTCTCCCATTGCATAATGAAAATCTAATTTGTTTTGAGATCCAGAGACTCTACTGACACAAACTTAGGTTCATGTTGAACTTTAGTAGTTTGGATAGTGTAGAAATGGCAGAATGCAGGAGGACATAAGTTTTCCTCCCGAGACAGTCACACTAGTTCACATATGTAATGAATAGGTCTCAAACCTGATCAATCTACCTTGCCACACATTCCGATCCTATGCCAACATACGAGCCAGGAATAGGGTGTGATCATCCAGTAAAGCATAAAGGTTAAAGGATTTTTGTCAAATATCGTAGTTACAAGTTATTGGTTGTCATTTATGCAAAATGGGGAAGCTTACATAAGGAAAGTCAACTATTTGGAAAAATTCATCAAAGAGATGTGGTATAATGGAACACACCCTGACCATGTAAGCTTCATTTTTGTTTTATTTAAAATGAAATCTTGCAAGTTTAGTAGAAAATGGTTGTAAATACTTCAATTGCATAAGTGTTGCTTATATCATTACACCTAGAATCGAATATTATGTTTGCTTAATTGACATTCTCTAATGTGTTGGCTATTTTAAGGAAACTATAAAATTTATCATCAACACACCAATTAATCATATGGTGGTTGTGTGGATGTGTTTGCTTGGTAACCCTATAGATCACATAATAATAAAGAGTTACAATAATTTACAACAACTCTTCTTTTGAGCTAGATCGTCACTATGCTGCAACTTATGTCCTTCTGTCAAAGATCTATGCATAAGTGAACATGTCATGTGAGGTTAAAATGGTAAGGAAATCGATTAAGGATAAAGGAATTCTTCCTCTCCTTCCATAGTGAGAACTTGGAACTTGCATTTGGATTGTTAAGTAATGTCTTGGGACAACCAATGGATTTTCCAAGAATCTCTGTGTATGTGTTGAATGCCATGCTGCAACAAAATTTATCTCCAAGATCACCTTTCATACTATAAATTAACTCTCTCGACTCGTTTAAGTCCCAGATTATTAATATATCTTAATGTGGGTCATGCTGTGTAAGATGGGTCTGTTCAAAAGGTATTCAAAACTTTGAATAAAATTCCATTAGGTGTAAAGTGAGACTCAAAATACTTGGCCAGCACACTCTCTTCTTATGTCAAAATTAGATCTTCAAGGCAAGGTTTTTTGGTAAGGCAATTCACTACCATTAGACTAGATGCCTCGAAGAGATGTGATCTCATGGTTTTTGTTGGTTGCAAGACACACCCAAAGAGGGGTTTTGAAAAAAAATGGGAATCTAGAGTCAAAGTGCATCTAGAAAGTGTTCCACCAAAATTTGTGGCATCGAATGCTAATATTTTTCCAAGCATGGTTCATCCCTCCATATCTTTCCTAATTCTTGTTCTGTAGTTTTCATTTGCAACGAAATAAATCTAAAACCGTAGAATATATTACCTTCGATTATTTTTATATAAACTTTTTTTATAAAAAAATAAAGTGAAATACGTCATGTAGGTAACCCCAAATAGGTTTTGGTAGTTGAGATTAAACTTAAACCTGTCCTTTGGGAACAATTTGGAAAAATTCGCAACTAAACTATTAGCACAAAACAACAAAATTTCTCCTTAAGTTTTACTTTAACGACTTGTATTTTGATCATAATCCATGGTTGTAACCAAAACATTCTGTGTTGTTAGACCCTGAGTTTCAAAATTGGGTGTTCATGTCCATTGGTATTGGCGAGAACTAGAAGATTCACTAACTAAAAACAACCCTTTTCGTCTACCTTGCAAAGTTAGAAAATGTAATTTTGAGAGATTTACAAAACAACACTCTTCACCTCGTAAAGGATATGTCAAGTGTCATACGTGTTCTTTGTTAGGTAGAGAGTCACATTAAGTAATAGCTCAACCTCGTTTTACCATTTGCACTCTCTTCACAGCTCCTGTAAGATCCCTGGTGCTCTGTTTTTACACTTTTAAGAAACTTCTATAGCTAAAAAGTTAGCTTTCGTTATAAATCACCATTCAAACCCTGAGAAAGGAAATGTATTTACACCTTTGCAAACCTCTAGTTCATTTATTATATAATTCAGGGAATATTTTAGTGGAAATTTTTCATAAACTCACAAAAATTGAGGATTATGGAAATTCAAATTGGTGAATATTTTGTTGTTTGAAACCGACTTATTCACCAAAACTTTCTACTAACATGTTCCTTATACTATTCATTTCACCTATATTTTACACATTTATAAGAGCTTATGAATTTAATTCGCCACCATTTTGAATCATATCGTATGCATATTCACCAAAGTAAACATAAGGAAACGCTCAGCCACCAACACTAAAATATGAGCCGTCAAACTGTAAGTCGTTCGACTCTGTGTCATCTAACCCTAACCCATCTAACTCTGAAATCTAAGCCATCCAACTCCAATCTTCCCAACTCTGATCCATCCAACTCTGATCTATCCAACCCTTGGTTGTTTAACTCTGATCCGTCAAACTTTGATCCGTCCAACTCTATTTCTTCCAACCTTTAGTCATCCACCCTTTAGGATTTAGCCATCCAACCCTTAGCTATCCAACCCCTAACCATCCAACGCCTAGCTGTCCAACCCATTAGCCATCAAATTGTTATCCATCCAACCCCTTAGTCATCCAACACTAAGCTATCCGACCAATAAGTATTAAGTCGTTCAATTACTTAGGCATCCAACCCCTCAGTTGTGAGTTGTCAAACGAATTAGTGACTCATTCATCCAACCCTTTTTCGTCCAACCATTTACCATCCAACCAATACCATCTACCCTTGAACCATCCATTCTTAGAGCCTTTGAACATAAGAGCTACCCCTAAGGGCCTAAGCAGTAAGCAGTCATGGATACTAGATATTAGGGAAAGAAGATTACAAATTCAGCCAGTTCAAAAAAGGGTGCAAATACTTTTCTTGGCTATTTTGGAAAATAAAAAAATGAAGTTAGTTTATACATTAGCTAAAAATATCGTTATGTGGCATGTGATTTTTAGAGGTTATTTAATGTTACAGAATTTAATAGTTATGTTTATCATACTATTCTTCGAACTCTTTGTACTCTGTAAAAATTTAAGTATGGACAAAATTAATACTATATAAGTAACAATTTTATAGAATTATATGCAGATGTTTCAAAAATTCCTTCACAGAATAATCAATTTAAAGATATCAATGATCCATTATATGTTGAGGAAAATATTCCATCCCTTGATGACATAGAAGTACAAGAAAATTCATTGAATTCTCATGGTACACCAGTAGAGAAAGATTATACTCCAAGGTCTATTTCCAAAAAAAGGAGACATGAGAATCAAAATATTCCTGCTGACAACCCAGATGCAGAATTTGAATCCCAACAAAAAAAGAAAATATGTCAGAAGAAAGAGGGCAAACTGAACAATTGGAAGGAAATTCCAGTTTGAATGGGCTAAAAAATATCATTTTATTGAACCTGTGTACACTGAAAATTGTAATGATGTTTTAACACAATGTCGATGTAAAATATATGGTTGGAAATAGGGGAAGGATCTTACAATGTTGCTCAAACTAGACACAATTAAAAAGCAATGTGGGAAAATATACATTTCCCAAAAGCTAAGTGATGGTATGATAGTTAGAACACATAAATGGAAAGTAGAAAAAGATTGTCTACATGTCAAATATGTATAAGAGTATGAAAAGGAAAAAAATGTATCAAATATATAAATGAAAAAGGTGGGACCATAGTAGCAAGATTGAGCTAATCTATGGAGGTAGAAATGCAAGAAAAAGGTATTCAGTTTTTGAGTGTATTTCATATAATGAAAAGGGGAAGACCAATGTAAGATTTCAGAGAAAATAAAATGATGTATTAAGTTATTGGTCTACAGAACATTCCTCAATCTCATTAGTAAGATGTCAGTGGCTGGGAAATTGTAAAATTTCTATCTATTGTAGATTCGGAGGATCTGAAACTGTGTGTATAAAAGATAAAGTATATTTCCCTTTCATTAGATGAGGTTACTACACTCGATAATACTTCATGGATATGTATTCATGTTTACACATTTGCTAATGAAATAAGGACTCCAAACCCTCTTAGAAATTCCTTAAAATGACTGAGAATTACAATTCTAAAAATATTTATAAACTGGTGGTGTCAAATCTGAAGGATATTTCCTGAATGGATGACTTTGCCATTGCAACAAAATTAGTTTGTGTCAGGAACCAATGGTTGCAACTGTAATGTAGGGATCCATAAATGGTATGTGTGTTATAATTCATACAACTATTTCTCTGTATATGGTTGGTTTCCATTGCATAGCTCATAGAATGAATCTCTCCTATAAAATTGTGAGCACATTTGAAAATGTAAGCTAAATTGGAGGAATTTATACATTGATCTGCATGCCTATTATTCTCGTAGTCTGAAGAGATTTTTTAGAATTTCATAAACTTGTTATTAGACTGATAGAGGGAAAAAAAACTTCTCAAAGATGTAGATACCAGATGGATACCTATGTATGGACCTGCCTGTATAATATTTGATGAATATCCCTTCACTAACAGGATTTATGTTTAAATACCGTAGGGATGTAGATAAAGCTAAAAATATATTGTGTTGTATAATTGAAATAAAAAATTTACTCACACTCTACAGTATTTTTCCCATGTTGAGGGAGCTTAATATTTTAATGAAGCATGTACAAGATTGGTCTTTCTACATTACAGACTTCATAATACTCAGAAGATGTGTTTGTTAGAGTCTAGATAGTTTACATATTTTCTTATGGGAGTTTTTAGGGTTTCTACTTTTGAAAACTTGAATGCATTGATAGATTTGAAAAATTCTAGGTGATTCTTAAAGTAAAATATACACGATCATCTGTGTATAAATAACACATGTAAGAGATATTCCACTTCATAAGTTCCAAGAAAGAGTTGATATGGCTAACTGAGAAATAGAATAAGTAAGAGTGACACAAAATTTATATGATGCAGTATTAATGGAAACTAAGGAATAAGTTGAGAAAGATCTCAGAATCATTAGCTAAAGAGATCCAGGAAATATTCAAAAGATGATAAAATACTTGAAGCAATGGGAGTTATAAATCCTCATTTTTGGAATTTGTTAGGTGGGAAATCTTTATACATCTATCAGTATTTTATTTGTCAAAAACATGGGTGATCTAACTAATCATTTCTCTAAGACTATAGAGATTTATGGAGTTTCTTTAGAAGGTATTTTGAAAATAAAACTAAGTTCAAAGTCAATGGATTTTGCTAATACTATGATACGATAATTTCAGCTTCTACAAAACCCACAAGATTTACGGTGTCATGAAAAGTATTTGGAAGGATATCTGTTCAAGTAGTATTCTAAGTGAAGAGATTGAGTGATTATATTAAGTTGTATGAGCTTTGTCAAACAATTATTCTGGGTTTTGTGGAAGATGAGAGGGTTTTTCAGTGCACTATCCTTTTTAAATTCAAAATTTCAAAATAGATTGGATATGAATATAGAAAGTTGTCTCAGATTGTATGTATCATGTTACTTAGTGGAGTATTTTCCTTGTGATAGAGAATAGGCATTGTGGAAATTCATTAGTAGAAAGAAGAGTCCAATTACTAATACTATTCCTGACCCAAGGGATCGAGACACATCCACAGATCATGATGCAGTTGTTTTCCAATACACAAATGAAATCATTGCTCTAAGGACTATTCCAATTCACATAGATTTCATTACAATAATGTGATGTAATAAGTATTTATGTATTTCATACAGAGATTACAACTTTCAATAAATGTAATATTATATTTGTCTTTATTTGATCTTTTGCCATTGGAAAAATGTCATTATATGTTTCAATTATCCCATTTGTTTTTAATATTTGGTTTTCAAATTCAGACTGAAATAAGGAAATATTTTTCTTTTATATTTGTAAATTGATTTATTTTACAATCTACAAAAAATCAGAAACGTAAATATTTTAAAGAAACAAAATCAAGTAAATTTAAGCAACATTTACGTAAACAATAAAATAGAAACATATTTTTTATTAACAACATATAATAACATTGTACAATTCTAGTTTCTAAAAATATTTTGAAATTGATCTCTCATGTGGTGGATTGCTTTATGAACAAAAGTACAAATTCATAAAGAATTGTCAGCCAACACAATTCTAAAAAGGGGGGTTGTCATAACATATCCAAGCTTTTAGACAATTTTCGTCATATAAGGACACATTATGAGGACATCCCTCTTTTCTGGCTATGATTCAAAATCATATTTTTCTCTTACATCTGCCCACACAAAATAAAAAAATTAAGAAGGGTTGGCCACTATATTTTAATTCCTACACCAATGTTGTAATTGTGACAACACACCTGTCACATGATGAAATTTAATAACATATCTAATTTTATAGTTATAGGTGAATCTTGTTATGTTTCTTGCATAAGAGGTGCAGGAATATTTTATATCTATACAGAGCTATTTGTTATAACTCCTAATGCCTACAGATCTCATGTTGTGGTATTGACATTTTCTAGAATATTCAGCTCCTCTCTCGCTACATCTCATGCAGACAAAATTGTTCCATCTATGTCTGTCTTTTCCTTCAGTAAGACTAATGGATACATCTTTTTGCTCCTTTATTATCCTTCTCAATGTATTTATTTTGTTTATTTATAACAATTATTTTTTCCTTCAACTGTACAAAAGAATTCAGGATTTTGCCCGACATTTTTCAAATGTGCTTCAAATACAACTACTTCTTTCTCTTTAAAATTTTAATATTTTGCCTGCAAAAAAAAATATTAAATTTTTAGTTTATTAGATAAAATGAAAAAATATATTGCAGTGCTTATAATATTAGGAATATTTCATGTAAAACTAAAACCCCACTCACAACAACTTTTTCTTTTTTTGTATTTGCTATTAAAACATTTGTCTTGTCTTTAGCCCATTTGTTGTAGTAAGTCTGTGGTTCAGCATTCAGATTCTCCAATGTGTTTTAGCATTATATCTATAATTTTGTCATTGTAATCATTACTATATGAAATTTTCCATGACTAAGCTTTGTTTAGAAAAGTGTCCTATCATGTTGGTTGGCTCTCTACAGTAGTAAACAATGAATGCCTTTGAGTGTGTTTATGGTATTATGTATTTATTTCTTTTATAAAATTTTTAGGCTCTCCTCTCCCAAGATTGCACCAAATCCACATCAAACATTATAACCTCTTGAATTGTTGTGCCCATACTATCCAATATCATATTTTCTAATATAAAATGTGTCTTTTCATCATTTTTTTGTGGAGCATTTCTTGGAGGAGGAGGAGATTCACTACCCTATATAACATGTAAATTGTGTTGTGGTTAAGGCAGAGTAGATTGAATCATATCGTGGGTGTCAAAATAGTTACCCTTGTCTTCATTGCCACTATCAAATCCCAAGTATTGCTCATCAAGGGCAATGTTGTTGAAAATATGTGTGGTTGTTACACTTACACCACCACCTAGCGACAGTCCAGGAAATTATGTGGTTTGCAGGATAAATTGTTCCAACTGACTCTACAGGAAAACCTAATATTTTTTCATGAAGCTCTTCTTTTTGTTTGGACTAGATGTGTTGGAGGTATTAGTGGCCTCCTTACAAGTGGAATGTGCCCAAAATCCATATTACCTGCATGAAGCAAAAAAAAATTATTAGAATATTATGGCTGGGATTTGTAAATGCTAAAAAAATTGTAAGGAAACAAAACATGCTAAATATTATACAATATACCTTGCATATACGGAGACATAATGTCGATATTTCAATCTTCACACCTAGAACGAGTTTTATCTTCATTATCAAACTCAATAGTTTCTGAATACAATAAATGTAGAAAATAACATTAGAAATATTAAAATACAGTACTACATACATAATCTATATTAGATTGTTTGAATTAGATATTTATATAAAAAAGATAAATTCATACATGTAGTTAAATGTTATAGTAAACATGATGTATTGTATCAAACCCCTAGGTTTCATTTGACAAGGATGTCTTATTGGTGTTGATTCTGCTAAATCTGTGTCAGAATCAGTAGAGACCTCTAGAGGGGCTTTACCTCTAGTAATTGCCTCCTTATGAGATGTTGCAGGTATAAATTTTTCTCTGCAAAATAAAAGCTTAAAATTATTATTTTATTCAAAAATATTGAATTTCGAAATCGTTATAACAAGTAAATCATAAAATTAACTATTACTTGTTGTTGTTCAAGACTAAGACCAATCATTTTAATCAATGATTACGGTTGGAATTTTATATTTTAGAATTTCATAGAATGCTTCATAATAGATAGCAAGAATATAATTACAACAAGATAATACAATCCTAGATTTATCATATTGATTGATTTTACGGGCATGTGAGATGTCTATTTTTTATTTTGTTGGACAAATAACTCCACCAATTGAATTGTTGGCCTACTAGTGTCCGCAATAATTATTGAACTGACCAATACAGAATGTCTGCAGATATACCCTGTAATACAATTCTAGCCTAAAAAAGTGACGCAGCTTGCAATAAATAATTTGTTTATAATACCTTGTAGAAGAAGGACTCTTGATGAATGATTAAGAGGAGTTGCAATAACAAACACGAAACTTTAGAGCCTTTGGTGGTTGAGCAATGTTAAGAAAAAAATCATTTGAAAATAATAAAATTACCATTAACCTGTTACATTGTAATGAGACTACAAATTTTTGTCTTCATCTGTAAGGACATCCTTTGTAGTAATGACTGACTTAATTTCGAATGGTAAACTCTGTTAATCGATGTAGGTCCTTTAGTTCAATTGAGAAATAAATTTGATGATATCTTGGATGCACGAGAAGAATGGAAAATTGTCCATCAATCTCGTTGTATGTGACGAGAAGGTAATCAAGGACTGAAGTATCAGTATCGAATTGGGGCATGTCCAAAAGCCTGATAAATTATGAGTTTTCAAGCCAATCCCTTTGTGTGTCTTTTTCTCTTAGTAGAGCTCAAATCTATGGACACATGAGGTTTTTGTATTGAAATTTTTGTGTAGGAATAGATTTGGTGTTGGAAATTGCTTAAATTTTGGATAAGTTTGAAGATTTAGAGAGCTCAGATTCATAGAAAAGTGAATAGAATGAACTTTGAAGGGGTATTTATAGGGGTCTATATGGTTTAAAGGACACGTGGAATAAAGCTATTGGCTATCCATGGTAGCCACTCTAGATAAAGTTTCAACCCATGCTTGATAGATGACTAAATCATTGATGCATTGGTATCAGCTGTTGAACTCACGTGACCAACCCATAACCATCTAACCCACCCATCCAACCCTTAGCCATCCAACTCTATATCATCCAACCATTAGCCAACCAATGCTTTTCCATCTATCCCACCCACCTAACTCTTAGCCGTCTAACCCACATACCAGCTAACACACCTTCCCAACTACTAGTCGTCCAACCTCTCATGGCTTTACCGTCAAAACCCTCTCATGACCAACCCACCTGTGTAAAACTTAGCCGTCCAACACATCACCTATCTAACCCACCCCATCCAAACCACATGTCTAACCAACCTATCAAACCATATGTTGTCCATCCCCCCACCCATCCAACCCACATGTCCAACCCTTAGCCGTTCAACCCCTCACCCATCCAACCCTTAGTCGTCCAACCACTCACCCGTCCAACCCACCGTCTAACCCTTATTCATCCAACCCTTGGTCATCTAGGCCCTCACTTTTCCAACCTGTCTTCCTACCACTTAGCCAATCCAAACCCTCACATGTCCAACCCCTCAGTTATTCAACCCCACCCGCCTAATATTCGTCCAAACCCTCACCCATCTAACCCATCCTCCCAAGCGTTTAACTGGTCTAACCCACCTATCCAACCCCCTACATAACTACCTAACCAACTTCCCACCCAACTCCCGACCAGCCTACCTGACCAATGTTGGAAAATGAGGGAAAAATGCTTTCTTTGAAATCACCTTTTCCACGCATTTTTTTTGAGATATTCGCTAATGATTTGAAAGTAATTTTTCAGAGGGGTCTTCTTAAAATGAACCTTGATACAATTGCTTGCAACCTCCAATTTTAAAAAATAATATTCTAGACATTTTGGAAAGGACATTTTGTAAGCCTCGGGTCACTGTTTGACTAGGTCAAACTGGCTCAACTGTGATCGGTGGGCTCCAAAAAACTCATCACCATTGGCAACCTGTTTAGCAGTTCTCAACCCTATTAACTCTATTGAATTCTCCATATATAGGGGGACTTGTAAGAAATTTTCTCATTGCACTTTCATCCATCGAAAGTTAGCTTTGTACTTCATTTCTTGGGCCCCTCGAGCTAACTTTTGATCATTTGCAACAAGGGCTAGTTACGGCCGATGGAATTAGAAAATTGGACGCCAATGATAAACCATTTTCCAGTTCTAAATTTCATCAGTTCCTATGAATTATTTGTTTATAGGAGGATACATATAAATTTACCTATGGTGTGCTTGCCCATCAGATGACAACATTTCAAAGTGGTTTCTTAGCCTCTGAGACTTAATTGAATGTTTTAATAGCTAACATGAAAACATAAAAATAAAGTTGTAGGACCTACAGTGGGTAACCAAACCATCGTGGGAAACTTGTTGACACTTGCAAATAAATGTTTGAAAATCTAACATGTGACTTATTGTGTGAAATTGAAATTTTGGAAAAATAGTGTTTTCTCTCTCTTCCCTATCTATTTATCTCTCCATGGTTACGAAATAAGGTGAAACAAAATGAAATAAATAGTGCTCTCTAACCCCCCTTTACAAATCCAAACTATTAATATTATGTAAATGGTATTACGAAAATGTTAATTATGCTATATCTTGGTGGATTTCATGCCAACGATTTATCATTGATTTCATGCTAACTTAGTTTTGCATGATGTAAGAAAGATGGCAAAAGGTTGTGGTGTAATTCATTGTTTATTATCGTAATTTATATAGGTCATTGCAGAATGTATTTATGCATAATGTATTTCCATGTTACAAAAAAGTTTATATTTAAAATTTGGTGATATGTATGAGATATTACTATTAGGGATACCTTGGGAGATGTCCATTTTAATTCAAATTTACGTATGGTAAAAAGGTTTGATATATATATATATATATATATATATATAATATTATATATGTATGTATGTATGTATGTATGTATGTATGTATGTTAAATTAATTTGAATTTAATATCATGTAGTGCATTTCCAGTGTGTAATAAATAACTGGTGTGTGTGTATTCTTTATCTTGAAAATGTAATAAAGAAATATAATCACAATAGACAACCTTAGTTTATAATTAGTGCCATATCTAACCATCTCGCATGATCTTTCTTAGCACAAAAGAAATTGAAACCGAATAATGAAATAAAACTTTGCACTCAATAAAACCTTCTATTTTAAGTAAATAGAAGCCCAAATTTTTGAGTTGTCGTCATAGCCTATATGTTTAGTGGCATCGTCATAAACCCAATGGTTGAGCAACGACAAGGTCACACTTTATCTGAAGCAAGTAGAACTAATACTTCATTAGTATCCTAGTAGACTACCTTGTCTTACAAATTTATATTTATAATTAAATTTATTCATCGAATTAATTACTTGTGTGATGTGGATGACATAATGGAGCTATTGAAATGCTCTTACTATTACTTAAGCTCTTGTTAATGACCTGTTTAGATCCTCTCAACTAAATGTGTTACCTTGACTGGTGTGAAAGTATAGCAACTGGGTCCTTTCCAAAGGATTTAGAGGGAAATTATGTTTTTGTGCCTTAATCTGATCCATTATAGGGTATGGATCCCTGAGTCCAAATCAAAATTAATCTAAACCATAGTTATTTTTGAGGTTACCTGGTGGGTAGAAAATTATAAGTAACCATTTGTAAACAAAATTTATTTGAAAGATGTTGACTTAAGAGAAACAAGGAAACCAAAAACTTATTTCCGTAAGACCTTGGTATGCCACTTATGACATTAAGAATAAAATAAATTTCTCATGTGGAATCCTCAAATGTGGAAACATGGTATATCACTTTGAAAAAAAAATCACTTCTGGTTCGTGTATGGTTCAAATGCTTCCAATCATGTACTTCCTTAAGATATTAGACAAATACTTTCGTAACTCTTTTGTTGTAAAGTGATGTAAATAAAAAGACCATAGTGTAATGCTAAAGTAAAGCATATAAGAGTAAAATGAGATGCGAGGTTACGAATAATGTCACTCTTGGAGTCCTTGTAACTTAATTAGACATTTACTTGTGTTAAAAAGAATATGACTTTCCTTGGTGCGATAAAAATTCAAGAAAACAAAAGATATATATAAATCTAAATAAAAATATCTTGATGTGGAAATGTTGAATGGATTCAACAAGTTTTTGAACTATTTTAACTATGATGGGAAATAAGGATACCATGATCGAAAAATGTTTTGGGGAAAAGGTATCTTGAATCTAAATCTACCTCAAATCCTAGGATTTTTGTCTTGACATCACGTCAGATTCAATATTGTAGTAAGGGTAAAATTTAAACATTGAATAAACATTTAAGAAATATAATCTTAACATAAGAACGAGTGAATAACTAACTTTGTATGCAATTTGAAATATGCCAAATAATTATGTAAGTTATGGAGATTGTCGTAAGGGAGAAAGAGCCAAATTAAATGGTTGAACTATAAGTTGAATGTGGAATGAATTTAAGAATATATAGGTGGGAAAATAATAAAATTATCCTTGCACAATAATGTTTCTTGGAATTTTTTATCGTAACTAAGATGTAATCATGGTAATTATGTGTTGTGGGTTTTCCAATCCTCGAGTCCCTTTCTTGTTGTTGGGTCATTACTAGCATTCACTCAGTGGAGAAAGTGTGTGGCATCAATATGTATATGGTGTTTTCATGTGTCTATGTGAGTTGATGATGTATGTAAGTGACTAATGCATAGTTGAATTTATCTACTTAGAGGTCTTGTGGTGTTGTGTAGTGAGCAATGTAAGTAAAAAATATTATCCTCGTATTTTTACTGTTGTATTTGTGTATAATAATTATGAGCATTAAATTTGCTTTCAGAGCGGAGGTTCATACCTATCAAACCTCTAAGAAAGATTGGAGTAGTGATGATTTTGCATGGTGGTTGTGGATATTGGAAGATTAATGTGATATATGTTGTAATGTGAATAATGTTGTAATTGTGATATTACGAATGCACATATTGTGCATGTCTCTTAGTGTGTATTTCTTATCATGTTGAGGTACTTGTGATGAGAGTATTCACTATCCTTTTCGTGGATTAAATGGGGAGTTAAAGTGTGATGTGTCGCCTTGGTGGTGTGTGAAAATTATGTTGTTGTGGATTGCGAAGTGTTGGATTTTCTTGTTATTCTATGGTATGTAGGTGTGTTGATGTGTTGTATGACATAATTGGTGTATAGTGAATTGTATTATATCATCATGTTTCCCACTATGTTGTGATGAATTGTATGTATCACCATGTTATACATAAATTGATTTTTATGTTGTAATATTACTCATTGTGTTCATCATACATATTATTTGTGTAATATGTGATGGTTCATGTTGTCATTTAGGGGAATATGGTGAAAGTATGATCCCTATTATACAGTGCATCCAATAGGGTGTAGTATGTGATAATGTGATGTATTGTAACAAATCTATGTAATTATTATGATGTACCAAGTAAATATACCATGCATAGACACTATGGTTAATGTGCATGCACAACCATTATGTTAGTGATGTAGTTATGTGATCATGTTGTGAACCTTACACTAACCGACCCTAAGGGAAATCAATAAAAAGGTGTATGTTTCAATTGAAGAAATGTGTACCATTTACCAGTCACTCAAGCTGAGTATGAGATAGGAAGTGGATTCTTACATAGGATGAAAACCCACTTTTGTTTGTTTGGTATGTATGAAATTTTTCTCAATGAATATCATGCATATTGTGTTTTGCAGACACCTTAGGCTTAGTAGAAGGTGACTTGTAATCCTTTCTCTCTCCCTATATTTTTATCATATGGATTCAACTTAAGTGTAGTTACGACTATGTTGAGAATTGTGGAAGTGGTGAAGGGATGATTCAAATAGAGATAATGACTATTGTATTATTTGATATGTTATTTTACAAGATAAAGCTCGATGTCTGAGTGCCAGCAACTTGTTGAGTACTCGGTGGTTGTATTAGGCCACATAGTTATTATGATGTGCTTGTTATCCAATTTTCTCCCCAGGATAAATTGGATGTAAATGACCATGCACAGGAAAAGAATGTAGGCCGAGGCCCAAAATTTTAGATTTTCAGCATTCAGATTTCAGGATAAAAATTAGGGTGAAAAGGGATCAATAAAGTCTGAAATCCAGAAGTCTGAAAGCCCGAAATTCAGAGTTTTGAAGTTTTGGGTTTCGGAGATCTCAATGAGTTTAAAAAGAAAAATATTCTTAAATTCTCAAAGTACAAAATTTCAAAAATTTGGGTTTTGGGAGTCTTAAGCAGGAAAAGTGATAAAAAATGTCTAAAATCTCAAAGGTCTTAAACCTGAAAGGTTTCAAATTTCAAAAAGTCAAAAAAATTTCGAGGCAAACGCAACAGTATTTTCAGAGTTTCGGGCTTTGGAATTTAAGAACTCTCAACCACTGAAAGCAATGAACAATGTCAAAAATTCTAAAATGAAAATTTCCAAAATTCTAAAAGTCTGAAATTTCAAACTTTCAGGTTTCGAAATTTTAGTGTTTTCACGCTCCCAATAAGATGAATAGTAACCAAACTTCAAAAACTAAAATGTCTAGAAGTATGAATTTCAGGGTTTTGGAGGATGCATACATTTCGGACTCCAAAAAAGGAAGATCAAGAACTTGCATTTTAGGTAGAGTGACACCCCGACCTTTAGATGGCCATATCTTTTGACTGGGAGTTCAGATTTGTGTAAGAAAGGAACTTTTTGGAAAGTTCACATGGTCCTCTAAGTTATTCAGAATGAATAAATATAGTCCATCATTTTAGAGGATTTTTGAGATTTCTCACCTACCATAATAATGAAGGGTATGGGCTTCCTTTCTTTCCCAACAAGGAAAAGTACATGGAGGCATGGGTTTTATAGTAAAAACCCATCATTGTAGGTGAATTTGATGCATTCTAGGGTGGTTAAAGAAATAATTTTAATTCTTATGTAACCCTTTCTCCTGTTGTTGATATATATTGTAAGGATGGGAATTTTTCTAGTGGTTGGAAAATCTTGCTTTGCACTCTCCCTTCTTCTCTTTCTGAAAGTGAATTTGTTGAGTTCAAACCTCCCATTCAATCTGTAATGTAAGTTTTTGCCTCTTGGCCACTGTAATGCACTTTATCAAATCTTTGGAGAAATAATATAAGTCTTTGGATGATTTCAACTCTCTCTTGTGTTCATTGTATTCTCCTAATCTCTCATTGCAATATTGGTTATCTGTGTATGGTGGTTGTATTACATTTTTAATGGTTTGTGTTTAATTTCAAAGCATGTGTTTAACATTACTTTGGTGTACAACCTTTTCTAGTTTAGGTTTAATTTATTGCAATCTTCTTAACTATGTCTCCTTGGAAATTTAGAGTAGATTTTAGAGCAGATCCTCTACAGTTTGAAAGTGTGCATTAGAATAGAGGAATAGAAACCGATCTTCATTCAAAGAGATTTCCCGATTGCAAGGTCGCACACTTTTGGGAAAAGCTCCATGTTGTGCATTCACATTGACAGTTTCAATCCATCGAATTACAGACATTCAGAGGTGTTTTGAATTACACATCATCAATGCTACTTCTCTATATGTATTTTATTCGTAAATAGAACATTTTCTTTTTTCTTGCTAAAACCAGAAATTTTCTTGATTGACGTGTTCTTATTTTTTTGGGCATTTTATTTGGTTGTTTCAACTAACATGCAAATTTTACACTAACTATGGATATTTTTTCATTTTTTTTTACTTAGTTTTTATATATTCTTTTTATGTTGAAATGTTTTTAAAATGAGCCCAAGGTTTGGTATTTTTGGCACTTAGCGCTTGAAATGAACTATTATGTTGGTTCCAATGTCATAATGTGGGGAACATGGTCATGGGATGCACCATGGAGTGGTGGAACCTATGGACCCACTTCGTTGTATGGGGGTATGCCTCAAGGAGTTACAAATAACTAGTGGGCTATTTAACCACGAGTTATTATGTCTCTTGGGTTATAGGTGTTTGGACCTTATGTGCCCAGGGCCATAGGGTGAATGACCTCTTTCAGGGAGTGAAAAGGAAAATTTATATTTATTTTATTGCTTGGGAGGTATATGGATTTGTTTTGTGATGCTTTGAGGGGAGGCATAAGAGACTTGAGGGACGCATACAAGATTTGAGGGAGACATAAGATACTTGAGGGAGGCATAAGAGACTTGTGTGTTTGTGATTAGTGCACTTGGAGTTTTATTTTTTTATGTAGTTGTTGGTGATGATTTGATAGGTATATGGAGTTGTTTTGTGATGTTTAATGAGGCATATGGTGTTGGTGTTTATGATTTATGTGTACTCTTGTGAGTCTGGTTGTGTTTTTTTATGTTGAGGATTGATTCTCCTCATTTTTGGTATAATTTTGTTTATATCTCTACCCTATATACCTATAGTTATGGTTCAGTTGTGTTAAACCCCTATAAGTGTATATGTTTGGAATTCCATGTGTTTTGAGGGATACATATGTTCCTCCCATGGGTTAGTTGAGATATTTTGATGTGATACACTCATGGAAGTATGTAACAATATGTCTCTTGAACCATTAGTGTTGTGTTTTTCCCTGATACGGTAATGCGATGTCATTCATATTGCGCACCTAGAAACATAAGAAAACTAAATTTGTAATGCCCGCTAAAATGACTAGTTTATACCCAAGAAAAACCTAGGTTTAGATAGAAAAATTATGGAATACCTTTTATTTGTTTAAAGTGTGACCACTACCAGGCTTCAAGCACCTGTTTGTCACAGGAAGGATTCAAAGTCAATCATAATTTAATAAATAAAATTTTCCCATTATAATAAACATTAGATCCACATCAAAAAAAATAAAGTGAGTATAGTTAACCCCAATATAATTAAATTTCTCTTAGGTGTTAATTTAATAAATAATTGATTTAACATTATATTTAAATGTTCCTTAATTAATTTTATAGGGTCAAAGGGGCCAAATTACAGTTAAATGCCCAAGGGTATTTAATTTGACTAGGTCTAAACAATACCCAAGGTTCTTATTAACATGGGATAGAAAACATTCTCTTATCCCCTCATGTGACAACCCTTAAAAAATGTCAACCCATGCTCTAGAGTTAAACATTTAAGATTAAAAAAGGGATAATTTCCCACTTACCCACTCTCAGACTCATCATTTTCACTTCAACCTAATTTTTTACATACATTTAACGACACTTAAGGTTTCCTGAAAACATTTCCATTAGGATAGGAATTTTTTTCCTCTTTCCAACGGTGTAAAGAAGTCCTCCTAACTCCTCATATTTCTTAAGTTACAGATCGGGACGGGCCTAGGGAGGAAAATTTTCCCAAAGGCGGGCCTGTGGGCCTAGGGAAGAAAATTTTTCCAAATGGCGGGCCTGCGGGCCTGGGAAAGAAAATTTTCCCCAAAGGTGGGCCTGTGGGCCTAGGGAAATTTTATTTTCCCAAAGGTGGGCCTATAGGCTCGGGGAAGAAAAGTTTCCCAACGCAAGCTTACAGGCCAAGGGAAGAAAATTTTCCCCAAAGGCAAGCTTCCAGGCTCGGGGAAGAAAATTTCCCAAGGTAGGCCTGCAAGCCTAGGGAAGAAAATTTTCCCAAAGGTGTAAGGGACATGTGGCACATTTGTAGTCCCATACGGAAAGGCAAGTGATCAGAGGTAATTTGGATTTTAACTCTTTTTGTTTAAAGGGAAAAAAAGTTAAAAAATCCCCGCGTCTCCACCGATGCTTAGGGACGCCACGTGTCATGCCAAAAGTGACCTGCGGGAAGGTGATCTAGTGTGGAAACTTAGGAATTTTCACCAATCTTTTTCCAAAAGTGATAAGGTTAAAAACAATCCATACATCCACCGATGCCTGAAGAAGCCACGTGTCAGACCCACAATGATAGGTTGGGAAGTGGGCTGGTGGGGATACCCAAGATTTTTTGCCAAATTTTCAAAAAGAAAAGTATCAAGGTGTGGGCCTGCGAACCTGTGAAGGATGTGGGGCTACAGGGCTGTGAGGCCGTGGAGGAACTTGTGACTTTTTGTATTTTTGCATAAAGTTTCCTAAGTAATTTTTGAACCCACAGATCTGATTTTACAAAAATTTCCCTCTTTTTTTTGAAACCAAATGAAGTAAAAACTTCAGAAGGCCATAAATTTTGACTGGAAGCTCAGATTTGAGAAAATAAGGAATTTTTTGACAGGGCTAGATCTCCTCTTTGTATAGAAAGAAAAAAATCATATTTTCAACAAACTTAGATGGGTAAAATTTAAGTAAACTTCTTTCTTTCCATTAAAATGTGAACTAAACTTTTTCAACTTCTAGAATTGGTTTAATTTGCTATTCTTTCTTCTTCAACACACCAAATAGGTGTGGAGAAATTTACTTCAATGGATTACAAGGATTAATTAATTAACAGTTGATATTACAATACAAATTTCTTTTCTTTTCTATGAAACTACATTATTATGCCTCTTTCCCGATTACTGGAGTTCTGAATAAATTACCAGGGAAAATGTAATTGGTTCGTGATGTGATTTGTTAATAATTATTTCATTTTAAAGTTTCATTTTGAATTTCATTGTTATAGGGTACTCTGTATGTTTTTCTGGTATTGATTTACAGGTTTGAAACAGTCTAACAGAGATCTACGTATTTGAAACTAGAAATTTATCTTTTTCATTTTCCATACTTTAAACATTTAAGCTCATCCCATACCAATTTTACAATGTTTAATTTTCCTTTAATTAATGCATGGAGAGAAAGAATGTAGTTCAATTTTCAAAATGTTCCTTTCAAGTAATACAGAGGAAGTTAACACTTCCTAACACAGACTTTTCTAGCCTTCAAACAAAGCGTTTGCAAAAGTATTTTAATCAACAGGTTTCCGAGTAGGAGTAAATCCATTTTGTATACAGTAAACCAACTTCTATTAAACTGAGATAATTTCCTTTACAACTTCTTTTATGTTCACTAAAAGACAACTTACAAAATAAATCTTTCTCTTTCCTTTTTCACATAGAAATACAACTTTCATATCCAAAAAAAGAGTAGATTTTCACTACAAATATTATTACAATGCCATCAACTTAAAGTGGGAAATTTCAAAATAAGGGACCCAAGGAGAACTACAAAAATTTTCTTCACACGAGCTCCACATACAACAACAAGGGAGATCCGCCATGTTCCAAATTGGTCACAACAAAAATAAGGGGAGAGACAACACTCTCCACCCAATCAGAATTCCAGTGAAGAGGATAAGCCATCCTTCTCATTGGCCCCCAAGCCCCAACCACATTACAATAGGAAATGGATTCAACTCATGGCAACAAAACAAGCTTCCACAACACAAAACAAATTTCATAATCATATCATAGTCAAAAATTAAATGTAGTTACAATTACAAGAAGGACAATAACAAAGTATACAAGGCTTAGTCACATAAAGGCCAAAAAAGAAAGATCTATGGGGGAAGCTTCTTATACCTCCCAATGGGGAATGAGTGACCACCTTAAAACCCGCAAAAATATTCATCTCAAACTACATACTCTTATGCCTACCCCAAGTACCTCTTATTCCTCGCCATTCTCTTATGCTTCCCCCAAAAGTAAGAAATGCAAGGTATTTCTTGTCCAAGGTGGAACACCCAACCCAAAATTCCTCCATGAATAAATATTTTGCCTCCCACAAATCTTATGCCTCCCCACAAAGGATCCCCATAGTCTTCTCCTACACCACACCTAGGCAATATACCCAACCAACCAGTAAAGATACCAAACATTCGTAAACATTCACATAAGCACAATATAGAAAGAGAACCTTTTTACCAGAGTCAAACTCCTACCTCTCTATGATAGAGCTTGATCCAAAAGTTCAACAGCAAGCTTCTTCAAATCCAAACAGTTCAAAAGCTCCAACAATCCACAATCGTCAAAATCCTCTAATCTTTTCCAAAATTGGAAGAGCACCAAAACCAAACTGAAGTAACCCCCAAAACAGAAAAAGAATTCGAATAAATAGAAAAGGGAGAGAGGAGGATGAGGTGGCTCTATGTAGGATGCCATATCACTCATCCTCAACTCCACCTCATAAGTAAACTTAAAACTCCAAAGAACAATTTATAAGTGGGTGAATAAATGACCTTTTACTTACACACACAAACCAAGTCCACACCCCAAGGACCAAAATTAATTTTATGTAAGAAGGTGTAATAAAAAATTACAACTTACCTTCCCAAAATACATAATAAGGCCATATTGTGACTCCCTAACCCATAAGTATGGTTTGTGTAGTAATCTAAGAGGTGTGGGACAAGTTTAACTTGTCCCATAGGCCTCCAAAAATCAATCCCTAAGGACAGATCCGAATTTCAAAAGGAAGGTGGAGTGTTTCAAACTCAAAGCTACTTACACACTACTTACAACACATAATCCAAGAGCCATCAGCTCTAATAAATACATTGTTTTGACTCATATTAATTTATTTAACAACATGATTACTCACTAATCTAGACACAAATAAAATAAATAATAAAGGGTAAAATACATCACTAAAATCCACATACTAAATTTAAACAAAAGAAACTAAATAAAAGAATACACATAGCCACTTGGTCACATTTAAAGGCGATCCCCAGCATGGGAACCGCTAACAACAACCAACCAAACACACAAACAAATACATGTTGCCATGATGACCCTTGTTGAATTCATCTAGGATTCCAATGTGGTTGGTCTCCAATCCCTCAATATTTTTTGTGACTTGTTTACCTACAAAACACAAATACCTCCTTCGGCCTTGTGTCCGCATCAAAACATCCAAAATAAATATAAAATATAACTTCCAAAATCATCTATATATAAATCACAGCATCATCTAGACAAGTAACAATATCATTTACAATTTCATCAATAACAATATCATCACAAGATTAGTTCAATTTTCTAGGTTTACTCAATATTACAAAATATCACATGTAAGTAAAATATATATTTATATATAACCATGCCAAGAAGTGTATCAAAACTAATATAAAATGTCTCTAATAATCCACCTGTATTAGATATTAATCAAAATCAACCATAGTTAATGATCTCTAACATCTAACATCATGCCAAATCAAAAGCTACAATAATGTTCATAAGTATAGTCGACATTATCATAATCAACAAAAAAAAGGTATCAGAGGGAAGTGGGCACTACAAAAATTTTAAAACAATAAAATATTAAGAGATTGAGGTTAATAAATACTATTGAAAGAAAAGTGTAATCAAGTAATAATATAAACTGAAAGTTACCAATCTTCAGAGAACATTAAGAAATTATCAAAACTTTCCTTCTTCCTTGTGGTTGCACTTTTGCAAAAGTATCCTTCCACTAGTGACATGAGTCATTGGTTGTTTATTTGTGCTCAGTAATATCCTTTCTAACCTTGGAATTGTGTCGCATCGAGGACGATTCTCTTATAAGGGGAAGGAAATGTAGTGTTAACTATATATAAAAAATAAAAAATTATTAAAAAAAGTAGGAAGTGATGGTTAGGAAAAGGTGGGGTGTGTGGAGTTAGATGTGAAGGGAATAGGTGACCCCCCCATGTGAAGGAACATGGGTATCTGTATGGCATGTCAGACTTGTCTTCTCCCATTGCATAATGAAACTGCAATTTTTTTTAGATCTAGATACTCTACCCATGCAAACCCTAGATCACGTTGAAATTTAGTAGTTTGGATAGTGGAGCGATGGAAGAATGTAGGGGGGCACAAGTTTTCCTCTCAAGATAGTCATAGTGGTTCACATATACAACCAATAGGTCTCCAACTTGATCAATATGCATTGTCGCGCATTCCCGTCCTATGTCAACATACGAGCCAAGAAAAGGGTGTGATCATCTAGCAAAGCATAAAGGTTAAAGGAGTTTTTTCAGATTTTGTAGTTAAAATTTCCTGGTAGTCATGTACACAAAATGGGGAAAATTATACAAGGCTAGTTAGTTGTTCGAAAAAACACATCAAAGAGATGTGGTCTAATGGACCACGCACTGACCATGTAAGATTCATTTTAGTTTTATTTAAAATTCAAGCTTGCATGTTTAGTTTAAAAGGGATGTAATTACTTCAGTGGCATAAGTGCCGCTTATAGCATTCCACCTAGAATCGAATTTTATGTCTACTCGATTGACATTCTCTCTTGTGTTGGCTATCTTGACAAAACTCTAAAATTTATCATCAACACACCAATTAAAGATGTGGTGGTTGTGTGGATTTGTTTGTTTGGTACCAATTATCTCTTGAAAGTGCACCCTGGTTGAGAGATGACAATAGGACTTATAATCTTTCTTGATTTCTCACTTTTGTAGATACAATGGAAACACATTAGGTTTGTGGGAATACCTATTGTTGAGGTGAGTCAGTGGTATGAAGGTCGTCTCCTTATTGATGTATCCTAGACTATTTTTTTGGGGTTTTGAGGGTAAAAAGATGATTGTAACTGCAATTTAAATGGGTGATACACCAAACGTATTGAGATATTTGACTGAGTATATCCATAATAAAATTAAGAATGAATTTAAGAAACACAAACCAATGGTTTTTAGCATAATATTAAGGCAAAACCCTTATGTATTGAGGGATAAATCACAATAACACAACAAGATAAATATGCACACAAAGATTATGTAGAAAATACCAGATTTGTAGCAAGGTAAGATGATTAATCAGGTAATTAACATTCACAAGAATTATTGGAAAGATACACACCACTGGAAATAATTGGAAAGGCCAACACTAGTTCTTATTCAAGGAAAAATTGGCATAATTATGCTTCAGCACTCCTATGTCCAAAATTCCTCCTCCGTGCCTTGATAGTGCACACAATAAATGACAAAAATAATTCCCCCAACCCCTCCTAAAAATAGGCTAAAATTTGTACTCGCCCATGCATGTTAATTTTACCCCTTTATCATGAATAAATTAAGTGATAAAAATAGACATATTGATCACAATGAGGCATTAATAGCCTTAGTTACAAATTTAAACTTTAGTTAAAGTGCAGTTGAATACTCAATGAATAAAATTGTGTGAATAATTTACCTAATAATAGCTCTTGCTTGTTGTGCAAGTATCCTCAAATGCAAGTGCATGTTCTTTGTCCTTATTTGCATGATGTGACAATTGTGCAATCATCAACTTGCAATGGTAAATTTTTCTTTAACTCTAATATATCCTTTAGTGATCACATGAAAAATAATACTTCTATGTGAGAAAACTAAATAATGCATTTATCTTTAAAATTACAAATATATTGAACTCCTCCTATAAGGACCACTTACCCATGTGGCACATGCTCAACTTTTTCTTGTTGTAGCTTATGGGGCCATTTGTGTACATTGAGAAATAATACTCCTTATTTATACGGGGCTCCTTTAGCAAGACTAAAGTATATTTTGAAAATATTAAGGTAAATGATATCTTGTCATTTTTAGCTTCTTTGACTTCAACTTATTCCTTTATCCCCCTTTGAATAATCATAAGGTAATGGGACCCTTTAGACTTGATCATTACCGTGAAAATTATCATCACCCACTTTTTGACTTCACATGACATGGACTACAGTTTTGGTTTGAAAATAATCATTGATTAAATAAGGGCTCCATTTGATTTTCGTGGCATATATTATGATATTTTACCACGTCAATATATAACATTTGGATCTATTTGAATTTTGATCGCAACCATAGTCGATATGCATAATTTGATATGATTTTTTTGTCCCCTTTCACGATGATTGATCCTTCGAGCACATGTCGGTGGGCTAACCCGAGTTAAGTTAGGGCTTGATCAATCATTACCACGTGCATTATTTTTCCAACCCAGTTTGGGTTTGTGAACTTGCTGGTTGGGTTGGGTAAAAAATTGAAACCCTGAAACATTTTGGAATTATTTTGAGCTCTGTGTTGAGCTAGGTATACTCTACCAAAATTTCAACCAGTGCCCATTTTTAACTATGAATTGAGCTTTCTGTTTTGTAAGATTTTCTCGTAATTGAGCAATTTTGTAGAAAGATTTATACATGGCCGCCATTCTTGGATAAATCTCATGCTCTTTTGAAGTTTTCGCTTTGCATTCTAAGGATTCGTCTATGAGGTATCATTCCTATAATGGTCTCTATGCATTGATGATTAAGGAGGCTCTAAGTCCCAGATCTAGGCGATGTTTTTCTCGAGTTGCTACAATTTTGTACAAAGAAGTGAGTTTTCCATGGCTATTGCAATAATTTATGAAACTAGGCTTTGATTTGTAATTGGTTTTCTATTTTGTTCCATTTGGATACGAAAAGCAAGCTCTGTTTTGTTGGTCCATCCTGCCTTGGATGCTATGGCCATGATTTTCAAGCCTACATTGTATTGTTTGTGGGTACTTTTCTTCATTTCGAACTCGTATTGGGTTTTTATCTGATCTAAAATGCTCTAAATCTCCATTTTATTACGACCGTCATGGTTCTATTGACCTCTAGAATCAAATCAGTGGGATTGAAGTTTTGGTGGGATTTCTGTTTGAAACATTTTTCTAGGTTTAATTGTTCACTGATTTGGGTGGCCGCCATTATTGTACTCGGAGATTATGATTTTAGTCCCCACTGCTATTTTTTGATGCTACTTTTAAGTGAAATTTATACAATTTCTTGCATATGTTAGAGATATGGGATTTAAAGATGTTTCATTCAACCTTTTGTTAGTTGCTTCGTTTATGCTACTTCATGCATATGATTCTGGGTTTGAAGTTATTTCCTATGGACTGAACTTGTTGTTTCCTTGTCTCATCTAAACTCGGCCCTGAGAAAGATATCTACAAATTTTCTATAGCCGAAATGAATGTATAATGAAGCTCTCATTTTGTTTCTTTTGTAAGCTAGTTCGTAGTCTTCAAAACCCTCTAGATCCTTTATAAATCCATAACTTTATATTTATGGCAAAAGGATACATCTCATAGTCTTTATTTGTTGATGAAATAAATTCCGTAGTATATGGAACTCCTATGGATATCTCTGTTACGGTTTTCTTCCGAGGATATAAATCTGAACTGTTTCCTCTTTTAGATCGTGAGGTGCATTTAATGTAGTACTTCCAGTTGTATATTTGCTTGTATCTTTCTGATTCTTCTCTGTGGGATATTTCATCATGAGCAATTTGAATTTCTATTTTTGAAACTCGAACAATATTCCTAGCTCTTTTGCCAACAAAAATATTAGTAACTGAAGCGAATTTGAGTTATTGTTCATAACCCTCCATCCTTGTAACAACTCCAAAAAGAACAATTCTATAACTGATGGCTTTAATTACATTCATCAATATCTTTCTGTTGTATTTGGAAAATTTTGCTTGAAACCTAACATTCTTGATCAATAATGTGTATTATACTCTCTTTCAATTGTGGATGTGTATTTGCAAGCTAAGGATTTTGATACTCACCGTTTTTGTTCACAAATGATTGTGTATTTTATGTTGTAGACTTCATTCTAGAATGTTCTTCAAGTCTTTGTAGCTATCTGTATACTCTATATTCCTGTAGCCGTGGCTTGGACTACCTCTTTGCACAACTTTCTAACCCCTTAACTCAGATTAGATTTTTTTGTTATTATAACTCAAATTCTTCACTCGGTGAGCCATCTTTTCCATTGCATGTGTTGAATGTACTTACACTTGAGCTTTTCATATATCTTGCTTTTGTTCAAATTTAGTTAGTTGTCCACCATTGTCCTTGATGTATTTCTTGCCTCTGTATTGTGTCTACTCAACTCGTAATAGAATTTATCACATTGAACGATTTACAATTCTGAAACCGTTTGAGATACTACCTTAATTGATCATATAACTTTTACATATAGCTGGCATTTTTCATTTGCTTCTCATTATCTAGTAATAAATCTATTATATATCCGGGTTGAGACATTTCTAGAATAGTGGATTTATATGTGGACTTCTACCACTAACTGGTGAATTTCATCAGTTATAGATATGTGTATTGATTAATAGAACTTTTTTTGAGTTTTATTGGCGAAATATCTACCTTCAATATAATCTGTAATAAAACTCTGAGCAATTTTGTTTCCTTCGGTACATAAACCACACCTTGAATTTTTTAAATTCCCGAATGATCTAGATAGATGTAACAACTCTTATTTTTATGTTGTTGTATGCCTGAAGTTTTTCATATTCTGAAATTAATTATGTTCATGGCATTTCAATCTATAGATTATATCAGAAAATTAAGTTTTCCTCTTGAGGTTATGATAGAAAATAATCCTTCATAGTTGTAGATTAAATTGCTATGATATACATAGCTGAAATTGTTCTCCATTCATTCCATTATAATTTATATCCCCTCGATCATATGGCTATAGACGCATCTTCAAAATACTTACATAGTGTAAAGCGTGTAAAGTAAAAGCCCTTAGAAGATAGCAAATCTTATTACAATATACATTAGATTTCTCATTAAAATCCTAGAATTATTGTTGTTCGCATTGGTGAAACTATGTGACTGTAATCCTTCTACAAAATCATACATAGTTTCATAATGAGATTTTGAAATTGTACTCCTTTTCATAATCTTCTTACTCATCATTCTTTGCTTAGATTCTGCACCATTAATATGCTTTTGGTAGATACTGAGTTCATATGCCAATACAATAACAAATCCATTCATATTGATTGATTATAAGCTAATAAACTGTCTGATATTTTAGCTTTGTGTAGTGTGATCTAGATAACTATAACAACTCTTATTATTTTCTTATGTATCCCTCAAAATTTGTATCTTTTTCACAACATGAAGACTCAAAACCTATGAAGTTCTGAAATTTTTAATCCTGCTTATTACCTTAATGAGAGATAATTAATCCTTTGTAGAACATGTTGTTGTATCAAAGAAAAAGTAATCGGGTTCACATTTTGGGCTGAAGCTACTTTCTGTTCAAACTAAATACCTGATATTTGAGGCTTACAATCAAATGTTTGTAGAATTTGTGATCACATGCTTATGCTGAAACAACCACATCATACTTGAGTTCTCCATGAGGAATGATGCGAATCTATATTTGATTAAACCTTATGTAATGAATGCTTGAATGCAATTTTTCTCTTCTTGTTGTTGGCATATTTAAGATCATAATAATGGCTATAATTCCTTTATCTTTATAAAGATTCACATTTATGTAGCTCGTGTGACTTTGAAAAATCTCCTTATTCCATAGCCTTTCTGGATACTTGTATTTCTGTTTGAAGTTGTTGCTACTCGATAAGATATCCAAATCCCATTATACATATAGCTCCATTCTACTTGTTTGATTCTTATTTCTCAATACAGATTTTATTTTCATTAGTTAGATTATATCTTTATAACCTATATTGATTAATAGAACGGTGTTTGTGTAGTTACAAACTTTCAAAATTGTATAGTTGTAACTCCTTTGATTTTGTAATCATATTGATCATGTTTGATTTTACTTCTTTATCCTAAAAAATGGTACATTGTAATCCTCATTTTGTTTCTTTGTATTAACTTCATTCTCAACATTTATTATCCTTTGTTAGTGGCTCTTAGAGATATGCATGGTTTATTTTGTTCTGATTATGCACTTTAAAATTGTGAGTTTGTATCTTTGATCTTAGCAGTAGATGCAAATATTCATAATGAATATTGCAATCTTTAAACTTTGATGAGAACCGTACTTCAATATGCATTGAAATTTTTTCCTAACTCCTATTACTGTTATGAAAATATTTTCTTTACTCTTTCAGATTTGAAAATAATAACAACATTTCCTACACCTGACTCTGAAAATAACACTATGAGATGTTCTTTATGATTTTGTCTTATATTTTCTAATGTATCTTATCTATTCTTAGTTTAATAGATTCATCTGCCTAAAATTGATAACACAATATTCAAGGATTAAAACTCGGATCTATAATAGATCTTGTTTTCTGAAAGCAGGTACATGTGTTGCTGAAAACTTAAGGCAGAGTTGAAGACAAAGACAAAAAACAAAGATATACAAGAAGACAAAGACAACGAGAACCCAAGGAAATGATGGGTTGTAGCTTTAATCCTTTGCTTTCATTTTTATGTATATGTACCTCTTAACTTGAGTAAACATAAGTTACATCCCACAACTTGTGTGTGAAACACTGAATTTGTATCTCATTATGAATAAATGAGAATAAATTATGTAATTGATTTGTCTATTTCCTTTTAGATTTGATTACTCTAGATGATAATTTTGGAATGAACTAAACAACTCAAATCATAATTAATCTCATTCAAACATAATGAAATAACTTGAAGTTAATGTACTTGTAGTTTAAAATGTATCCTCATCCATGCAAACAACAACTATGTTTGTTGTTTTTGGGTCTAACTCCTCATTTCTACTGATGTTCCCACCTTTATCGTTGTACATTAATCCTTATGGGTTCTTGCAAACTTTGGCGAAGATTAGCATGGAATGGTTGTACATGTGAGGTGTTGCATTATGAAACAACACACATAGCTACATATCTGCATTGTTGTCTCAATTTGCTACAACTCAAAACATTAAGAAACCTTCCTTATTTTCCTTCGTTAGGTCCATCACATTAGGTCCATCATAGGAAAAAATTCAACACAAGATATGGGCACTACGAGTTCACAATTGTGCCCTTTGGTCTTATGAATTCTCCCATAATATTCATGAGTTTGATGAATGGGGTATTTAGGACATTTTTAGATCACTTCGTGCTCATATCCTTAGATAACATATTGATTTTATCATGCATGATTGAGGATCACGAGGAGCACCTTCATCAGGTTCTGTAGTGTCTTCAAGAGCAGAAAATTTATGGGAACTTGGAGAAGTGTGCATTCTTTAAATCAGAGGTTTAGTATCTAGGTCAAATTATTTCTGGGGAAGGTATCAAAGTCAATCGTTCCAAGATTAGAGCTATTATCTATTGGCTGGTGCTAACAAATGTGACAGATGTACACAACTTCATGGGATTAGCATAGTTTTAATGGAGGTTTGTGCAAGATTTCTCACGTATTTCTCATCCCATCACTTTCGTGTGGTGGAAAGGGAAGAAGTTTGTTTCATTAAATAGTTGTGAACATGCCTTAAGGAATCTAAAGGAATACCTTACTACAAAAACTATCCTAGCAATGCTAGATCCACAGAGGGATTTATTTTTATGTACAAATGCTTCATTGATAGGGATATGAGGAGTATTGACGCAGGATGACTGAGTTGTTTCTATTGAGTCTCAGAAACTAAAGGATTATGAGATCACTTACCCAACTCATGACCTTGATCTTGGAACAATGGTTCATGATTTTGTTCAATGGCGATATTTTTTATTGTACATGAGTTTCAAACTCCTGATAGACTATTTGAGCCTATGACACCTCTTCACACAGCCCAATTTCAATGCCTGACAACAACATTGGATGGAGCTTCTATTAAAATATGATATCGAGATTGAGCATGTGAAGGGGAAGGAGAATGTGGTTGCAGATGCCTCGAGTCAATGGAGGAACCTCTTCATGGATACAATAGTCGGTACAAATTTGAGGGCCAAGATCTTATAGTAGTTTCCTCAGAGGATAGGTTCTACCTTTTAGCTAGAATAGAGCTTGACTAAAATAGACCCCTTATAGGGAAGCTTATGGGGCTATCTTTGGATTCAGATGGACTTCATAGACATAGGGGACATATTTATGTACCTAGAGATGGAGAATTTTGGTAGAATATCTTAGCAAAGGATCATCGTGTACCTTATTCATCCCATCTAGGGGTGAATAATATGCATGCTTCATTAAGGTATATATTATTTTCGAGTGGTCTTCAACGGGTTATACCCCTATTCATTTCTTGGTGTTTGGAGTTTCATAGGGTGAAGGCCGAGAACAAGTATCGATTTTTTCTTCTTTATCATCATGTTATACCAGAGTGGAAATGGAACACCATTTCCATGGATTTCATTGTGGGGATACCTACGTTGAGATATCACTACGAAGTGATCATGGTCATGGTAGATAGATTGAGGAAATTGGATCATTTTTATCAATTAAATACCACTTATATAGCCAGTGCAGTTAGTTGAGTCTATTTGGATGAGATATTTAAGCTTCATGGGATTCTGGGGAAGATTATTTATGACTGTGACCCTTTGTACATATCAAATTTTTTGACTACCATGCAGTTTATTCTCGAGATGAAGATCAACTTTAGTACAACCTATCAACTAGAGATAGATGGTAAGACCGATCGGGTGAACCAAATAATTGAGGATATGCTTCGCATGTACATCATAGATCAGCAGTCTCATTGGGAGGAGTATCTTTATCTAGTATTTTTTTCTTACAACAACAATTTTTAGAGTTCCATCAGCCTAACACCATTTCAGGCATTATATGGTAGAGAGTGTAGGACTCTATTGAGTTGGGACTTGCTAGAGGACATGGTATCTCTTGGGCCAGCCATGTTACAGGATATGGAGCAGTAGGTGACCTTTATTATATAGAGGTTGTAGGAGGAAAATGATAGACATAAATAATATGCAGATCAGGGGAGATTTAACCATAATTATGAGGTTGGCTCAATGGTATTCCTGAGAGTTAGACTGCATAAAGATCCTTATATATTATGGGAAAGGCTCTAAGCTAGCTTTGAGATTCATGGGTCCATTTGAGATATTAGAGCGGATCGTCCCCATAGCCTATGGCTTAGCCTTCCCACCCAATTTTTCTCACATCCATGATGTTTTACATGTTTTTGATCTTTGGATATATATTCAATATTGTTATCATATATTGTATTAGACCACTTTGCAGGTATAGGAGGAGGGATAAGTGAATGTTGAGCCCATGCCCATAATAGAGCGCATACCCTAGACCTTTGAGGGTGTGAGACTAATCAGGTGCATGTCTAATGGGATTGGTACAACAAGACATCAAATTCTTAGGAGGAAGCGAAATTACTATGATCCTAGTTTCCACACTTTTTCCACGGACTTCAAGGATGAAGTCGAGTCTAAAGGGAGGGAAATATATTGCCCACTCCTCTTTGACATCATTTTCTACTTTATTTATTCTATTTTTTTGCCTAGCGCCATGGATATTGATACAATATGGTGGATAACATGTTCTTAGACAATATGGATGTTTGATTAGTATTGTGATTTGACTCTTATCAGGGACTGTATGGATGCCTAGCTGATTTTTGTGGATATTGCAGAACTTGTGATTTAGCATTCCTTTATTTATATACTGATATATTGGATTCATAGCAGTTACGATTATTTTTTGAAGCCTCATCTAACCATGTGTACATTGAGATTATGGTTTATTGACATCATGATGATATTAGGTGATTAACATGTGAATTATGTGATTGTCATAAAATGTGAATTGTGTTTTTTGATAAATGTAAATGTTAGATTTAGAATAGAATTACGTACTATGATTTATGATGATAAATGTATGATGGATGATATATACAAGTTTTGATTCCCTTAATGTATTGATGTGGCCTTGAGGCTGAATCTGGTATTATTTTGTGGTTGCAGGAAATGAAATCACACAAAACAAGGAGGTACTTGTAAGGCACACCATGAAGGACTTTGTGGCATGGAATTCATCATGCTTTTTTTTTATGTTTGTGTCATCTTCTTGTTTGTCATTTTTTTAGAGGTCTCAATGGGGTAACACCTTACTTGTGACCATGGGTAGGTATGTTGTCGTTTTAATTTAAATAGACTTGTGGTTATGTTATTTATTTTATTTTAATGATGTGATATTAATTAAGTTCTAATATACCCTTATAACCCTATGTTTCTATGTTGTCAGTCTACTCGTTAATTGATTATGTAATTGTTAGAGTGAGCTACTGTTTCACGTTATGTTTCTTATGTTTATTTTTTGCCTTGGCTTAATTATGTTAATTGTATGGGTTAATGGTTAATGCGATGATGTGGCTTTTGGGATGGAAAGGATTCCTTGGAATATACATTATTTCTTTCACCTCTTTTATTTTAATTTTAATTTTGGCATTGGTATGTGTGTTATTCCTTAAACCAATCTCGGATTTGGGCTTTGAGCCCAATTTTGAGAGCTTGTGGGACAAGTTTTACTTGTCCCACACTCTTTAGAATTACCTCCTAACCTAACCTATGACCCAAGGGGTCAATTTAGAACTTAAGTCATGAAATTTCGAGAGGAAAGAGGAAAATATTTCCCTCATATTTTGATCCTCTAAATTTATCTTTGAAATGTGAAAAACAGAACTTGTATGCAAACCTAGTGAAGGCATCTACTCACCTACCTCTTTATGATGCTTTGGTTTGTGTGTAAAATTTGTTATGTGCATTTGAGGGAGATGAGTGACATCCTACATGGAGCCACATAAACTCTTCCTCCATCTTTTTTATTTATGTGGATATTTTTGAATATTTTGGGGTTACTCACTTGGTTATTAACTTTGTTACTTGGAGGATTATCATTATTTATTTTAATATTTGGGCTTAAGAAATTGGGAGAAGGACATGCTTTGTATTTCTTATTTTAATTTGGGAAGAGCTTGCTTGGAGTGTTTGCTTTTGGAGAAGAGTTTCAATGGATTTCTTAAATGGAGAAGTGCTACAATTGCAAGGTAGGATCTTCACTTATGTTTTCTTGATCTTTTTGTGTATGTCAATTTGAGTGCATGTATGTATGTTGTTTTTTCATCTTGGGTATTGTTGATGCATAATCATAGCACCCTCAAATGTTTACAACTCGATAGGCTGAAACTCTCAGTGTGATTGCATAACATGGATCTTTTCCCAAAGTGTGGGACTTTGAAATCGCGAAATCTCTTTAGATGAAAGCTAGTTTCTATTCCTCTGTTTGAATGCAAACATACAGTTTGTAGAGGATCTACTCTAAAACCTACTCTAACTTTTCCAAGGAGACAAGGTTAACAAGATGCAAGAAAATAATCCTAAATTAACATATGCGATGCATTAAAGGAATGTTGAACACCTTCTTTAAAATTAAACACAAACCATTAAAAGTGTAATACGTTAACCATGCACAGATAACCATAATTGAAATGAGATATAAGGAAGATACAATGAACATAAGAGAGGGTTGAAATCATACACATACTTTTTTTTTTCTCCAAAAATTTGATACAGTCTATTACAATGGACAAGAGGCAAAAACTTGGTAAACAGTTTGAATGGGAGGTTTGAACTACACAAATTCACTTGTAGATCAGAGAAGAAGGGAGGGTACAAGGTAAAATTATCAAACCTTTAGAAAAATACCACTCCTTACAATATATAGGAAGAATGAGAGAAGGAGATGAGAAGAATTCAAATCTTGCTCCAACCAACCAAGAAATGCATTGAATTTTCCTATAAAAAATGATGGGTTCCATGACAAATCCCATGCCTCCATATACTGCTCCTTGTTGGGAAAGAAAGGAAGCCCATACCTCATTAATGGTGGTAGGTGAGAAACCTGCGACACCCAATAAATGGTGAACGATTTTTCATTTCTAAGAACTTAGTCCCACATCGAGAGCTTTCCAAAAAGTCCTCTCTTACTCAGATCCAAGCTCTTAGTTGAAAGTAATGGCCATCTGCAGGTGGAGGTGCCATTTTCCAAAAATGGTGGGCTTGGAGTTCTGAAACTCTGAAAGTCCAAAATGCATGCAACTTATGAAATCTCAAAATTCAGAATTTTGAAATTTTTTATTTCGGAGAAAAAATATTATTCATCGCTCAAAAAGACCTTAGAGTTTTGAAAGTCTGAAACCTGAAAACCTGAAAGTCTAAAATTTTGGACTTTCAAAATTTGGTATTTTAGACATTTCCTTGTGATTTTTCATTTTGGGGGGTGATACTTCTTAAACTCCAAAGTCCAAAATCCCAAAAGTATAAAATTTTAGACTTTCAGAGTTTTGGATTTTAGAATTTTTTGGTTGCTTTTTTGGCATGATTCTTGAGGTCTTAAAAACCCTAAAAGTCTTAAATTTTAGACTTTTTGGTTTCAGAAATTCAGAGTTTTTGGGTCCTTTTTCAAACTTCGTGTTTGATATTTCCAAAACCCTGAAACCCGAAAGTCTAAAATTTTGAGTTTTTGGGTTTCAGACATTTTCCTATCATTTTTTGCCTTGTTTTCTCTGAAATGCTGAAATCTCTAAAACTTTTAAAATTAGACTGTTTTCTCAAATTTTTCTCCTCCTAAGCTCTGATCTTCTTTGACATTTACATTGGCCATTTATTTTCCACCTTTGCATTGTCATGACGGTTCATCTATAATCTTAATTTCGAAAATCACATGCGACTTGCACAATTAAGCCATCTTCCCATTGCTCCTATGCAAGGTCATGTTTGATCAATTTTTCCTGTGTGGAAAAATTGGATAACATGTATTTTTCCCCTTAAGGAAGGTATGGGGAGAAGGGGATATGGGGCCATTGGGGAGATAAAAGGGAGTTTTGTGAGGTTATTATTGAGGAGGGAGTATTGGTACGATGCTCCACGTATGGGGAGAGAAAAGGTTACAAATTTTACTGCATTATATGCAGTTGCATCATTGAGATATAAGAGATTATTTGAGTTGTTGTGATGTGCACTTTAGAAGTTCTTGGGTGGACCCTTAACCCACTTGGGAGTTAGAAGGAGGTGGCTACCATTATCCTTATCCCTAGGCTCTAGATTGAGTGTTTGTGACTAATCAAATGATTGCATGTTTTTAAATGTTTATTGATGTGTTGGAACATATGCTTGTGTGTGTGTTTTGTAAATGTGAATCTAATGTTTTACCATCATGGTTGTGAACATGCCACATTGTTACATGGTTGGAGCTTAGGGGCCAATGAGGTGCTTGGCTTCACCCCTTCATTGGAATTTGGATGGGAAGAGAGAATTTCCCTAGCTCTCTCCCTTGTTTGTGTGTGTTGGAGATGAAGAAAGGAGTTGTAGGTTTGAATTAATTTGAGTTCCAGGAGATATTTTAAGTGAAATTTTTTCCATGTTGTCTCCACCATTTTGGTGTGTGATTGTATCTTCCTTGAATTTTTATTATTGTAAGTTGAATGTACTTAGAGTCAAGACTGGAAGGAATGTACACTATTATTATTGAAAAACCTATATGTCTTTTGAATCTGAAATCAATTGTAAAATTTATTATAAATATTGTTTTATTGTAAAGTCTACATTATTGAAAAATCTATAATTTATGTACCTATTGAATTAAAATGATTGTTCCTCTTTATGTCATTGTAAAATATTCCTTAATAGGAAATTTGAAATTATTGGTAACTCTATAAAATATTGGAAAATTATAGTATGTACTCAATCAGAAGATCCTGCAAATCACTTGAAGTAAAATATATTTGGTTGATATGTATAATGTTATGGTTTTCGTTTACTTTTTCTATCCAAGCTTTCAAATGAATTACTTTCTCCTTCCTATATTCTTCTATGTAAAAATTAGTTTCAATGTATATTTGTACTTTGAAAGTAATCTAGAAATCTCTGTATAAAATATAAATTAGGGAATTAAATGTTCTTTGATATCAAACTATGTTTTTCCCTACAAACTAGATATGAAAATCATATTTAAATCTATACTAAGGCATATAAGTTATATATATATATATATATATATATATATATATATATATATATATATATATATATATATATATATATATATATATATATATAATTGCAGGTTGATATACCTATTTTAGATCAATAGAAAGTATTATCGGGAAAATGTAACCTCTACATAGGTATATATATGATTATGTATGTATATATATATAATTAAAAAAAACAATTTTATATAACAATTGTTGTAGTGAGAAATTAATTTGAAGATTGTATTAAAAAAATTGAAATTTGAGGGGTGTGGTGGCATGGCTAACCCACCCCACCCCACCCCACCCCACCTTTTTGTAATAAGGGGATGGGTTGGCCATGCCTCCCACCATAAATATTTGTAGAAGGGGTGGGCGCCATGGCTGACCAACCCCAATTTTATTAAAAGAGGGGTGGGTCAGCCATGGCGCCCACCCCTTCTACAAATATTTATGGTGGGAGGAATGGCCAACCCATCCCCTTATTACAAAAGGGTGGGGTAGGTTAGCCATGCCACCCACCCCATGCCACCCCCCAAACCCCTTAAAAAAACACAAAACATGACTAGGTCGCCATCCTTGCCACGCACAACCCAAAATCATGCATAATTTACTCTGAATAACACAAAGAAGATATAAATAAGTTAATTTATATATGTGTGTGTATATATATACAAACATCTGTGTGTGTGCGTGTGTGTGATCTGAGGACAGGAAAATTTTCCTAACAAACAATGGAACTTGCATTTAATATTAAGCAAACCCTAGGGATTTAAGAAAACTTTAATAATTAAAGAAAAGGGGGAGAAAAATCCTTCTTTTGCTTCCCCTATACCATCGTCATCAACATAGTTTCTCCTCAAATTCCATTTCCTCCATTCTTTTCTTCCCTGTAGCTTGACCTGTGCAAATAGAGGCAAAATAGGGTTAGAAAGAAAGATAAAGAGCTCATAAGGATAGTTAGGGAAAAATAGGGAACCCTAAGATCTAAAGGAGAGGATTAAATTAAACCTACAGCTAGGATTTAATCCTCATCCCTTAGTGATGGGTGCAAAATTTTAATATTGTATGGGTAAATTAATCAAATAAGCCCTAAAATCATGTTTACGAACATGGAGGAAACAAATGGGTAAGATACATTTTATTTAAGTCTTTTATTTAAAATGATGTGCATGGGATGTTATATGGATATTTTTATTAAATACGGATTTATGTGATTTGAAAGGGTAAGTGTTAATGGGTTAGGGTGCACTTGGGTAATTAAAGGGGAGCATAAGATTAATGTTATACTAGGAAGTTTATTAAAGGTAACTTAGGATATAAATTAAAGTTAGCCTCAGCTTATACTGTTAATGTTATGGGGTAAATATTATATGGGTAAGATTAAACTAATTAAGGTTGAGAATAATTCTAATAAGGTTGGATAAAAATTATAATTAATCTAAGTGGGCACAAAACGAAATAAATTAAGGATTACTTAACTAATTAAATAAAATTAATTTGGGATTAATTAATGGAATGGGAAAATTTAATAAAATAATTGTAACAAGTAAAATAGATTAAACTAACCAAGAAGGATATGTATGAATAAATATGTAAGTTGTTATTAATTGGAATTAAGGTATTTGAAATCGGCTTAACGTCTTTAATGTAATGAAAAAAAATGTCTTAATTTTCTAGCTGATTGTAATCATTTGATGCTGCAATTTTCGGGCGTCACAGCTAGATTTGGTTATATTAGAATTTTATGAATAAGTTTGGGCTTTATTATTGTTTTTCTCTTTACCTAAAAGTTCAAATAGCCTTGTAATGGCGGTAAACAACTCATTTTTAGCTAACTCAAATTTCAAGCTTTAGGACATTGCAGGTGTGATTCTAAGTGAGGAAATGCAAAGAAAAATCTCTAGAGAATATTTGAATTTAGGGAATGTTTTGATAGTGGAAACTAGAGGGAATCAAAAGAATAGAGCAAGCCATGGAAAATTGAGAGATCAATAAAGTTCTAAATCTAAAAGAAAGACGGTATGCTGGAACTATGGAAATTTAGGACATACAAACAAGGATATATGGGAGCTTTGCAACAAGAAGAAACAACATGAAGAAAACAAAGAGGTGTATGTGGCAACATGTAATGTCTGTCAGGATGATTTAATTCTTTCTTTGCATAATATTGCTTAGTGCTGGGTTTTAGATTAAGGAGCTTCTCTCTATGCTATTCCACATTTTAGAATTATTTTATTGATTATATTCAATGGGATTTTGGGCATGTTTTTATTGGTTATGATGATCCTTACAACATAGTTGAAAAATATTCTGCTCATGTTCAGATGTAGAATGGGAATACATGGCTATTGAAGGATCTCAGAAATGTGTCCACACTAAGATGAAATTCAGTATCGACGTGGAAGTTGGGAAATGATGGTTGTACTGTGATATTTATAGTGGACTCTTGGAAAGTTTACAAGGGTGATTTTATTATGGCAAGAGGTAGGAAGGTTGGAACCTACACTAATGTTTGTAATCTTGTGGCTTTAGATGTAGATACAAAATTGTCACACTATAGACTCAGTCATATGAGCCATAAGGCCATGGAGATGATAAAAAGGAATTTTTCTAGATATACAGAAACAAGTATGGAGTTCTATGATAACTGCGTATATGGGAAAAATCCAGTAAAGATTCTCAAATTTGGACCTACGAAGAAATATATTCAGCTAGAGCGGGTACATTATGATTTGTGGGGGCCAGATCAGGTATCATCTCTTAGGGGTTAAAATTATTGTGTTAATTTTATTTATGATATAACAAGGAAAGTTTGGGTATATTGTATTAGAAATAATTCTGATGTATTTGACACTTTTGTTAAATGGAAAGCTTTGGTAGAGAATGAAGCATGCCTTAAGCTAATTTGTCTCGAGTCAGATAATGGAGGAGATTATTGCAGTAATGAGTTTGATGTTGTTCTAAAAATGGAATCAGTAGGAAAAAGAAGGTTCGAAGAACCCCACAACAGAATGAGGTGTCAGAAAGGATGAACAAAATAATAATTAAACGTGGTAGGAGCGTGAGGTTAAATGTAGGACTGCCTCTTTCTTTATTGGTATAAGCGGTGAGCACAGTTGTGTAATTGATAAATAAAGGACCGTTAACTACCTTGGATGGAGGCATTACTTAGGAGGCTTGGTGTGGTAATAAATTTTGGTTACTTATTTCTTAGAATCTTTTTAGGTGAGGTATTTGTCCATATTGACAGGGATGATACAACCAAGTTAAAGGATAAATAAAAAAAATTCACTTTCATTGGTTATTGTGGTGGTGAATTTTGATATAAATTTCGTAGTATTCAAGACATGAAAATAATTGACTCTAGGGATATGATCTCTAATGAGAAACTTATGTATAAGAAACAATTATAGGAAAACAGGGAAGAATCCAGAAAGAATATTGAATGTTAGAGGTTCTTCTCGATGGGAAAGTTACATGTGAATCACTTTAGGAACCTACTCAACAGGAACCCCAAACTCCTATATTGAGAAGGTATTATAGGTAAGAAGAGAACCTGAATGTTTTTCACCTTCTATTTATTATTTATTAATCATTGAAAATTGAGATCCAAAGAGATTTAATGAAATAATACAAGAAGATTTTAGGAATAAGTGGGATAAATCTATGAATGAGGAGGATCAATCTCTCATGGAGAACTAGACTTGGGATTTGGTAAAGCTACCTAAAGGAAAATGATAATTACGGAACAAGTGGGTGTACAAAGTTAAAGAAGAATAAGGATGAAAGAAAAGATAGAAGGTCCGGTTGGATGTCACACAGAAAAAGGTATAGATTTTGATGAGAAATTTTTTGTTGTAGTAAAAAGGAATTCTATTAAAATTGTTCTTGGAATAGTGGCAACCGAAGAATTTCACTTAGATCAACTAGATGTAAAGAATCCATTTATCCATTGTGATTTTGCAGAGGATCTCTATATGCAACACTCAGAGGGATATGAGGTTAAAGGTAAAGAGGACATGGTGTGAAAACTCAAGAAGAGATTATATGGCTTGAATCAAGCTCCATGTCAATGTTATAAGAAATTTCTTGTAACACCCACAAAACACACACACACAAATGACATGGAAAATGTTGGGTAATTGTTTCTGAACTCTAAACGACACCACAAGAGATCACAATGGGCCACAACTAACTCACAAAAGGCTTGGAAAAATAATTACTACCTAGGAACGAGAAAAAAGACGATACCCTTAATGAACAAGATGCAACATAATGGTCCAACCATGGAACACACTTACAAATTTGGGGCATCCCATGGTGTAAAATCTTTTAAGGTTATGTATTTACTAAAACTTCTTTCAAAACTTGACTTTACAATCTATAAGATTCATGTTTTGATTTGCACAATTCTTCTTAGAAAGGTGAACTTCTGTCTTTTAAAACTAATGACTAAATTGCTTAAGATCATGTTTTCTAAAAGAGGATCATCAATAATATGTCAATAACTTGCTTAATTCATTTGAGTTATAAAGGACATTTTTCCATATCTCATAAGGTTATTTATTCATACTCAAGATAATGAATCTTGTTTCCTACCTCCATTACACAAGGTAATGAGTGCAAGATCGAGTAGAGGGGAAAGTACACTTTAGTTTCAGAGCTCCAACCTCCTTGTGCAAGGATCAAATGTTTAACAACAAATAAGACAAGATTACAAGGCACTTTGGAGGAAGTTATAGGAAGAAGATCGAATTGGATTCATCTTTAAGATTTCATTAGTTATTAACTAGGATTTTATTTGGGCTAAGAATCTATCTAGAATGATTAAAGGTTTCACTTAGGCTTCACTTGATGAGTTTGACATAATTATACAAATTATGTTTTAAATGGGTGAGATATATTGAATGGTTTCCAATCAATCTCCTCATACTTATTATCACTTTATTATCTTCCAAAATATAGTAATTTATTTCACCTTAAGATCATTTAAGGAATCACCATAAAAAGGATAATGTTGATTATTTTATCTTGGGGAAAAGCAACGTATATATAAATATATATTTTACAAATGATAGTTTCCTCTTTGATCACTTAAGGCCTCAAATTTTATCAAGTAGATCACATCTACATTAATTTATTCACACACACACACACACACACACACACACACACACACACACACACACACACACACACACACACACACACACACAACTTTTATAAGGAATTTTAACCCCTTATAAACGTACCTAGAATCGAATGAATGCCAAGACCTAGAAGGTTCACCAGGAAACATTTTGACTCAGGAAAAAGCTTACCATTATACATACTAAATAAAACATGGTTACATAATTTCTATTAGACACGACATATGAACCAAAGTGATAAAACAATTGTATGGAACTATGACTAGTGAACAAGAAGATAATAACATTGATCGAGAAAGGATATCCTATTCTTAAAATTCCTATAATATATTAAAACAACTCATATCAATATGGTAATAAATTTTATATTTTCCATGATAGTAAATACAAGTTTTAGTTTCGACTATTTATGACAACATCACTCCACAACACATATTTCTAAGGCACTGGTCTTCTTCTAAAATTTCAACATAACCCATTCTAGAGTTTTACAACATAATAAGCATTTGTACAAAAGAACTTCATAACAAAAAATGATGTAATTTTCTACAAGTCTTTCCCTCATCTACTCGCAAAATCCATTTGCAAAAAATTATTAACCTAAGTCAATTCATGAGAAATGAGAAAAATAAGACTACATATAGCAATAAAAAGATACTATCTAACAATATCGTGAAAGGAAACATTCTATTTCAAGAAATGGGTCGAATCTATAAAAACTAACAACTCCTTAATTTATAATAAAATTTCCATCATGCCAATCTAAGAACAAAGTCTTATACCTCAGTTAATAACATTGTCTCAAAACCAACAAAATTTTAACCACCAAATGAGTAAAACCATAGGCGTAAAGAGTTAGAAATAAAATTTCGAGTGAAAAAGAGAGTTCCATTATACAAGTTAGCATTCCAAAAATCCATCCAAGTTTGGTAACACTATGGGAATACAAACCTCCTCAATAATTCTATTGTTTTGGTTTACATAAAGTGGATCACCCCTTTCCATCACAAGTTATTTTTAAATCAACCCTAGTTACCATGATTAAACCACTCTTTAAAAAATGCATATACATAAGTCACCAAATGTCATTATCTTATCAACTACTTCAGTTTGAATCAACAACGCATCTATATATATAAATACCCCCAAATGTCCCTAATGATCTTAACATTTCTATCACAAGTCAACAAGATATCAAAATACATATGTCATCCAAATGTCAAAAAAATCAGCGAGATGCACAAATAAATATATACCACCAAAATTAATCAAGAATTATAATTAAGAAAATGTAGTTCTTATAATAAAAGAGTACTATCCTTAAATGCACATATACAACTTCAAATCTCGGTGACAAAATTTTTAGTTATGGTTCAAGATTCATAAGGAACGGTCAAAATGAACCTTGAGGAAAACCTTAAACGTCTCCATCCTTCACCAGTGATCATCAGGTAATAGGGTATATGTCTAGTACCATAATCAATCCTATAGTAATATCCATGGTGAAAAATAATTAAATAAATGGGTACCTTCGCCATGATACTCCCTTCATACTTAGAACTAACCATTGTAGTCAATCGCACATAAAAGTTTTGTAAACTAGTGGAATAGTTGAAAATCAAAGGGACCACTTACATAGTCCAAGAAAGGAGAACATGGAGGTCCAACATACCTCAAAAAACTCACCACTCAAGATTGGATGACAACAAGGAATCAACTGACATTATGTGATCTATTGTCATAACCCAAAAGGATGATTAAATGTACATAAAACTATAGTCTCTCCTAACCTGGATTGGGTACAATATAGTGGTTGTCTGCTAAAGTAAGGTTTTCATAACCCATGTGAAATGTGCTCAACATACCCATAACCATAAAGTAGAACTACAGTGGTATTTTTTCCACTAATATAGATTATATAAGGAATAACAGAGAGGGGGGGTTTATAAACCTAGATGATAAAAACAACTCGCACACCCAAAAGAGACATTCTATGATAAATTAAATAATTGATTAACTAGATATAGAAGTCACAGAAATAGGAACAAATCAATTATCCAGGAAGAAAATAAAATCTAAAAATAATAATCTGTAATGAAAAGCAAGAGGTTTATAGTTACAACAGGATTTGTTTCACAAGAAAATTTACTAGTTATAAACATCATAATAAACTTGATACTCAAACAAAGAAATGCAAATAATAACTGTAGAAGGTTGACCACTCAATCATGAAAATGAAATAGACAGAGAAGTGGGATACATATATGTTGTCCACTTTAACACTGACAACTATTATTGCTAAAATGAGAATATTTCAAGAGGAATAGGGAGATTTCCTAGCAATGTGTCCAAACGCGAAAAAAGGCAGTAGAGATAAACCACTTTCACAAAAGTGAATGTTTTATTTCATGATATTTGAAATTATACCAATGGGTAGGTTTATCTTTCCTAATTTCCAATGTCTACTAGTCTCATGGACACCTGACAAAACTACAACAACACTTCTTAGGTCAAATCTTGTCTCTTCCACTAGCTGGATGCTAAAACCACACTCACTTCCACGTTGGCATAGGTAAGGAGCTCCAAAATCTAGGAGTTGCATCTATCATAAATAAATGTGGTCTCAAATACTGTCATGACTATAGTATATACACCAAATGAGGTTATTGAAATATCCCAGGAACATATGAAGACATGAGGAAACCCAAACTCCCGAACCTTGCAAACATCCTCCCAGCTTGCATAAAAAAGGGGTGGTGAAAGCAGGAAAAATACATCCATCGAAGAAAAAAAGTGAAATGATTTTTTAAAGATGGAGTTGCAGTTACCTTAGAAATCGTGTATGCACAATGTGGAAGTATACATGAGGCATGTGAACTGTTGACAAAATGCCTCAAAGAGATGCGATATTATGGAAAAAACCATGATTGCTGGATATGCACAAAAGTAATCTTGAAAACAGATTTTCTTACCCACATGCAACCAACAGGTGTTTGAACTGCTTAATTTTCCTTTTACAGAATGAATGTAGCCAATGCCAAATGGAGGGTTTAAAACAATAATGGACATCTAATGAAGGACCACAGGAGGAGGGAGCTGGTCAAACATGTTAGTAGTAAGTTTCCTAGAAGGAATGCAAACAAAATACACAGAAAAGTTTTTTTCAACAACCTCTTCCCCTCAACCCCCATTTGCAAGTCTCCCCATCTCACATGGTCAAACCAAAAAGGAAAGAGCAAGACAACAAGAAAAAAGGAAGATAAAATGAACCAACTAAACAAACATAATGGCCAAGGGAGGAAGGTGTACGATGAGGAGTCACCAATAAATGTATTAAATAAAAGTGATAGGAGCTTAACCACTCCCACCTGCCAACAAGGATAAGCTTCTCCCCCATGTGAAAATAAGGAATTGCATATTGGTGGGTAGATATCTCTACAAAATTTACCAATAAATTTCAAAGTATGCATGGAGCCAAGGGTGGGGGGAACTAGTGGTTGAATTTTCGAAAGCAAATAGTAGACAAGGACAAACTAGGATGCCACAACAGGGTAACCTCTTATTTTACACAAATTAAGGCTTGGTATATGGGAGCAATAGACAATACAATAAAATAGCTTAATGATAATTAATAATGATACTGATAACAATCAACAATAAAATAATAAAATAATATTTGATTGATAGTTATAATAATAATAATAATAATAATAATATTATTATTACAACTTAAATTAATTATTAACCATTTTAATAATGACCAACAGTCAAGCTCGAAAAATAATAATAATAACTAAAGGTCAAAAATTCATGATAACTATTATTATATAGATATGTATTTTAATCGGACATGCCCTAACATCCTCAAAAAGGATATTCTATTAGGGCTAGAACACCAAATCGTCATTCAAGCCACCCCTTGGATTCAAGAACACAATTTGCCTTTAATAGGGTAATCGTAAAGGACGTTGCGGAGGCCCAAAAATAGAAGCATCAACAAAGACATGGCGAGGCAAGACAAAGAGGAAGGATGCTAATCATTCTCTAGAACAAGGTTGAATCCAACTAACAATCAACATGAGCACACACCAACATTCAACGTGTAGCAACAGGGTCACTAAAACAAGAACTGAAGTAAACGTCAAACATGGTATTACATTCCATAGTTCATTAAGGAACAAATTTATATTATATGTGATTATGACCATTGTGTATATCAAATTAAATTTAAGGATGAAAGTTGCATTATCTTGTGTCTATATGTGAATGACATGTTGGATGTAGGAAAAAATATGGAGGAAATAAAATTACTCAAGAAATAGTTAAGTGACTCCTTGGATATGATTTTTTGGGGGTAGTCAAACAAACCCTTAGTATAAGGATATCTGGGGATAAGAATGAACTTAAGTTGAATCTATCTCAGGAAGACCACATTAATAAGTTCTTGGAGAGGTATAATGTGGAAGATGTTAAACCGGTTGGTACTTTGTTGGCAGGCCATTTCAAGTTATTAAATGAGTTGTGTCCCAAGACAGAGAAAGAGAGAAACCAATTGTATAAGGTACCTTACTCATCAATGGTTGGTAGTTTGATTTATGAGTGATGTAGGTAAATATTATTGGAAAGAAATAAAGTGGATCCTTTGGTACTTGAGAGGGACCATGGGAAATTTTTTTTGCTACATTAAATTGGATAGAACATCGCATGGTTGGAGATGTAGACAATAGGAGGAGCACATTATGTTATATTTGCATTGTAGGTGGATTAACAGTGAGGTGGATTTCATGACAATAGAAGCTTATGGCCTTTTCAACCATGGAGGATGAATATGTTGCTGCCAAAGAGTCAAGCAAAGATATTCTTTTGTTACAAAAATTTCTTGAGTTAGGGCACCAGCATGAGGAAGGGAAGTTGCATATTGATAGTTAGAGTGTTATAGACCTAGCTAGGAACTATGATTTCCACTCTAAGATTAAGTATATACAGTTAAGGTAATATTTTATTAGAACAAATTTTGAGGAAGAGAATTTGAAGCTAGAGAAGATTCATACCAATTAGAATCCTACATAAATGATGACCAAGGTGGTCACAAGAGAGAAACTGAAGCCTTGTTCATCTTTGGTTGGTCTTCATGGACAACAATGAAAGATTGAGAAGTTTGGTAAGAAGAAGACTAGTCTTGAAGTGGGAGATTGTTATGTTGTTGAGCTTTTTTTTCATGTCTAGAAGTGTTGAAGACTATACAGTAAAAGTGTTGTATAATCTCCACATTTTCCATGAGTGGAAGTGTTGAGACTGTACCTAAAACACAATTGTCCTAAAAAAACATGTCTGATATCTTGGGAAACGTGCTCTTCACGTATGTGTGGGATTTTTTACCGATAGGTTTATGGGTCAGGGCCCATGGTTTTTATACCCACAGTATTGTAAAATTGCTTAAGTAGTTTTCAATTGTTGTGGCTTTGAGATTTTGATAGGGGAGACATATCATTGTAGTTGTGTGTGAATTCAAGTGTGAATTCAAAAGAGTTTGTTGAGCATAGCTCCAAACAAATATGGGTATTGTATTGAGAGAAATATGTGGCTTGTAAGAAAAATATAAGCAAGTGATTCATGGTGGAAGTAGCCCAAAATGGGTGAAACACGTCAAATACTGTCATTGTGTTGTGTTCTTTTATTTTTCTACACTTTTATTTCAGATCTTTAATATCTTTCTGTATATTAGTTTTTACTATTGTAATTCTAAGTGGGATTATTTCACATATTTTATTCCTTATTTCCTAACACCATTTACTAATAATAAAAAATAATATAATATTATAATTATTTATCGTCAACACAAAATCACCCATATGTATTTTTCTTATATAATTATTTCAAAGTGGGGGCCCTAATTTTTCTTATGTAATTATTTAAGTGTAGAAAGGAAAAACACATTTAGATTTATTATTTATTTCAAAGCTATTATTTATTTCACAGGCACGACATTTGACTCTTTCACTCCATGTATACAATTGTGGGATGTCTCTCCATATAAACAAATAAACATCGTATTTTTTAAAAAATAATTAATATAATGATTGGGTTTATTCATCTCTATCTATGAGATAATGTATTTTCGAACTTTCACTACTAAAATTTTCATAACTGTGATATTTTAGAAGTTTAATGTTGAATTTTCTTTTGTGAACGGTTTAATTTGCAGGATGTGTATTTAATTTTTATTATTTATTTTCTAATAATATTATTTGATTGATATGATAATTTTTGTTAACTCAAAAAAAGAGATCAACCTAGATTAAAATATAATTTTATATCAGTCTAGTCTAGTCATATTTAGTTAATCTTTAATATAGTCATGTAATTTAATTCATAATAAAATAGACTATTTAAACATTTAGATTCAACAATTTTATTCTGTTCATTTACTTTTATTTTAGGTGATATCATTAATTCCATTCTACTACAGTCCACTAGTTAGCATAGATTTATTGATTTTGAATTTTTATAAATACATTTGTAAGATATTAGTAATTTTGTATTAATAAGAATTAATAAAAAATATTTCCTTTAAGTGGGAACAATTTATTTTAATACATATAAATTGTTATCTAGAATCCTTCCCTATGTATTGAATATAACCATAGTCGAATTAAAGGTTAGGAGCACCTTGTTAGTCCTCAATTTCGTCTCGCCTGTTTGTCCTTGAAATTCTTTAGTTTGCGGGCTCTGTCATGTTTTCTATCTCCCCGTATTGATGCATGAAAAATATGTTCTCTATTTGGTTGCCATGATCAGTCCCTTCCTTGGTCAAGGATCACTTAAAAGTCAAGAATTGTTCTTTCCTTCCTCTGTTTGTGTGAAAGAGTCCATAACTTGGGCGTAAACTTAGGTTTTTTTCCTTCCTTCCATTTTCCAAAGTCACGCTTTGCTAACCCTATATTTTTTGTCCCAAGCATCTATGAAAACATGATTGGATGAAACTTGGAGGATCATATTTGGGCCTTATATCATTTCCAAATTCTATGTCTTAAAAGAAAGACTCATTTATGGGCTTGAATGGTGATTTTCCTACATTTTACAGTTTGATGGGAGTGTTTTACCCTGTCAAACTTACATCTCAGCATCTATGGAAACTTGGTGCTTTCTGGTTGGATGTGGCTCGATGGGATACTTTGAAAACTCTAAGGCCCGATTTAACTCAAAACTTGTCCACGTAGAGGGTCGACACTCATCTGAAAATTTGCCTTTTGGTTTGGCCTTGGAGTTACGCCTAGGAGACACGTTGAGATTTCCGCTACCTTGCCCAGACTTAGACAAATTCGTAATAAGGATGGTATAGTTTTGGTAGGCCATGGACAAGTGTAGGGTTGGCACTCTTTTGAGGATCCACCTCAGGGTACCGCCTTAACAATTACGGCAGGGAGACATGTGGAGGCTTCTATCGGCTCCGCTCTATACTTAACACTTTCAAACCAATTTGAAATGCCTGGGACAAATTGAGGGACCGCACCTATTTGGGGACCGGCCCCTAAATTTTATTTTGAAGAAGCACCAAGAGGACACTTGGAGGCTTCCGCTCACTTCTGCCCTTGCTTGGAATTTTGAATGGCCAAGGAAAACTGTCTCAGACCTTAGACACATGGCATCCTAGTCATTAGTCAGGGGTCTAGGAAATGTGATCAATTCACAATTGGTCCACCTGGCAGCTTTCGATGCAAATTTGTTAAATGTCACTTTTCGAGAGAAATTGGTAACTGTAGACACCTATAATTATGCCCAAGCAATTTAAATACTTAAATTGTGCTAATTATCTCCTTTCTCGCAAATCGATGACATTCGTCAAAAGTACTCATATTCCCTCTTATTCTTGTTAATTAATTACAATACGCTAATTAATTAAGTCGCCTATCAAACTAATACCCTAATTAACGACCTTTTGTTAATTAATCACCCCTTCTACCTAGACTAATTGTTTATGATTAATTAATTAGCTCTCCCTTCCATTTAATCAATAAATCAATATTTAATTAATTTAGTCCCCTTCTAATAGCCTAAAACGTACTAGTATTAATCTAATTAGCTTCTATAAGCTTACATATGCCAATTAGTTAATCACCTTTGATTAATTAAAACACCCCCCAACTCCGATGACTTGCTAAGCATACATTAAACCCTTCTAAAGTAAGGTTACCTTTTATAAAGCAACCTTATCCATTCCTAATCATGTTTTACGTTTGTCCCGCATGCAAACGGATGAAGTGTTTCCTTTATCCATTGGGCTATTGTTATCCAAAATTCACCCCTCAAGGTAATTTTGATAACATGCATCAAATTCTTTAGTCCCAAGCAATTATATTGATTGAAGGCAAAATATTGTGTTTCTGGGGTCCCCTCGGCTTCTTTCTAACTCTCCTGTCCAAGAAGAAAAGAGCAAGTTCTAAAAAGGGGTGAAAAAGTTGCAAAAAACCAAGCTTGGGGCAGAAAAAATCGTGAAAATCGGCTAAGTCCTAGTCCAGGCGGTCCTTGGGACAGTTGGGACGTCAGGGTGTGAACCGGCCGAAAAGCCTCCAGGCGGTCCACGCAGTAATTGGGACATTTGGGCCGAAAAAGGGAAAAAATTGCCTAAGTATTTGTTTCGCATAGTTGGGATAGTTGGGACAAAAGTACGCGAAAGACACGGATCGACCGGTTTGGCGCAAGTCAGTCCATTTCGGGCGGTTCGGAGAAATTTGTCCCAGGCAGTCCGGGACAGTTGGGACAAGAGTATGTGAAGGATGTGAACCGACCGATTCGGCCGAAGCAGGATTATTTCATCCGAAACAGTTTGGGACATCTGGGCCAAAGGTATGCGCGGGATGCGAAGGACGTGAAAAGCCGAAGTGGCCGATAGCAAAGAAGAAAAGTCAACGTTTGACCCGTGAACTTCAAACGGCCATAACTTTTGACTCCGAGCTCCGATTTTCATAAAATTGGACTTCTCATTTTTAATGAGGGTAGATATATTTAATTAAGAGAAAAATATTCGGCTCCAATCAGTTGATGCTCATTCCCGTCAAATGACAGAAAATGCCTGCCAGACGCAAAATAGCTGCCCGCACTCAATAGGCCATAACTTTTGCATTTCTCAACAAAATCACACAAAATTGGTACCGTTGGAATCGTGGCTCCGAGCCCGATGCAAAAAAATAAATAAATTCTAGATTTGATGAGAAATTGGTCGATATTTTTTAGAAAACGTGGCTGGGTTCATAACAGTGTTTCATTTGGTGGTTGGGAGTGCAATTAAGAGGCATGGTCATCATTCTTTCTCTGCTGCAGCACCTGGGACAGTATGGGGAGCCTTTTTCAAGTAATATATAATCATTTTACTCCATTTAATGCCTCTTACAAGTTGTTGAAGGATAGATTTCGGGATTTTCTTTTTTCCCTTCTCTTTCTCTTCTCATTTTTTCTATAAATTGGAGTGTTGGGCTCATTGTAAGAGAGAGAGCTTTCAGAAAGTAAAGCTCTGTCAAATTTCTTTGTGAAGCCAATGTGCTGCAGGCCCTTGAAGTGGACTCCTTACATGGTGATCTAGGCCCTTATCCTGTAATAGATTGAACTGTGCATATCATGAAGCAATAAAATATCAGTTTGTGGATATATCTTCCCCTGCTGTGTTTTCTTGCATTCTTCTTGCCCCTTTAATCTTTCTAAAAGAATATTGTGTCTATTATTATGTTCATGCAGGGATGCATTACCATTGTGTATGCTTGGAATATCGTTGTGAATGCATTTTGCTAGATTATGGAGAACTGTCATCACCGAGCTTCTAGTGTGCACTTTTCCTCTGTATTTCACACATTTGGAGACTAATCTCACACCCTCCTTTTCTGGTGTATCACCGCTTTAGTGTAGGATTTCATTTTATGAATTCTTTCTCTCTGGTCCCTTGGAAATTTAGATTAGAATAGTTAGTTTCCCCTGCATTAGAGTAGATTGTCGCAGGTAGTTTAGGAGCAAGAACCAACTTTCTCTGGAGGTCTATCTCAAGTGGCAAGTCCCACAACTTGGAGATAGTACCCATGTTATCCAATCACACCATGAGTTCAAGTATATGCAATTGTATAAACATAGGGGTGCTGTGATTCGGTGATAACAGCTATATAAGGAGCCCTCCTTGTACCTTTATACCTACACTTAAGCTCTTTGAGAAAGAAAATGCAAAACATATTGAAAAATAGACTAAGATCTTGCTTTTTGTTTTCTTAAGTGTTCATCATCTTGAAGAGTTAAGCCTCTTTCCAAAGTGCTTAGGTCATATGGGAGGTGTCCAAAGGGTCTTGTAGCCCAACTTTGACAATCCCTCATTCCTAGGTTCTTGGAACACTAAGGACAACCATTTTTGATAGTCATGGAGCCTACTTAGGCCCATTCATTTATTTTTTGTTAGAGAATAGAGGATTTTAGATGTTTAACATTGTTAGTTTCAAAGCTTCGTATTGATGAAAGTTAGCATCTAACCCTTGTTTAATTCTTATCATGATGGTGCCTAGATATGTTGTTTAATTCTTGCTAATTAAGGCTATTTAGGTGTTAGTCTTTTTACTCATATTAGCATTGGTTTTGAAAAAAACACATGCACGCATTTGGCACGCTTGGTGGGACCCTTAGTGCCATGGCATTTTAGTTTAAGTTTCATTTTTTTGGCTAACTTTTGATATGCACATGTAGTAATTAATGTCCATTTTCTTGGAATTTTGCTAATTTGATATGTGTAACTTCTTGTTCATAGCCATCATTTTAATGGTTTGTTGCCATTTTTAAAACTAACTTATCAAAATTTGAGAAATTGTCAGATTTCTTGTGTTTTTTTTCATATTTTGGTTGCAAATGTGGCACAGGAACATTTTTAGGAGTGTAGGCACATTTTTCGTGGCACACACGCCTCTCAGGTGGTACAGGCGCAGTGTCAAAACTAACCTGGCGCATATGGACTAACCCCTGGGCACACACCCTAACCAACGCATAGATGTACTAACCTGGGCATAGATGTCGTTTCATACTACATTTTAAAACCTGTTAGATTGGCGCGTACACGCTAACCATACCCCACATGCTATTTTAGTGGAACATATGTATTTTTTGTGGCGTAATTGTTCTGTCGGAATCTGGGACTGTTTTACAAATTAGTGGCACACATGCTTTTCTGGTAGCGCAAGAATTCTGTCTGAAATTTTGATTATTTGTCTTGAAGGTGGTGCATACATTATTTTTTTGGTGCACACACCTCTCTAGTGGTGCAAGTGCATGGTAAGCCAAAAATACACAGAGTAGTGCACATGTCGTTTTGGTGGCGCACACACCTCTTGGGTGGCACAGGTGCATTGTAAATCAGAAAAACACAGAGTGGGGTACACACCCTAACCCATGCGTAGATGCCAAAACATGGGCGTAGGTGTCATTTTGTATTTTTGAAATTAATGTGTTGAGGTGATAAAATTCTTGCAGGTTTTATCTAATGAAATACTTGTCTTTACAGGTTGTTTTTAGATGTTTTTACTTGATTAGATAAGCTTTGCATGTTTACTTATAGGAATAAGAACATGTATGATCTTCCCTTACATCCCTTGGGTTGATCTTGGGAATTAGAAATGACTCTTAAGTCCTTTTGATGCTTTGAGGTTATTAGGAATATTTGAATTGGAATTGGTTAATTTGGTGTAGTTCAATTAAAGTTTTTTTCTATTTGATATCTTTTTGAATTTTGGAAACATCACATATGCTCTTCTCTTGCATCCTTGGATGATCTAGAGAATCAGAAATGATGTTTTCTCTTTTCATGGAAAACTACTAAAAATCATCATAAAGGGCCAAAACACCACGCTTGTCAAAGAATGGAGGAATCAAAAGAAAGTCAAAAACTACTAATACAGTTATTATATAGGTTTCGAAAAGGTGTTTTGAGCAAACCACAACTAATTAAAATAGATAAAATGAACAACTTATTCAAAACACTATATTGCAGGTTTCAGAAAAGGGTACGTCCCTCTCCATTCAACTAGAACATAACCCCTTTGGCATAACGTCTTAAGCTACAATAATGGGGGTGGTTCCAGGAACCCCATAGTATTCCATACAAGAGAAAACCTTGTGGATGAAATGGGAAGTGCTTCACACTACCTATCTGACTAGTGATTCCTCTGTGAAAAAGACTTACAAGTTGTCCCTACGTGACCCTTTTAAGTACATGATGGATGCATTTACTGCCCACTATACTTGAAGGGGAAAAATTTAAGATACTCCCAAGATAGTCAGGACTATTTGGGTAAATCGTCTTGCTCATGGATAATCTTTGTAACACCTAGGATGAGAGAACCACCTAGGAAAATATACTTTGGCCAAGAGCACACTTTGACTATTCTAAAACAGTGTTGAGTTATGAACCATCTTTGTATTGCGAAATGTGTGACACGTTACTTTCACTTAGTTTTTACTTTCCTTAGGGCGAGGTGAAACTCTGCCAAAGTGAAGCCAAAATTTTTCATCCCATTTTTGATTTGCTTCCTTCACATTCTTTTGAAACTTTTTTAATCAAAAGAAGGGTGACTACCTCTTTGTTACCAATCAATTGTTTCTGCCACATTTTTGTCCATTTACGCCCATCCATGTTTGCGGCTGGGTAAGTTAAACGTCTAAAGTGCATAGAGGTGTATTCATGTCATTGGTGGCCATTGTGATCTTGACACCCATGTCAAGATCATCATTGTAGTTAGGTGTGGTTCATCATCTTGAACTTCCTTAGAAGGGTTACCTTGTTTGCATTGTATCACTATAATTTTGATATTTACGTCTTATTTCTTGTAAACTCAACCTAAATATCTATATTGTATGGTTAAGCTGCACACATTTTAACTATTCCTAGCTCTACTTTGAGATTTTGGTTTGATTCTATTATTTCCTCGAGTTTGAAGAGTACTAGGTGTTACCGCTTGTGTGTGTTATATCAATAGCATCTTGATATCAATAACTTACTTTCTCACAAAGTTTGGTTAACATATCTTTGTGATATTATTGTGTAACTAATGAATTGTAACTAGCACTTTTTTGGGATATAGGTTTTATTTAGATTTGAAATCGCTTTTAGTATATCTTGTTAGGAGTTCAAATTAACCTTTTGTATTTACTTACGTCTTTTTCATCCTCTTGAACTTGGCATGAGTAAAAATATCTTGTTAATTATCTTGCGACACTAAATTACTTTTTGATACATAGTCTAGGAAGTATTTTATCAGATAGATTTTGATACCAAACATTTGTGTCACTGGTGATTTATCACTCTATCACATTGGTATTCTCACATTTTTATCCATTCATATTCTTGAAAATTTATCTTGCATTTCACTTAGGTGTGGTCACAAAGTTTTGAACACATTAACAACTTACCTTAGTGAAACTATCACAAAACATGGCTCCTAAAACGCGATTAGGACTCAAGAAACAAACATATAAGGAACAACAAGTGCAAGCTTGGGAAGCCTCTACCATAAAAGGGTCAAACCCCTTTATTGGACATGATCTAGGGCCTCTGTTTTCTATAGAAAAAGAGATAGAAAATATGGTCAATCATAGTGGTAATGTATTGGAATCCCCACATGTAGAATTTGATTTTGACCCTACTTTATTAGATGAGTTTATTTTTAGAAATAAAGATAGAGTGTTAGCACGGGTCGTAGAATTAGGGGCCAAATTGCTCACTCAAAATGAAACAATCCCACCTGTGAATAACGTTAATGAGAAAGAACAACCCCTCATCAATATGGAGGATATTTTGATGCATGGACATGCTTCTACCTCCAACGTAGGAAACAATAAGATAGTGTGACATAAAATACCCTTTATCAAAGTGCCACCTAGAAACATGACAGGACATGAAAATGTTGAAGAACCTCCACAATACGAAGAATAGGAAGACCCTTTAGAAGAAGAAACCACAATTCAACAACAAATTAATAACCTAAGCTCAAAATTAGATTTTCTAACCTTCCATGTATGGAAGGAAGCAAGAAAAAATGTTCAAAATTCAAGGCCTAAGGTTAAGATCAATGAACTCCATAGAGAAAACCAAGGAGAAGATAATACAAGGTATCATCGAGTTTATATCCCTGCTTCTCCTACTAGAGAAAAATTTCTCACACAAGAGGCATAGTCTATGAAAGCGACGCTCGCGAGCCTACAAGAGAGAAATATAGGTAGCATTAGAAAGTATCAATTCGAAGAATTATGCCCCTATCCTTTTGACTAGACTATGACCCTTCAACCCTTTCCTAAGAAATTGTATATGCCAAAGTTTGACAAATATAAAGAGAAGGGAGATCCAAGGGATCATGTCAAGAGGTGTCTTATAGTGAAAATTATCTCATCAGACTTTTCCCCAAGATTATTGGAGGTCAAGCCTTGGAGTGGTTATTACGTTTACCTCGAGGATCAATTTTTACCTAGCCAGAATTGGAAGAAAGGTTCGTGTGTCACGTCTCGTACAACATAGAGAGTGATGTCACCATGGTAAATTTATGTGGTGCCAAACAATGGCCTAATGAGACTTTCACCAGCTTCCTCCAATGATGGAGAGGGATAGCTAGCCGCTTCCCTTACGCTTTTGATGAAAAATAGTTGGTTAGTATTTTCGTTCACAACCTAAACCCAGATATAGCTTTCCACCTCCAAATGCATTGTGTTCACACTTTTGAGGAGGTCATTAAAAAGGGGTTCAGATAGAGAAATCTCTCATTGGGAAAGTAACCCTCAAAACCCAATCTAGAGATAATAAAAATGCTAAACACATGGAAAAGCTAAAGGTTTTTAACAAAAAAACAAAAATGTGGTGGGAGATGGGATCACTGATTCTAAACATGTACAAACGGTGACCTCTCTTAATGAACCTTTCTTAACGAATCTTCCTTAAAGGAAGATTAACTAACCAAAGGACCAATTCAACCACCACCAAAGTGAAGAACGTTCACCTCTCTTAATGAACCTTTCTCGGTTATACTAAAACAATTTGATGTGGCCCACATGATGACATATCCTACGAAATAACCATTTGATGACAATGCTCCAACACCTTCATGGTATAAGGAGGATGAATATTGTGAAATGCATCATGTCAAAGGACATAAGACATAAAAATGTTTGTGACTCTACCATTATATCCAAGACCTCATTGACAATGGGGAAATAGAGGTGGACAACCTAGGAAAAACGCAAACACCCAACAAGAAAATGGGGATATATAAAGAGCCATTCCTGAACCATGATAAATCATAAAAGTCAAATCCAGATTGGGGAGAGTCATCCCATGGTTATAAAGTAGTGAATTACTTGTACACCAAAAAAGACAGCATTGATTATGATTCGCTTATTGGATGTATTCGATCTCCTACTGACCATGTCAACACCATCTGAATCAAGGGAAAGGATTGTGCCACGGTAACAAGGCATGACCACCTCATGATTCTAGAACCCTCTCCTTCAACCCCAAAAACTGGTAAATATAACCTTTTAGAGTAACTTGAGAAGACATCTATTAAGATTTTGATCTTAGATCTTCTTAAGATATCCAATGTGCATAAAGACATTTTATACGAAACTCTTCAAGGGTTGGAAGTGACATTAGAGAGTGATCCTACACACCTTCAAGCCATAGTGGAAAAAATCATACCAAATGAGCATATTTCCTTCAATCATAGAGAGATCCCTACTAAGAATCCAACACATAATCTTCCTTTATAAATTGAGGTAGTTGTTACCCGTAGGAAGATCAAACGGGTGCTTGTGGATAACGGATCAAGGTTGAATATCTGCACACTCAAGTTGGTTAAACAGTTAGGACATACTGAGGTAGATCTTGAGTCCAATATCATCACTATCACTACATACGAAAATGTGGAAAGGGAGTCGGCAGGCACAATCACACTGCCCATGGAGGTGGGTCCCACTTGCCATCAGAAAAAGTTTCATGTCTTGGGCTTGGACTTCCCTATAATATGCTTCTAGGTTGACCATGGATTCATGCCATGTAATCCATGCCATTGATGTTCCATTAGTGCATTAAATTGAAGCATGAGGGACACACCATTACAATACAAGGAGATTCAGAGCCATTCGCTTACTATAGAGCTCTCAATAGCTTTGCATGAAGGGACACATATGCATGTCCGTCCACTAATATAGTTTTTCCTCTCCAATATGAGGCCATGTAATCCTAGATAGATTCAAATTATCTCATTTCTTATGCACAGGGTGCGTCTACTTCAACATCTCCTTTTGATTCATGGGAGATGAAAATCCTTGAATATGGCTGCGAAGAATATAATGTGCAACAAGCTCTCTTGGTTTCAGAGGTCTCATTGTCACCCAATACTAGAGGTTGACCCAAATATCACTTTAGAAGACCTAGAAATGAACACATGATTGGGTCATTCTTATCTGGAGGCTTGTTAGCTGAAGAAAAATTGCTTGATCCACCTACAACTTGGGTCCCAGATGATACTCAACCATCCTTTTATCAAACCCCTGAATATGATAAATCTAGTAAAATGATGTACTCCATGGGTTACAAGGGCCTAGGATGTGGAAGAAATGAACAAGGATAGAGAGAACTGGTGCTTCTTCCACATTTAAAAAAAAAAGATACGGCATTAGGATTCATCCTTATGGAGCACACTCCAATGATCAAGACGCTACTTGTTCTGAACGTGAGGATAGCTCTAACTATCTAGACAGCGATACAAATTCCCATTATAGCCAATATGAGGACCTTGAATCAACAAAAATATTCATGAACAATGTTTTCCTAATCATAACCCCTACAGAACCAACCCTTGACCTTGTTTACCCTACCCTTGTTGAATGGGACCAACAACATCACATGTCACTAGATTTATTTGAGAATGACGAATCTATCACAAAGTTCATGGGAATAAGGGATATAATTCCCATTTGAGACCACAAGAAGGGTTTCTTTATTGACTTGGATACCTATGCTTACTTCGGTGAGGAGGCTGAGCTTTGTGGTCATCAAAACATAAACAAAAGTGAGGGCAAAAGTTACAACATAAAGCCTTGGCAAAAATCAAAGTCCAAGTCACACAATGAAAACCTCTTTGAGGCACTAGCCAACGAACAAGTAAAAAAATCAAAGGACAAACAAATTGACCACGCCAAGGATGAAAATCTCATGGAGACATCCTTGGATGAATATCTCAACCTTCCTCCTGATCCTATGCGTATGGAGGACTTATCAAAATTACTAGTCAAGGAAACCATTGATGTGAATATTGGTACAGAAGAAGACCCCAAGATAGTAAAATTGGGAGCATCACTCTCGGCTAAAGACCAGAAGACATTCACTATGCTACTGCGAGAGTTTATTAACGTGTTTACATGGTCTTACAAAGACATGTCAGGATTATATCCAACATTGTTCATGCACAACCTAGTTGTGAAAACAGATGCTAAGCCTATCAAACAGAAGCTCAGAAAGATGCACCCAAGGGTGGCCTTGCTGGTTAAAGAAGAGCTCGAAAGATTGCTTGCAGCAGGATTCATTCGGCCTATAGATTATTCTAAATGGATATCCAACATCGTCGTTGTCTAGAAAAAGCGTGTCGGTATTAGAATTTACACGGATTTTAGAGACATTAATAAGGCTTTCCCTAAGGATTATTTTCCGCTGCCAAATATTGACATGATTGTGGATTTAACAGCAGGATACGAGATGCTATCTCTCATGGATGTATTTTTATGATACAACCAAATCAATATTGCTGATGAAGATCAGCACAAAACAATTTTCATAACTCCTTGGGGTACGTTCTATTATCAGGTGATGCCATTTGGTCTAGAAAATATAGGATCTACTTATCAGCAAGTGATGACAGTAATTTTTCATGATGTCATGGAGGACTATGTGGATGACATTCTTAGGAAGTCTAAGACAAGAAAATATCACCCTGTCATTTTGTGGCGTATCTTTGAGCACCTAAGAGAATACAAGGTCAAGCTGAATCCAAAGAAGTGTGTATTCAGTGTGCTATCAAGAAAACTGATAGGATTCATCATATCAAGACGAGGAATTGAGGTAGACCCTGCTAAAGTGTCTGCTATTACTGAAATGCCTCCACCTAAGAATATCAAGCAACTGCACAACTTACAGGGGAAAATCTAGGCTATCCGCCACTTCTTCTCCCATCTTATAGATAAGTGCCACTCATTCACCCACTTACTTAAACATGATGTCACCTTCATTTGTGAACCTGAGTAATAACAAGCCTTTGTTTTTCTTAATCAATACCTAGCTAATCCACTAGTCCTCATGCCTCCAACTCCTGGAGAACCACTCTTGCTTTATATCTCTGCTACATAATTTTCTATTTGTGTGCTACTCACCCAATACAATCTAGGTCATAAGGAAAAAGTGGTGTATTATCTCAGTCGTACTCTCATCACTTATGAGCTCAAATACCCCTAGATTGAAAAATATTGCTTGGCTATTGTTTTTACTTTTCAAAAACTTCACCATTATCTACTAAATACCAAAACCAAAATGATATCCAAAGTTGACCCACTCAAGTACTTACTATCTAAATTGGCCCTCACAGGTAGAATGGCTAATTGGATCATTCTATTAAGTGAGTTTGACATAGAATTTATACATCAGAAATCATTTAAAGGACAAGTACTCGCTGACCAGCTGGTAGAAGCACCTTTTCAAGGCACTGAACCTTTGAATCTAGATCTATCAAATACCTCCTTATTATACATTGAAGAATCTATTGTGTGGCAGGTGCATTTTGATGGGTCTTTTACTTTTCATGGTTCAGGTGTAGGGGTAGTTCTTATTAATTAATTTGGTGACCCTATACCATAGGATTTTCACCTGAGCTTTCCTTGTACAAACAATATTGTAGAATATGAAGCAGTTATTATAAGGATGAAACTAGCTATCAATTGGAACATTCATCATGTCAAGGTTGTGGGTGATTCTCAGTTAATTATCAAATAGGTTAATTATGAATACAAGGTTAAGGATGACAAGCTCATACCTTATAAAAATCTAGTAGAAACTCTAAAGGAGTACTTCATGCACATTACATTTGAAAAAATAACAAGAGTGTAGAACAGATTGGTGGATGCTATGGAACCAGTGGGTTCTATGCTTCATATTCTGCCAGGGAATAATGACACGCCATTCTTTGTTGAGAACTTACGCCAGCCCACATATGACATGCCAGAATCTTTTCTGGCTTGTGATGTTGTTGGTCCTAATTCCCCATGGTATGAACCTATCTTCACTTATCTCAAGGATAACACGTTCACTCCTGATATCTCATGTTCTGAAAAGCAAATCTTGATTCTCCAAATAGCCCGTTACACCATTTAATGAGGTACACTTTATCATCGTGGCTATGATGGGAATCTATTACGTTGTCTTGATGTGATGGATTCAATCCAAGTGATCAAAGAAGTACATGAAGGGGTGTGTGGAGAAAATACAAACGACATGGTCTTAGCTAAGAAATTGTTGAGAGTAGGATACTGTTGGCCTACCATGGAAACTGATTGTTGCAATTATGTCAAGAAATGTGTACTTTTCCAGAAGTATGGAAACTTCATCCATGCTCCATCACAACCATTACAACCTATCACTACCCCATGGAAATTCTCTAAGTGGGGACTTGACTTGATAGGGAAACTTACTCCTACCTCATCTAATGGTCATACCCACATCATCACGGCCACTGAATAATTTACAAAGTCGGTGGAGGCTATCCTTTTAACCTATGTGATAGGAGCTTAGATTTCCAAATTTATCATGAATCATATCATTTATCGATATGGCATTCCCACAGCCATTGTTACAGATAATGTGAAGTCATTTAACAATAATACAGTGAAAGGTATTTATCAACGGTTCTAAATAATACTAAAATGGTCTACACCATATTACCCCCAAGGCAATGGACAGGCTGAAGCCACAAAGAAAACTTTGGTGAGAATAATGGAGAAGATGGTCAGTAAAACAAGTCGTAGTTGACACTTGCAAATCCACCCAGCCCTTTGGGCTTACCGAACATCCATTCACACTCCTACGGGTGTGACACCATATTCTCTAGTGTTTGGGATAGAATCTATCACCCCCTTAGAGATCAAACTTCCTTCCCTGATAATTTCTCTTCAGGACTATTTGGATAAGGATGAGGATTATCGGGTAGTAAGATTGAATGAATTAGAGCTCCGATATGAGAGACACATCCATGCTCTTAATCACCTTAAAGTATATAAAAACTGAGTCTCCAGAAACTACAACAAGTGAATCATCCCTTTTCAGTTTGAGGTTGGTGATTTAGTTATGAAGGAGAATCACTTCAACAAAAGAGTGGAACAAGAAAAGAAAGGGAAGTTCAAACCACATTGGTTAGGACCCTATGTTATAGTAGCCAAGTATGACACAGAGGCATACAAAATTTCTCACCCGAATGGTGATGAGCTTCGTGAGCCCATGAACGCCTTACATCTTAAGCGGTTTTATACTTAAATATGGTGTAGGGTCAAAAAGAAAATAAATAAAAAAACATGGTAAAATGATAAAAAATACAAAAAAAAATCAAACAAACATCAAAAAGTGAAAAATAAAAATAGAAAACAGGTCGTCGACAAGAGAAAACCATGCAATTGTGGCACTTTGGATAGGTCCTTGGGTGAAAACTGGTTTCCAGCACCTTGGGAGGATTCGTTATTCACAAGCATATTGCATCTGGAGGTTAGTTTCACTTGGCCTAGCCCTGGTCCTGTCGACACTAAAATTTTCCTCCATAATTTCTATTTCATTAATGTATGTATTAGGAATAGGATGCTTTTTAAGTATAATTAGTAGTAGTGTCTGATAGAAGATAACGGCGCCGTCAGTATGGTGCCGCCAATAATGTGGAGTACGATAATAGTCAAAGTACAATAAGAATGTTGTAAAAAGTAAATATTTGTCGTAAGTGGTCCGGTAATGTTAAAATGTCAAAGTTTGGGTAATTAGAGAAGTAGGGTCTATATTATATTGGTAATATTATATTGGTAATAAGGACAAGGAGTGAGGTCATAAATATTTTGTGTATTTTATTTGTAAAAAGTCTAAAAATGTGGAACCCATGTAAAATGATAAGGTTTATCTTATCTTAAAAGATAAGCTTACATGTACAGATAAGAGTTAAGGTATGGAATATGATTCGTCAAAGTGAATTTCTTATCCTATCTTAGAGATAAGATGGATAAGCCTGGAAGTGCTATAAATAGAGAGGCCACCCCCCTCATTTAGCATAGAAGGAAGTAGTGAGAAATATTGTAGGAAGTGTGCGAAGGAAGCCATCAGTTTAAAGGTGTTTTGAAGAAGCCATTAAGAGGTGTAATTGTAAACTTTCTCCCATAGTCTTGGTGAAAGGAAAGTGAAGTCAATAACACTTGAAGTACCTCATGGGTGAGATTGTAACAGTTTCATGTTAATATTATAATTTACTTTGATATTTCAGATTTGTCATCATTCCATCTTATCATAGTCGATGGTATTCTTGTGTTATGTTGTTGTTTTGTTTCCAAATTACATCCACCAAACTAAAGGCTGTGCATTGGTAAATAATCATAGCACGAGGAGTTCCCGGTGAAGAATTATCATAGTGCCGGATTGGTGATGACATTTTGGTTCCGTTGCTGGGACCATTCCTCCTTGGTGGATTTTCTGGAGAGATATTCCCACTTAGTCAAAATCAATTGGAGTGTAACCTTATTTTTACTGTGCATAGTAGTTATCATGGTAAAATCATTTTTACCGTGAATAGTAGTTACCATGATAAAGTCATTTTTGCTGTGAATAGTATTTATCACAATAAAGTCACTTTTTACTGTGAATAGTATTTACCGCAGTAACTTCACTTTTTACCGTGAATAGTGTTTACCACAGTAAAGTCAGTTTTTACCGCAGTAAGTCAAGTTTTACCATAGTTTACCATGGTCATTTCTATTTTACTGTAGAAAGGTGTAAAGTCACTTTCTAGTATAGTGATTCCAATTATTTGTGCACATAAGTCTTGTTGATTGTACTTGTGGGTTGGTGTTTCATGGTGGTTACTTTTGAAAATAGGAAAGATTCCTATTTTTTCATATCAATCTAATGAAGATGCTTCTTCTTTCATTCAAGAGTTTAAACGATCTTGTATTTGTAATGGCCTCATAAGAAGGGAACAATGGACTAAATTTCTTCCTACCTTTTTGGATGGTTCAACACTTAGGTGGTTTGAAACACTAGGTGATAATGTGAAAAATTCATGGGATTTATTAACTGAAAGTTTTCTTGAAGAATTTGGTGAACAACAGAAATATACAGATCTCATGATCGAGATCACAAAGCTATCCCAAGGAGAGAAGGAGAAGATAAGGGATTATCATGCTAGTGTTCTAAAGCTAAGGAGGAATCTCGATGCCTAGATCCAGAAGGAAGAATTAGCGGATGGGTTGATGAATGGCGTGGATAATCTCCTCTGTAAGAACTTCATTCTTGGGATGAAGCCAGAAATCAGACAACGAGTGAAGTATGACCGCCCAGCTACCATTGAACAAGCAAAGGAGATTGCAAGAAGGCAAGAAGAAAGCATGGAAGAGGAGCCTAAAGAAATTGTTGCTAAAGTAGAGCCTACACCAGCACCTTTGGTCCAGAATCCACAACCACTCCCGGTGAGCACAAATATTTCTCCTAGTACATCTACTGAGTATGAAGATTTGCTCAGAAAGATGGGTTAGTTAACTATTAATCTTCTTCAAGGAAAGGATTTTAGTTCTCAGGGAGGAGATAGAGGTCCAAAAAGAAATATTTCTGAAGTTGTATATTATGGTTTTTATAAAAAGGGTCATTATAAGTATAATTGTCTAGATAGAGCTTCTACATCTGGTAAAGGAGATAATGATAAAGGAAAAGCACCTGTGAATTCTTTTGATGTAGTAGATAAGAGCAGAAATAATGAAGGAGATGTTTTTGTAACAAAAAGAAAGAAAGAAAAAGATAATCAATATGGAAATGATCCTAAGAAGATGAAAGAAGAAACTAGTAAGAAACATAGGAGAAGAAATTTGGGTGTGCAGGATTTTCTAATTTCACAGGGGCGAGGACCATACTCCATCTTGGAAGATCTATCCAAAAGGCCTGCAAATATTACATATGGTCAACTCTTGGCTATGTCTTCTGAGAAGAGATGGGAGTTGCGAAGTGGACTCAATGCTCAACGAAGGAAGGAGGTTGAGGTCCCTGTTTTGGAGGCAGAGGCGGATCCCTATGCTCCACAAGCTGAGGTATTATGTAATGGTATTTCAATTCATGATGTCTTAGTTGATGGAGGTGCTGCAGTTGATGTAATGACTGAGTCTGTAATGAATATGTTGGGTTTAAAAATTGATCGCCCTTCAACACTTATGTTAAGGTCATTAAATAAAGGAAAAACTAAACTATAAGGTGTAGTTTCAAATGTGGCAATATCTGTTATGGGTGTTGTATGTGTGGTAGACTTTCAGGTGATGAAAAATGGTATTGTTGCATACCCAATGCTATTGGGAAGACCATGGCTAAGGAGAGTTCATGCAAGAAACTACTGGAATGAATTTTTCATGACACTTAGACATGGTAGAGAGAGGGTGAAGATAAACGTGATCCCTCAACATCATAAGGCAGAACCTGTGGATTCTAGTGATGAAATTGATGATTGGACATCCTCTGATTACTCTAGTACTAGTGAAGTGGACACTGAAGATGAAGAAAGCAAGGTGGATGTTTCAGTCATGGATAACCTTCCAGTCACACCAACTCATGACCCCATAAAATTATCTGAAGAAGAAGTTGATGATCGTCTCCAACAAATAAAGATTGGTGATGCTGTGATGGAGAGTGAGAAGGAATCCTACCTCCAGCTCTTTCAAAGGTACATACACCTATTCACTTTTGATTATAAGGAACTCCGTCAAGTAAGTTAGGTAGAACATTGTATTGATCTGGTAGATGGTGCTAAGCCCATAAAGCAAATGCCATATAGAATGAATCCTAATTTTTCCAAGACTGTAAAAGAAGAAATAGATAAATTTCTTGATGCAGGATTCATATTTGCTGTGGAGAATTCAGAATGGGTTTCTCCCATTGTGATCTCAATAAAAAAGAATGGGAAGCTACGCATTTGTGTTGATTACAGGAAGCTTAATAAGGCAAAAAAGAAGGATCATTACCCTCTTCCGTTTTCAGATCAGATCTTGGACGAAGTAGCTGGCTAGGAGTGCTATAGTTTTGCTGATGGATATAGCGGCTATAACCAAGTTCGTATAGCAGAGAAAGATCAGCTGAAGACCACATTCACCACTCCTTGGGGAATGTTTGCTTATAGAGTTATGCCTTTTGGGTTGTGTAATGCTCTAGCAACATTCCAGCGTTTGATGAATAGGGTGTTCGAACCCTACATTGGGACCTTCATCAGAGTATTTTTGGATGATTTTTACATCTATGGGAGCAAGTAGGACCACCTGCACTAGATGGAGACAACATTTCAAAGGTTAGATGAAGCAAAAGCCTCACTAAACCCTACAAAGTGTGTCTTTGGATGTTCTAAAGGTGTTTTGTTAGGGCATGTTGTATCCAGAGATGGTATTGGTACTGATCCTGATAAAGTTTCAAAAATCAAAGATTTACCATTTCCTATGAATAGAAGTAAGTTGAGATCATTTTTAGGCCATGTGGGTTACTATAGAAGGTTCATCAAGAATTTCTCAAAGATTGCACAGCCACTAACCCAGTTCTTGAAGAAGGATGTTACTTATGAACCAGGAAATAAGGCACATGAAGCTTTTGGACAACTGAAGGAAGCCCTGGTGGTCTTCACCTTTTTTGAAGAATCTAGATTGGAGCAAGCCATTCATTGTGTACACTAATGCCTCAGATGCAGACACTAGGAAGTACTTTGAGCCAAAAGGATGAAAATGGGAATGAACATCCAATTTACTTTGGGAGCAGACAAATGAGCAGTGCTGAGGTAAATTATACTGTAACTGAAAAAAGAGGCTCTGGCTATCATTTTTGCTGTAAAGAAGTTTAGAAATTACTTGCTAGGGCAGAAATTTCTAGTTGTAACAGATCATCAGGCTCTAAAATATATTGTAAATAAGCCTAACCCATCAGGGAGGATAGCAAGATGGATAATTTTGCTACAAGAATTTGAATTTGATATTATAGATAGGCTCAGGAAAGAAGCATGTCAATGCAGATGCACTCTCTCAAGCCTATGATGGTTTAGGTTCATCTTGTGATGATGATGATTTCCCAGATGCAACATTGTTATCCCTTGACACAATCCCTAGTGAATACATAGATATTTAGAATTATTTGAATGAATTCAAGTTTCCTTGATGGTACCAATGTAAAGACTAAGAGAAAGATTACTCAAGCCAGTCATCCATATTCTATTATGCATTGAGTATTATTTCGAATAGAACATGATGGACAGTACAAGAGGGCAGTTGGACGTGATCAAGGGAAGGAGACTAATAGAAGAATTCCACAATGGTACATGTGGAGGGACACTTCTCCGGAAAACTTACAGTAACAAGGATCTTGGATGCAGGTTATCACTGGCCCACTCTTTTTAGAGATTGTTATAATTATTGTAAGACCTGTGATATTTGTCAAACACATGGTAACCGTAAGACTTCATCAGCTCCATTATGCCCTATTATTCCACTTGGTCACTTTGAAAAGTGGGGAATAGATATTTTAGGTCCACTTGTAACTACCCCATGCTAAAATAAGTATATTGTAGTTGCCACAGATTATTTAACCAAGTGGGTTGAAGTTAGGCCATTGAAAACAACTTCCATGGATGAAGTGGAAAGGTTCATATATGAACACATTGTCGCCATATTTAGTTATCCATTAGAAATTGTAACATATCAATGAAGCCACTTCATTAATGAGGTGGTAGAAGCCCTAGTCAACAAGTTTTCTATTAAGCATAGGAAGGAAACAACATATAAGCCAAGTACAAATGGACACGTGGAACGAATTTTTTTTGTGTTGTGTCAAATTCTAGCAAAAGATGCAGCCTTGTACAGGTACATAAGTGGAATAAAAGGATTCATGTAACATTGTGGGCATATAGGGCAACATTGTGGGCATATAGGGCAACATCAAAGTCAACAATAGAATACTCCCCATTTTAGTTGGCTTATGGTATTGATCTAGTTCTTCGTATTGAGTTTGATATTCCCATTGTGAGAGTTATGAAAAAGGAAAGGATGGATGGAAGTAATTCAGTAAAAGAAATGTTGGTGCATCTTCATTTGCTAGAGGAAATTAGGGAAATAGCGAATGATACAAGCTATAAGAAGAAAATAAAGCAGAAGGAATACTTTGATCAAAAGATCCGTTGGTCTCCATTTCATGTGAATGACTTGGTTCTAGTATATGATTCCAGATACAAAAAAAGAAGACAGGAAGAAAAAATTTCTTCCCAAATGGATGGGGCCCTACAAAATAACAGTCTATGCATGAAAATGGTACATATCGACTGGAGGAATTGGATGACAGTTCCCATTACGAAATGGGCCAACCATGAAAAGTTAAAGATTTTTCAAGCACTAGAATAGTCTACTTTGAGGATGGAGTAGAAGCTAGGAAGGGGGAAGATGTCGACACTAAAATTTTCCTCCATAATTTCTATTTCATTAATGTATGTATTAGTAATAGGATGTTGTTAAGTATAATTAGTAATAGCGTCTGATAGAAGATAATGGTGTCATGCCGATACAGATGCCTCCAATAATGTATAGTACGGTAACAATCAAAGTACAATAGGATTGTTTTGGTAAAAAAGTAAAATATTTGTCGTAAGTGGTTCGGTAATGTTAAAATGACAAAGTTAGGGTAAGTAGAGAAGTAGGGTCTACATGATTAGGAATTAGAAATATTATATTGGTAAGAAGGATAAGGAGTGAGGTCATAATTATTTTATTTATATTAATTGTAAAAAGTCTAAAAATGTAGAACCCATGTGAAATGATAAGGTTTATCTTATCTTAAAAGATAAGCTTACATGTAAAGATAAGAGTTAAGGTATGGAATATGATTCATTAGAGTAGATTTCTTATCCTATCTTAGAGATAAGGTGGATAAGCCTGAAAGTTTTATAAATAGAGAGGCCACTCCCCTCATTTAGCATAGAAGGAAGTAGTGAGAAATATTGTATAAGTAAGTGTGTGAAGGAAGCCATCAGTTTAGAAAGTGTGTTAAAGAAGCCATTAAGAGGTGTAATTGTGAAGTTTCTCCCATAGTTATTGTTGAGAAGGCAAATGGAGTTGGTAACACTTGAAGTACTTCATGGGTGAGATTGTAACAATTTCATGTTGATATTATAATTTACACTTAATATTTCAGATTTGTCATCATTCCTTCGTATCATAGTCTATGGTATTCTTGTGTTATGTCTGTTGTGTTGTTTCCAGATTACATCCACTAAACTAAAAGCTGTGCATTAGTAAATAGTCATAGCACGAGGAGTTCCCAGTGGAGAATTTTCGTAGTTTCAGATTGCCGTGATGACTGAACCCTATGTTATAGTTTCCAAATACGACACAGGGGCATACAAACTTGCTCACCCTAATGGTGATGAGCTCAGTGAGCCCATGAATGCCATGCATCTTAAGTGGTTTTATGCTTAAACATGGCACTGAAAGTCAAAAAAGAAAAAAATCAAAAAACATGGTAAAAACTCAAAAAACATGGTAAAATGATCAAAAATACAAAAAAAAAATCAAAAGGAGAAAAATAAAAAGAGAAAATAGGTCGTCCACAAGTGAAAACCACGCAATTGTGGCACTTTGGATAAATCCTTAGGTGAAAACCAGTTTCTGGCACCTTGGGAGGATTCGTTGGTCACAAGCATCTTGCATCTGGAGGGTACTTTTTCTTGGCCTATCCCTAGCTCTGCCTTCGAGATTCTCAGTAAGCCTTGTCCTGTCAGGCCTTGATCCGGCTTTGTCTTCTTTTATTCATCTATGAGGGGCATGGTATTTTTCTATTTCCCATCTTACGATGGGGACAATTCAACTACTTCACCTTCTTATTCATAAGCGTGTAGCTTCTGCCCTTGTATATTATCCATCTAATGCTGGGGGCATCCACACTTTCTTGGTTACTTGTGCATAACTCTGGAAAACCATTAGAAAACAACACAAAAACAATAGAAAATTGGTTTCACCATCACAAAAACAATAGCCAAAATTATTTTACAAACACAAAAACAATAGAAAATTATTTCATAAACACAAAAACAATAGAAAATTGTTTCACAAAAACCTAAAACAATAGAAAATTATTTCACAAACACAAAAAAATAGAAAATTGTTTCACAAAAACCTAAACAATAGAAAATTGTTTCACATAAACCTAAACAATAAAAAAATTATTTCAAAACATCCAAAAACAATATAAAATTGTTGCATGAACAACAAATCTTTACAAAAACATTTACTTACATTTACTTGCATTGTCTTGTTTCTTGGTTTACTTGTTGCTTGTATAGTTGTTTTATGTATTTGTGCTTTTGGGGTTGTTTGATTACTTGGGCATAATTTGTTAGGATTCATCTTTTCTTTCTTAGATTAGATTTATTCTTACTTGTGCATATTGAGGTGTGTTTTTGCATGCTAGTGAATCCTAGTGCGTGTATTATGTTGATTTCATTGTGTTCTTTCTTAGCAATTGATTGTGTTTATTGCATGTACATTGTTTTTTTTAACATAACATCACATTACCATCATTATCATCACATCTGACATCATCTCTACATCATATATCAAGGAATAGAATAAATATACATCATACATGAATGCTAAGCTAATCATCACATATTGTATCATCAAATGGGGGCAAGAGGGGTTATGACATAATATCAAAATCTATCCCCCCCGCACCCTTATCATCATATCATCCCATCCACTAAGTATGGCACACCTCATAAACAAAACAAATTTGATATATTCCTATAAGATCACAATCATCTAGATATCAAAACACATGTGATACATCAACAAGATCATGATACATATACATGTCAAAACAAATCAGAATACATCTTAAACACATCTATCTATCCATGAGAAATAATAAACAAGTGTCCATCTCATATACATATATGTCATGTCACAAATGTCCAAATCATACATGTATGGTATATTTGTGTCAGAAATGAATATACATCACGAAAATGCATCATAAAAAGCCTTCATCTGAGACATACAAAAGATATGATACATATAACGGAATAAAAGCCTTCACTAGAGGCATGTATCAAAACTATTCTATATCGAAAATGCCTTCAGCTGAGGCGTACAAAGATGATACATCAAAATGTCCATATATATATACAATGTATAAACTGTTCTAGGTCGGTACTCAAAACAATACATCATCGAAAACAATGTGCCATCAAAAAGGCGGCATGCATCAGAAATAATCAAGCCTTCGTTGCACGAGGCATCATCAAAATAATGGTATACAAAACTATACATCGGAATCCAATCCTTCATAAGAGGAATGTATATAAGAATATTTGTACAACAAAAAGAATGTAGAGCTCAACCACAACTCTCACCCTCGCCAGGTCTCCTAGGCATTATCATCTAGTCGATGAAACAATGGTGGCTGAGAAGGACCTGCACTAGGTGGGCCACCAAAATGATCTAGATGGCCCCTGTCCAGCCAACTAATCTGGCATAGGCTACCTAACTGATCTCATTGAGTGGCCTAATCTCCAGTGACTCAGGAACCTGTCATGTACTCGTCTCTGACTATCGAGGCAGTACCACTCACTGCTCTGGGGGAACTACCCTGAAGTAGGCAGTCCTATAAAATAAAGCCTTGCCACCAAGCCTTCGTAGCATCACGTATCAATTCAACATCTCTAGCAGGCGAGGGCTACCTGAAGGGAAACATTGTGCTCACCTATCACTCTGCCTAAATCAGCCTCAATCTGTCTCAAGGAGGTAGCCTCTCGATATCTCTACTGTAGTAACAGTCTACACCTTGGCTCATTCCTGATCCCTCTGTGTAAGATAGGCCCTATGACCATGTGTATACATGATCCCTCTAGGTAAACGACCATCCACACCTGAGTCTAGTATTTGTGTAGGAGGCTCAATATCTGAGCCCCCTATGTAGTCGTCTGTCACTTCCGACTCTGCCATGCCGCTCTGTCACCTCCTGGGCCAGCTTGGGCCTGAGCTTGATCTCTGCTCTGAAAGTAATGTGACAATATGGGTCTTGAGCCTCATCACGCTCCAGCTGTCATGGTCACACACCAGCCTTGGGCCTCATCCCTCTCTGCTCTAGCTGTATCTCTCTTAGCTAAAGCCTATGCTGTAGTTGCTACTATACTGTGGCTATCTGTGCCACTAGCTATGTGACTGTCTATGCCACTAAGGACTAGATCCCTGGGGTGCTTTGGATGACTGGCCCTACTCTAGGATCCTTGCTCTAGGAGGCTGAACTGTTACCTATACTGGGCCCTGTGGTCTCGGTCCCTGTGCCTATGAGGCACCCTACCCATCATGTGGAATACCATCAAAAGGATCCTTTGGGTCAAGACCCACTGCTCTCTCTTGTCCACTCTGAACCATGCTAGATCTTCTATAGGTGGACGAGTGCCTACTGCCCAAGCCTCCTCTGAGATAGTGAGTACATCTGGGGTAACACAGTGGCATACTAAGCTACATAATCTGATGTCATCCCTAGATCCCGCACCTGTCATGTTGGATACCATGCATGTGCGAGACCACCTAGTGTAAAACTCACCCTAGCTTGGGCCACTCGGTATGTGAAGGCCCCATGGTGTGCCTCTCTGAATCTCTACGATGCATACCAAATGTCTGGCTGGGGGACCCCCTGTACTCTGCCAAGCTACCGCTGAGCACCTGTCAACTTGATATAGCTCTATAATGTAATCTGCGATTGCCGATGATGTGGTACTCTACTAAGCACATGCTGAGCTCTATGACATCCTATGGCCACTAGAAATGTCTGTAAGTCTACGCAAGATAATATCTATCTGCTAACAGCTCATCAAACTCTTACCTATATCTGAATGGGCTTGCCAAGGTGGCCGCGTACATCACCACATGCTCGCTAACCCATGCTATGTAAGATGGCTCCTCTGGGTCTCAGACACGTAATGTGCCCACGGGGCATCCAATCGTAATGTGGTTCCCATGACCATATTTGTAGTAAAGAAGTTGGACCCACGGTCTTCTGACCATGGTATGCAATCAAATACAAATCCCAGTATAAGTGGGCTAGTATGCAATGTCCCCAATAGTATCTCTTGCCACTGAATATGTTGTGTACCAAAGGTAATAATCCTCTTGGAAATGACATCCCTGTCTTATCAGTGAGTAAAAACCCATTGATAAGTGACATAATGTAGAGAGGCCCTCGATGCAGTGTTGGGTCAGAAATGCACTCATGCAGAGCTATGGTCATACCATCATGCGGTATGCCATCTACATCAAACATATCACTGCATGCGGCTCTAATCAGCCATGGCATCAGAGCTTTACTTAATTAAGGTGCCTAGGATCGGTATGCGAAGGATCTACCATACGTCCTCAAGAGTCACTGTCATCTCCCCTATAGGTAATTTGAAGCACTGACTCTCACTATGCCATCGCTTAGCTAGCGCAATCAGTAGGCCATGATCCAATGTAATAGAGGGCATCCAAGACACGGGGCCTAGACCCACCACCTCGAGAAGTATGGCCATGGCACACCAGTCTTCACCGGCGCATACTCCCCTCTAGCTCTGCTATCTGGGAGTAGGCGCTCTCACGTCTGTAACACTGGAAACCGTCTTTATCAAAATATCAAATCACTCATCAGTTACTAACATTTCTTCTAAAAACTCTATCTATCATTTTAGGGTTAACCCAAAAATCCTAAAATTTCTTCTACGTGTCATCTTTTTTGACATTTTTTCTATCTATCATCCACCGGCCTGGGATTCCTGTGTACCCTTTTGGGCATGTGCACTTCCTTTTTGGCATGTGTGCATGTGCATGCTTTTTTTTTCAGGCACTTGCACCCTCATTCAGGCATCCTGTGTGCCCTTTTTGGCATGTGCGCCACACATTTGGTGCTTGCGCCATCGTTTGCTATACTTGCACTTGTACACGCATGAACCCCCCGGTGTGTATGCAACCTCCTTTTCCCGTGTACACCCCACTTCTCCCATGTGTGTACCCCTTTTTATGTATGTGTGCATGTGCGTGCACATGTGTTGTGTGCGCGCACGCATGTGGGTGTGTGCAACTCATGCTTGCGTGCATGCGCGGGTGTGTATTGTAGTGCGTGGGCACCCCCAAAGTGACTCCTGTGCCCCGACCCAACACCTGCACCTACGTGCATGCGTGCTGATGTGAATTCCTAACACTAAACAGCTAAATTTGGGGCATTAATGATGGATAATTAATGAGCAAATGTTTATAAAACTCATGAAGGGGCCATCATCTACATGTCTGCTGGTACCCTCGGACTGCATCTGCATGCCTCACTTGGTCTTGTGTGATCAACATTGTCCTCATCGTTCTCAGAGCCTCACAATAAAAATTTCTATAGGGCTCGGTTAAAATGAATTGGTCGCGATGATTTTACCCCCCCCATGTGGGGTATATTAACCCATTTTTCATTGTCTGGGAGGGCCTGGAGACCCGTTTCAATCATGCCGTTTTCTCCTCTGTTCACCGTGGAATAATTATTTTTATTAAATAATTATTTTTCTCTTATTTTTCACTATATTAGGGAATTTTTTGTTGTCTGATACCCCTTTCCTTCTCCCTCGGACAATTTTAATGCTCCTAGGCGATTTTTCTTCTTATCCACACTCTCGTAAATGATTATTTTTAAAAAATAATTATTTTTTATTAATTTTTCGACTAAACAAGGACATTTTTGTCACTTATTTCTTCTTTTCTTCCACATATGATACTTTTTGTTGCCCCTAGGCCCTTTGTTCTATTTCTTCTATTTTCTTCTACTGTCCACCACATTTTGGAAAGCAGAAAATAAAAACAATATATATGTCAAAAATCTAAAAATAGGGCAAATTTTTTCACAAAATTCTAAAAAGTAAAAAACCTACAAAAATGGTAACTTGCTTATTACGGCTGAAACTTGTGTCTTGTGCATGGTATTTTCTCCATATCCTACTGGTTTGTCCTCACATCTTCCCTGATTAATACGACTCGTAGAATCATCGGATTCACAACCATTCACAAAGCTAGCTACTTGCTTGATATGTACTCTGGGGCACGTTTGTTTCCTGGTGTTGTTTCATTGCGCACAACACTTTTCTTGGACCCTGTGTCCATTATCATTTCCCCTTACATGTATCCTTGATCAGGGCATCATTTTTAACCCTTTTCATCAATCACGAACTTGTGGATTTCTTTATCACTGATAACAAAACATTTGTATAACCATCTTGACCATTTTTGGGTTGGGTATGTGAATTCGTACTTGTTTCCTTCTCGTATTGCATTACATTGTTGTATGTTGTATGGAGTTGGTATTTTTAGCAATGTACAATTGTTCATAGTATGGTTTTTCATGTCATTCTACTTTTGTCATATGCTTATATTTTTCATAAGGACCAATGATATAGCTCTTGTGGTAATATGATGACATCGAAATTGTTCCAATGCACAGCGGCTAGAGGCTAAGCTCTTCTCTCCCCTCCTCCATATTTCTTCTGCATCACTTTCTTCTCACCCCTAATCTTCTGTCTCATCGGGGAATCTTTCCCCTTCCCATTCTTCTATCTATCTCTCACCTTTTTCGATCATCGATCGTCTTCCTTCGTCACCCCATTGACACTCGAAGGGGCATCTCTCCCTCCTACTATTTTTTCTTCTATCCCTTAAAAAATTTCTTCTATCTACTATATTTGAAGTGGCATCACTTACACCACCCCAAAGAGGGACAAATGTAGACACCTATAATTATTCCCAAGCAATTTAAATACTTAAATTGTGCTAATTATCTCCTTTCTCACAAATCAACGAAAAATAATCAAAAGCGCTTGTATTCCCTCTTATTGTTGTTAATTAATTACAATACGCTAATTAATTAAGTCGCCTATCCAACTAATACCCTAATTAACGACCTTTCGTTAATTAATCACCCCTTCTACCTAGACTAATTAATTATTATTAATTAATTAGCTATCACTTCCATTTAATCAATAAATCAATATTTAATTGATTTAATCCCCTTCTATTAGCCTAAATCGCACTAATATTCCTCAAATTAGCTTCTATAAGCTTACATCTACCTATTAGTTAATCACCTTTGATTAATTAAAACACCCCCAACTCTCATGACTTGTTAAGCATAAATAAAACCCTTCTAAAGTAAGGTTACCTTTTATAAAGCAACCTTATCCATTCCTAATAATGTTTTACGTTTATCCCACATGTAAAGGGATGAAGTGTTTCCTTTATCCATTGGGCTATATAAGGATCCCTCCTTCTACCTTTATACCTATACCTAAACTCGTTGAAAAAGTAAATGCAAAGCATATAACAAAATAGACTAAGAGCTTGCTTTTTGTTTTCTTAAGAGTTCATCATCTTGAAGAGTTAAGCCTCTTTCCTAAGTTCTTAGGTCATATGGGAGGTGTTAAAATGGTCTTATATCCCAACTTTGACAAGCCCTCATTCCTAGGTTCTTGGAACACTAAGGACAACCATTTTTTATAGCCATAGAGCCTACTTAGGTCCTGTTATCAAAAATTTACCCCCAGGGTAATTTTGATAACATGCATCAGAATATTCAAGTCCCAGGCAAATTGATTGTTTCAGAGCAAAAATCAGGTTTCTAGGGTCCCTTCAGGAAATTTTCTAACTCTCCTGTCCAGGTTGAAAAGAGCAAGCTCTGAGAAAACACGGAAAAAAGTTGCAGAAAGCAAGTAGGTTGATCCAGAAAAATTTGTGAAAAATCGGCTAAGTCCTAGTCCTAGAAGCATTTGGGACAAGTGGGACAAAAAGGCACGGATCGGCTGAAATGAGCACAGGTGGCCGCGGAAGCAATTGGGACATCTAGGAAAAAAGTACGCAGCGGGCACAAAAAACCGATCTGGCCAAAAGAGAAAAAAAATTGGCTAACTGCTGAGAGGGTCGCATTTGGGACAAGTGGGACAAAAAGGCGCGGATCGGCCGAAAAGCCGATTTGGCCAAAAGAGAAAAAAATTGACTCCGAGCTCCGATTTTGATAAAATTGGACTTTCTGGAACGAGCACGACGCCCTCTATGCCACAAAAAGTGGATTTATTATTTTTAATGAGGGTAGATATATTTAAATAAGGGAAACGTGTTCGGCTCCAGTCAGTTAATGCTCATTCCCGTCAAATGACAGAAAACGCCTGTCAGGCCCAAAAGAGCTGCCCGCACTCAGAAGGCCATAACTTTTGCATTTCTCAACGAAATCGCACAAAATTGGTACCGTTGGAATCGTGGTTCTGAGCCCGATGCACAGCAATCAAGAAATTCCAGATTTGATCAGAAATTGATTGAGTTTTTTAAGGAAACGTGGCCGGGTTCAGAACAGTGTTGTATTTGGTAGCTGGGAGTGCAATTAAGAGGCATGGTCATCATTCTTTCTCTGCTGCAGCACATGGGACAGTATGGGGAGCCTTTTGCAAGTAATGTATACCCATTCCACTCAATTTAATGCCTCTTACAGGTGGTTGAAGGACAGATTTCGGGATTTCCATTTTCCCTTCTCTTTTCCTTCTCATTTTTCTATAAATTGGAGTGTTGGGCTCATTGTAAAGGGAGAGAGTTTTTGGGTAACAAAGCTCTGTCAAAATTGCTTTGTGAAGCCAGTGTGTTGCAGGCCCTTGTAGTGGACTCCTTGCATGGTGATCCAGGCCCTTATCTTGTAATAGACTGAATTGTGCATACCAGGAAGCAATAAAATACAAGTTTGTGGATGTATCTTCCCCTGCTGTGTTTTCTTGCATTCTTCTTGCCCCTTTAATCTTTCTACAAGTATATTGTGTCTATTTATTATGTTCTTGCAGGAACTCATTATCATTGTGTGTGCTTGGAATATTGCTGTGAATGCATTTTGCTGGATTATGGTGAACTGTCATCACCTCTTCTAGTGTGCACTTTGCCTCTGTATTTCACACATTTGGAGATTACTCTCACATCCTCCTTTTCTGATGTATCACCGCTTTAGTGTAGGCTTTCATTTTATGCATTTTCTCTCCCTGGTCCCTTGGAATTTTAGATTAGAACAGTTAGCCTTCCTGCACTGGAGTAGATTGTGGCAGGTAGTTTAGGAGCAAGAACCAGCTTTCTCTGGAGGTCTATCTCAAGTAGCAAGTCCCACAACTTGGAGATAGTACCCATGTTATCCAATCACACTGTGAGTTCAAATGCATGCACAGGGGTGTTGTGATTCGGTGATAACAGTAGTTACTGAGCGTAACTGAATTGTAAACTATATAATGGCCTCTCCTCGCCATTTTGAAAAAAAAAAAGAACTTGGCTTATTTTCTGAAAGTGTAAATAAATCATAAAGAAATCAATACAGAAGGGCTTTTCATTCTTCGTCTATCTGATCTCTTTTATCCCTAAGCTTTTCATTTAATCTTGTTAAGATCATTTGTCTATATTATATTAAGAAGCTTTGTATTCTTGCAGATGTTATTGATAGAACTTTGTGTCTTTCAAATTTCATCTTATTAGTATGATACAAATGATCTTGTTTCAATTCACTGTACCTTCGCATGCATAAATAATTACTCTGTCATCTATAATTCTAAATGGTGCCTTTTAGCTTGTTCTGGTTTTCTCATTCCTCAGTCCTTTTATAATTGATGATCCTTATAGAAAACACTTTCGTAAATATCCAAGTTCCACAAGAAAATCATGTTTTGTATATGTGTAAATAGGTTCGTTTCTGAATAAGGGAACCTCTCATATTAAAGAGGAGGGACTTCTTGTCCCCTGATTGTTGCTCTTCGTGAAGTCCTATTTGACGAGCAACAGGATATAAGGGCTTGGGAGGCCTAGGAGCCAGCTTACCAGCTTCAATAAGACAATTTTCAGCCCTAATGGCAATGCTATAAGTAGCAGGTAAGGTTGTGCCTCCCATAGATTGAATTAACATAGAAATATCAGAATTCAAAGCTTTAAGATAATATAGAAAAGTGACTTCAGCTGTTGGCCTAACGGCCACTAGAATCCTATCCCAAGACCTTTGAAATCTGAAGTTGAAGTCAGTCAGTTGTTCATTGGGAGCTCTCTTGATAGTTGTCAATTGTTCCAGTAGAGACAAATTGTCTCCCTTTTCTCCAAAATGCTCATGGAGAACTATGCATAACTGATTCCAATTTTGGATAGAACCAACTCCAAGGCTCCTAAACCATTGCAATGCCTTCCCTTTGAATGAAGATGCCAGCAATTTGACAGCAAAATCCATTTCATTTATCTCATGGATTGCACAAATGTTAGCAATGTCTTTGACATGATCACCAGGAGTGGTATGATTTTCTCTGGTGAAAAATGGAATGTTCTTCAATGCTGCAATTGGAACTAGATTCTGTGCATTGAGGGAAAGTGGGTTGTTGCCAGTGAAGTTGACAAAAGGGTTTTGTTGCGCCATTTTGATTGGCCTGAGAACCCTTGTTGATTGGATGAAAGGTCTACCAGGTAGAGGGGTCGATAAAGTCCTGTTAAGTGGAGATGGTGATCTTTGTGGTCTTCTTCCTCTCCTTCTTCTACCTGGTGATAGCTGCAAGTAGACAAATAACCCTTCTTCTCAAGTATCAGACCTGGTTCGAATTCTTCTCATGCGCCTGGGCAACTTTTTCTGCTACACCACTGAGCAACTTTTTCTGAATTCTATCCCTTAGGAGTCGCCAGATGTGTTAGGTAATGAGCCTGAAAAGGCTAGATCTTGCTAAGTTACACACCAAACTTGACAATATTAAAAATAGAATTTAAAACTTTGAAGAACCTGAAAGATATAGTTCTTCAATTCAATTATCAGGTCTTGTTATGCAGCTACTAATCCCTGAAAGGTACAGGTGAAACTCAGGTCATGCAAGGTAACTTACAAAATCTGAAACACACTATGTCGGAACTTGGGACATGCTCAACACCTAGGAAAACTTGAAATACTAAAAACCTTGAAATATTGAAAGTCAAAATCTCAAAAATCTAAGAATAACCTTCTGAAGATTATCCCCCGATCTATCAACTGGTGAAATTTTGACATGTTTTGAGCAAGTTAAGCCCTTGAAAATCAATTTCAAAGTTCAGCCTGGAAGGTGAAAAAATATGAAATTGTAAAACCTGCAATTTCTAAGTCCAAATTTCTTGAAAATTCCATCAAATCTTGTGGAATGACCTCTTGGTCCCACCGGGTGTGCCAAAACTATTGATGGCGAATCACAGCACCCCTGACTATCTACAACTCGATGGGTTGAGACTCTCAGTGTGATTGCATAACATAGAGTTTTTCCCAAGTGTGGGACCTTGCGAAATCGGAAAAACTCTCTGGATGAAGGCCGGTTCCTATTCCTCTGTTCAGATGCACACATAAAAATGCATAGCGTTTACTTAAAAACCTAATCTAACTTTCCAAGGAGGCAAGGTAAGAAGATGCATAAAATAAAACCTAAACTAACAAAGGTGATGCACCGAGGAATGAAGAAACACCTGTCTTGCCAATAAACAAAAACCATTAAAATGCAATGCAAGATCATGCACATATAACAAAATTTGAAGTGAAAGATCAACAGGATGAAAATGAACACAAAGAGGGTTGAGAATCATCCACAAACATGCATTATTTTCTTCAAATATTGATACAATACACTACAAAATGCCAAGAGGCAAAGTTGCATTACAGTTTTAGATGGGAGGTTTGAACTCCACAAATTCACCTACCAAAGAAAAGAAGTGAGGGGAAAAACAAGAATGTCCAACTTTTAGAAAGAATCATCTCCTTACAATTTATAGGAAGAATGAGAGAGGGAAGAGAGAGGAAAACCAAATCTACCCCAACCACCTCCAGATTGTATTTAATTCATCTCATTATGGCGGTAGGTGAGAACCTTAGCAAACCCCAAAAATGGCGAACTGTATTTTGCATTTTTTAATAACTTTTTCTCACCCAATTAAAGATATCTAGTCATAGTTGGATAGAGGAACTTGTAAGATTTCTGAAAAGTCCAACCTTGCGTGAATCAGAGCTCCCTGTGAAAAGTTATGACCATTTGAATATTTGGGTCAGGGTTTGCTTCCTGTCGGGTTCAGAGTGTCAGCACTCAAAATGTTGTGCCTCCCGAAGGTGCGCCTTGGTGCATCTATCCTCACATTAACATAGTCTTAAATGCACCATAAGCACTTAAAATTTAGTGTCAGCACCTCCTGATCTATGCCAAGGGCACAACTTTTTTGGTGTCAGCACCTCCTGATCTGCGCCAGGGGTGCAACTTTTTCGGTGTCACCACCTCCTGATCTACACCAGGGGCACAATTTTTTTGGTGTTAGCACCTCCTGATCTACGCTTGGGGCATAACTTTTTCAGTGTTAGCACCTCCTGAACTGTGCCTGGGGCGCAACTTTTTCGGTGTCAACACCTCCTGATCTGCGCCTGGGGCACAACTTTTTCGGTGTCAGCACCTCTTGTTGTAATTTTCTTTGATTTCCACATTCTTTTGTTTTTCTATATTTACCCAGGGAGGGAAATATATACAATAGGAGCTAGACAACTCCAAGCTATGGAAAATAGAGTAGTTCCTAATCCTCTAAATGTCAGAGTTGTTGTTGAGGAGACAAATGAAATTGATTGGTGTGACAAGTGTTTCTTGCCCCACCCACCATGTGAAGTAGATCATCATTTGAAGAAGCTGATGATGATGAAAAAAATAATGATGATGCATGCATGGTGGACTGCTCTAAAAGCTCATAGAAAGGAGAAACTTCAACTGAAGTAATAAGTGCAAGAACTGCTGCAAGTATTTGGGACTGCATTCACCAGGTACCTCTTCTTCCTCCCTCTCATGATTTAGAAATAAATATGGTACAAGCACTTGAACTTTCTAATAATGATTTTGAGTACATAAGAGCTCTAGTGATTAAGAATTACGATGGAGGAATCCCAACAGAAGAGGATAGACAACTATTAATGAATGTTTTTGTTGCCCAAGAAAAAGAGTATAACACAAGAAGGAAATCTGTCAAAGGGGTAGGGCCCCAAGCCAAACCAAAGACCCCAGTTCTCACCAATGTCCCAAAAGATACTCCAAAGAAAGATGTATCTGGAAAAGGCCTTGTTGTCTTAAGTAGAACTGGTGTTCCCACCCATACCTAAAATGTGAAAAATCTTGTGCCATCTGATGAGTTTGTCAATTTTTCTCCAAATGCTACTTTTCCCAAATACATTCCTTATGACATTGCCCAAGTCTTCAATCAGATCAAGATTTTTGTCCCAATTGTTGAACTGCTTAGCATTCTTGGGAAAAAGAAGAGGGATTTTTAGTATTTGGGATTAGAAGAAGATAGGAGTGCCCAAGGCAGAAATATAAATAGTGTAAACACTCCTCCTCCAACCATTGCAGACCTAGAAAAACCACCAGCATTGGAGGAGATAGGTGAACCACATGAAGTTTACTTGGGAACATATTTTTTTGAGTCTCAATTAAATGTTGATCCATTTTTTACAACACTGATTATTAAAGACAGACGGCTACACGATTGTATGCTTGATTTCGGAGCATCATGCAATGTTATGCCTCTGGAAGTCATGAATGAATTGAACATTAAAGTGATAGCAGCCTATGGTAAGTGTACTGTAATGGATTCTAGAGAGGTACCTCTTGTAGGATGTGTAAAAGGCTTGGTGGTACAACTTGTAGCTTATATGGGTAAGAACTTGATACTTGATGTTGTTATTGTTGATTTCCCTGCCAAATGGGGCATGTTGTTATCAAGAAAGTGGGTTGTAAGTGTTGGTGGAAGTGTTCAGATGGATATGTCTTTTTCCACCATTCAAATTGAAGGAAGACTTGTAAAGTTGTATGGAGAGAAGAAGATGTTGCACCTCATTGAAGATCCTAATAATGATTCTTATGAAGTGTTGTATGCTGATGTAGATGCTAATAACTTTATTGGGTTTGCTGATGGAAAAGAGCATAAGATTGATCAATGTAAATGTATTGAACAAGTAGGTTTACCTTGGACCTTGTTATTTGATGGAGCTTGTTCCAAGTTTGGAAATGGTGCTCGTATTGTTCTGATTTGTCCAGGCCAAGAAGAGTTTGTCTTTTCTTTCAAAATTAACTTTGAATGCACTAACAACATTGTTGAATATGAAGCACTGTTATTAGGCTTGAGAATTGCCTGGAAATATGGTATAAAGGATATCATTGTCAAAGGGGATTCGGAATTTATTTGTTAAGCAAATTAGAAAACTGTGTGCTACTAAAAATTAGAGAATGAAACAATACAAGCATGCAGTCTAGGATTTGATTGAAATGTTTGACTCTTTTAATATTGTGCATCATGATAGAAAGTTTAATGCTGGTGTAGACAAGTTAGCAGTGCTAGGATCCAAATTTGGAAATTGTACAATGTCTCCATTTTGTGAGTATGATGTTGAAATACTAACAAGGCCATCTGTCACTGATAACGTTAAAAATTGGCATGTGTTTGATGACGATGCCCAGGTGAAACAGTTTCTGCAGAACCAAGGTGGGTTTGCTGAAAAAAATATAGATTGGTAACTAATGGTGTGTGTTGCTGAAGGAAAGGAAACTTTATTTGGAAAAGACATCATCTAACTGAAGACAAACACAATTCCGAGAGGTTTTGTGGCTCTTGAATCAAACTTTGATAATGTTGATTGCATTATTAATAGAAGAATGTTAGTTTCAAGAGATGTCGAAGAGCACAAACTAGGCACAAAGGAAAAACCATGTAAAATATGGTTAGGAAGCAATCTCACCAAGGAAGAGAAGCATTCCTATGTTCAATTGATGAATAAATATCAAGACTACCTAGCTTGGTCTTACTCTGAGTTGAAGGCATACAGGTAAGACTTGTTCCAACATGAAATTCCTCTTGAATCTATTGCAAGGCCTTTCAGGAAAAAAAAGAGGCCCATCAATCTACTCCTTTCTTTGAAGATGCAATAAGAACTGAATAATTTGAGGGATGGAGGGATCATTCAGCCTACCAGGTACTCATCTTGGGTTGTAAACCTAGTGCCTATCATAAAAAATAATGGTGATATAAGGCTTAGTGTAGACTTCAGGAACTTGAATAAAGCATAACTGAAAGATAATTACCATCTTTCAAACATGGTGAATATCCTACAATTGGTAACTGGTTCTGATTTTTTATCCACTCTAGATGGTTTCTCTGGCTATAATCAAGTTGTTGTGAAGGATTCAGAAAGGATAAATACTTCCTTTACCACTCCTTGGGGAACTTATGTCTATGTCAGGATGCCTTTTGGCTTAATGAATGCTGGAGAAACTTTCCAAAGAGCAAAGGATGTAGAATTTTCTGGTTACATTAATGATTTTGTTGTTTATCAAGATGATGTAACTATATTTTCCATAAAATAAATGATCACTTGCAACACTTGGAGCGAATGTTGTTAAGGTGTAGAGAGTGGCATATCATTGAATCCCAAGAAGTGATATTTTGGAGTACAAAAGGAAAAGATGTTTGGTCACATTGTATCAAAGGAAGGGGTCATGATTGATCTAAAGAGAGTGGAAGCCATCAACAAGGTTTCAATTTCAAGAACTAAGAAGTGAGTTCAATCCTTCTTTGGACAAATAAACTTTATTAGAAGATTTTTGTCTAACTTTACTGAGCTGACCATCCCCATTACTAGCATGTTGAAAAAGGACCAAGTTATCAAATTGGAAGAAGATTCTAATCAATCTTTTAAAGGGATCAAAGAAGCATTAAAGCATGCCCCTGTTTTGGCAGCTTAAAATTACAAGAAGCCTTTTCAAATGTTTTCTTTTGCTTCAGAAAACACTATTGCATCTATCTTTTTGTAGAAGGATGATGAAGGGGGCTGAGAGACCAATTTCCTTTTTCAGTAAGGCATTACAAGGAGCTGAGTTGAAGTACACCATCATGGAGAAGAAAGAATTTTCCTTTGTGAAAGAAAAAAAGGTTTTTAGACCTTATATCTTGAGCTCTAAAGTTTTTGCTTATGTTCCCCACACCATGGTGAAAGACATATTATCAGAGATGGGGGTCTCAAGAAAAAGATGCAGATGGGTCAACAAGTTGTAGGAATATGACATGGATATCCAAACCACGAAATTAGTAAGAGGTTTAGGCCTAGCTAAGCTTATGGATGAGAGAAACTTGCAGATTGTTGAGGTGAATGAAGTAGAAGGAGAAAGGGTGGATATCCTTGAAAAATTAGTAAGCTCTGAATGGTACAAAGATATAATCTTTTATCTCAGACATCTATGCTACCTTGAAAATTTGAGTAAAAATCAGAAAAGAGCTCTTAAGTGAGCCTCTCAAAAGTATGCCATTACTTATTTTGGGTTATCTTCAAAGAACCCAAGGGGAGTACTCTTAAGATGCATTACTAAGGATGAAGCCCCAAAGGTAATTGCTAATCTCCATGGAGGATTTTGTGTGAGAGATTTTGCTGAAAGAGTTGTAACACATAAAATCTTGAGGGTAGGTTATTGGTGGGCAACTCTCTTCAAAGATACAACTCTATTGGTTAGGAAATGTGAAAGTTTCCAACATTTTTTGGAAGAATGAAAGCTTCAGGATCCCTTCCTTTGCATCCTGTGTCAGTTGAAGCCCCATTTAAGCAATGGGGAATGGATTTTCTTGGTGAAATTTTTGATCCTTCTAGTGATTCTCATAAATTAATTCTTGTAGCCACTTATTATTTCACTAAGTGGGTGGAAGCAATCCCCACCAAGAAACCAACACACCAGGTTATCATATACTTCATGCTGACTCAAATCATATGCATATTTAGAGTGCTAGTTAAGAATGTTGCTGATAATGTCATGAGTTTCAGAGCTAAAACTTTAGTGGCAATGTGCAAAGAGTATGGAATGAATTTGACATATGCTTCTAACTACAATCCCCAAGGAAAAGGACAAGATGAGTCTAACAATAAAAACTTGTTGAAGATCATTAGAAGAACCTTGTAGCTCAACAAAAAGAAGTGGGGTGAGAAACTGAAGTATGTTGTTTGGGCTGATAGAATCACTATCAAAAGAGCTACTGGTAAAAGCCCATTTGAGTTGGTATATGGAACTCAAGATTTTCTGCCCCTTAATTTGCAATTGTCTTCATTACAGTTTTTTTAACAAATTCAAGATCAGGAAGTTAGTCCATATGATGCTCGAATCAATCAAATTATTGAGTTCGATGAAGAAAGAAGGGTATCCCATCAGAGGCATGGGAAGTTTAGAGAAAAGTTGAAGAAGTTATTTGATAATACAGTGACTATAAGAGCTTTCAACATTGGGGATCTTATGCTATTATGGGATATCAGTCATGAAGATAAGGGAAAACATGGTAAAGTTGATGCATTGTGGATGGGCCCTTATCCAATTGACATTCGAATTAGTGAAAATACCTTCTTCCTAAAAGACTTAGATGGGAAGATGATTTAATTACATGTTAATGGAAGGAATTGGAAACATTTCCTTGATTGATTTCTCATAATCAAGGTATACTCCATTGTATAGTGTATAGTTTTTTGTTTTTGTTCATTCTATTCCTTGGTGACATGGTTTTGATGGTTTCTCAGTTAATTTTTTGGAGGATGGTCATGGTTTCTTTTCTTTGCAAGCTTATTCTTTGACTCCATTTCCAAATGGTCTAATTTTGGCACTTGGTCTGCTATTTGTTTTTGTGGCACTCGCAGGGAGTGCCCATCCCCGATTCAGAGCCAATGTTGGTGCTTAATTAGGTCTCGTCTAGTTTGTCCTTGAAATTCTTCTCTTTGTGGTATCTATCGTGTTTTCTATCTCCCCATATTGATGCATGAAAAATATATCCTCCATTTGGTTACCATGATCAGTCCCTTCCTTGGTCGAGGATCACTTAAAAGTACACAATTTGTTTTTCGTTCCTCTGTCCATGTGAAAGAGTCTGTAACTTGGGCGTAAACTCAGGTTTTTCCCCTTTCTTCCATTTTCCTTAGTCACGTTTTGTTGTCCCTTTCTTTTTTATCCCAAGTATCTATGAAAACATGATTGAATGTGGCTCGGAGGATAATATTTTGTCCTCATATCATTTTTAAATTCTTTATCTTGAAAGAAAGATTCATTTTCAGGCTCAAATGGTGATTTTCCTGCATTTTACGGTTTGACGGGAGTGTTTTTCCCCGTCAAATTTACATCTCAGCATCTATGGAAATGTGGCCCTTTCTAGTTGGATGCATCTCAATGGGGCACTTTGAAAACTTTAAGGCCCAATTTAACTCAAAACTTGCTCAGGTAGATGCTTGGCACTCATATTAAAATTATCCTTTTGGTTTTGCCTTAGAGTTGTGTTGAGGAGACACGTGGAGATTTTTGCTGCCTTGCCCAAACTTAGAAATTTTCTTTATGTGGCCAGTAAAATTTTGGTAGACCATGGACACGTGGAGGGTTGGCGCTCATTTGAGGATCTGTGTTAGGGTCCGACCTTAACAATTGTGATAGGGAGACATGTGGAGGCTTCCACCAGCTCCGCTCTATACTTAAACTTTTCAAAGAAACTATGAAAGGCATGGGAAACATGGAAGGACTGCGCCTGTTTGAGGACTGGCCCCTAAATTTTATTTTAAAGAAGTGCTAGGGGGACATTTGGAGGCTTCGGCTCACTTCTGCCCTTTCTTGGACTTTTAAACGGCCAAGGAAAACAGTCTCAAATCCTAGACACATGGTGGGTTTCGCTGATCCTTCAAATTTTTAAAAAAATCTTCTAGACTGAGACATGTGGTGAGCCCACGCTTGTTTGGGCTGTCAACCTTATGGGACCATCTCTAAGTGTACCATTGAGAAACACGGAGGCTTCCGCTGGCTCCTCTTTTACTGAGACTTTTCGAAGGAAAAAAGGTGTTTTTCGTGGGCCCAAGGCATGTGGAAGGCCCACACTTTTTTGGAAACTTTCCTCTGTACTTCTCCTTTGGAGTTACACTAAGGAAACACATGGATGATTATAAAAAAAAATTGGAGAAGGGGCAGAATCAATGGTTGTTGTGCATTGCGTATGTTTTTCTACCATTTTTTATCCAATACTCTTAGAGATACGAATTCAAATTGTTTTTAATCATTTTTTATGAAATTCCTTGTCGTCTCTATCTGTAAAGTGCCATTGAATGGATTCAGAAAATTAACATGTGAGTCCAAGGATTGTTAAGGTCAATATTTTGAAGTTTGAATTGCTTTGACACTTACAAAAATGGGAATTACCAGAGAAGCTAGATGCAGGACAAAGTTACAGAGGAAGCAAAGGGAAAAGGATGAAATGATGAAATTTATAGGTGTAAAAGATGAAAAAGGTGTTTCCTTGAGGGAAAAAAGGATTATCTGTCAGATGCATCTGTACATAGCCTCCAAAAAATGATTAAAACAAGGATTTCTCGCATGACAAAATCAGAATGAATAGGAGGATTGCCAAAAAAAATTGGCATGGCATCCTAGTCATTCGTTGAGGGCCCAGGAAACGTGATCAGTTCACAACTGGTCCACCTAGCAGCTTTCAGATGAAAATTTGTTAAAAGTCACTTTCAGAGACAAATCGGTAACAAGCAAAGGTCCCTCAAATATTCTTCTCTTTTGAGGGGAAAATTGAGTGAGTAAAATGTATAAATGCAATGAGAATACTCTTGCAAATGGTCGGGGATTAAATTTCATAAGAAAAATATGAGAAAATTCATATTCTGAGAAACCCTTCTGCCATACCTGGTTATTTTCCTCTATGTTAGATTTTCTATTGTGTCAAGTTGGTTACAGATGTATAGCCATTGGCAAGCTCTGAGATTGCTCTGGAAGCTTTCCCCTGGTGATGAATCTAAGAAATTTTGAAATTAATTTGTGTTCAATCTCTAGCAATTTGTGTCTGCTTTGTTTCAGAATTTCTGTAAATGGTTTCCTTTATTCCTATTGTAATCTTACATTGAAATCTTTGTGAAATCACACAAGATCTCATTCCTATGACAATTTAGTGGCATTTTCAATTTCATCTCAAGAAGAGCCTTCATCCTGTGATGAGATAAACAAATTTAAAATCACTCCACTGTCATTTATTGATAAATATTGTCTGTAAGTCTTTGGGTGTACCTTAGGCATGAGTGATCAGAGATTTTGGTGTTTAATTGATTCTTTTAACTAGAGCCTTTGTGATATTTTTTCAAAGATTGTGTGAAAACATGATATCTGGGCCTCCATTGAAGCAAACCTTCTAGTTGAAGGAACGTATTAACTATTTGAAGTTTTCTATTGTTGAGTTGTCCATTGTTGTGAAGTTTCTCAAAGATCTGGTATAATAAATTTTATCCTACTTAATCTCCCACTAAAATTATTCAAAAAACATGAATCCATCTTGAACTACCACCGTTTTCCACGTATATCAACAAAGGAACAAAATCTATTTACTAAAATATGCAGAACAATCAGGATCCCATAATGTCTTCAGTAACCTTAGCCGTGTTTTGAAAGTATCTTCTTATTTTAGAAGTGACAACTCTTGAAAGTTAAATTATGGAGTATTGACCGTACTTTCCCAAGGTTTTCTTCATAAAATTTATGCAAAAGAAGGATATATCCATCTCCTTCATCAAACAGAGGTTACACTAAGGGTCCTCTCACCCTGTTAAAGAGGCACAACCTAAAGTAGTGAGGATAGGTCAAATCCTCTTGAAGGTGCTATCCATCTCTCCACAAATCTAAGTGACAAAGGGCAAGTTACATCTCATCCCTGGCTAAAAAATGATGCACATTATGATCTATCTGTCTCTAAGCCCCATGTCAAATATGTGATGCATCTCAGCTTGAAAGGGAGAAAAAATTTAGATACCAACACGCCCTAGAAAATAATTAGAGTGGGTGCCCTTTTCACAATTTTAATCAATATTTTTTCCCATCAACTACATAAATAATAAATTTATATCTCAATGCATGATATTTATGTTAAGTAATATTATATTATCTTTCTATGTGTATGCATGAAATTTATGTTACTATATAAGAATATCAATAAATGGGTCAATTACTATTGAATCTTCTCGTAAATTGATTTAATTGTAAGTTATAAAAATAGCTTGTGATAAAGGAAATCTTTGAATTCAGACACTCCTATTTGTTGGTGCCTTTGGCAGTTTCCTAGTTTACCTAGGGGTTAATCCCCACTTTAATATATCCCTTTTAAACTCATTCAGATCATGTTTAGGTATCTCAAGAGTACATACAAAATAATTCCATTCGTATCAAAATAATTCAAGATTATGTACACATGAATCTCATAAGTATCACAACTAGCTCAAAGTCATATGGACAAAGGCTACTTTGCAGTTTCAAAATTATGTATGCTGGAATTTTAACATAGGTATATTATAAGTATTACATGTATTTGTAAAGTATGTACACAACAATCTCACAAGCGTGTACATAGGTGGTTACCACGTATCACAAATAGCTCTAGAATGTATACATAAATTTCTTTTGAGTTTCAAAATTATCTATAGAGAATTAACATAGGTATATTATGAGTACCAAAAGTATTTATAAAGTTTCGACACATGTAGGTCATATGTACCACAATTAGTTTTATCCCATATTGTTGTTAAAAGATATATATAATATAAACTCCATTAATGTTTTACAATTCTTGATTTCAATCATTTTCAATATCATCTAAAGTATCGTGTGACACATTCAAACTATTTTCAATTAATATTTGTGTATCGATAACATCCCTTTCCTCATTTTAAGGTAATTTTTTATCTTCAACTTTTATTTATAACAAATTTATAATTATGAATTTTAATTTTTTTTTGGGAACATATTCATATTCTAAATTAACATCATCACAATTTTTGGGTTATTTTTTTCAATGTCTTAATATTATGTAAGTTCATAAAAATTATGAACATGTTCATATTTATTAAAATCTTATTATTCAACCATATTATATTTGTATTCTTCTATGTTATACTTAGATCATCATTCAAACATGTATCTTGAACAAAGGTCAACACATATTACATATTTTAAGAAATTCATATCAAAATTGGGATAGATGAAAACAAGAACATAATGTTGTGGTAATAAACAAGGCTCATTAGACTCCATCAACTTCTTTCACAAAGCAACTACAGAAATAGTTTTATGTATATTAATTCTACTATAGTATGAATACCATTTGCATGGAAATTATTTACAATAAAGATATAAATTCCACAATAATTATTCCTTGAATCATTTTTAAACATAATAATATAAACACTTACAAAAATTGATTTACAGTTTCTTTAGAAACATAGTTGAATATAAATCCTATTCCACATATCTATCTTTTTATTTAGTTTCTAATTATTTGGATCTAAAAACTATTTACCATCGAACTATATTCTAGTCCTATAATTACCTAAAATTATGATTATTTTAAGAAAATTATGATTAATAGTAACATAGATTATTATTCTTTCAAAAATTCTAAATTATTATTCAACCTTCAAACCCAAACACAATGTTTAAAGAATCTACAAACACACTTTTGAAGATTTGTTGATCATAATTTTCTATATATCGAAGTCTAACACATAACACGCACGCACGCATGCACGCACACACACGCACACGCACGCACATGCGCGCGCGCGCGCACACACACACACATTTAGGGGAAAAGGTTCAAGATGATGTTTTCATCTATAAAACAGGTATAACATCATCATGGTTCTCATTTTTCCATTTATAGACATTAACCCACCTATTTATTTTTTCTATGTTTACTTATACACAATTATTGATGGTGAATTCTTTTACATGACCCAAATATATCAAGTAAATTTCATAAAGTATAGGATATAGATTAACATGTTACATTTTTAAATACAAGAATATTAATATGATATACTCTCTTATATTCTTCCATTTCCTATTCCTTGTAATGTTTCCTAAAAATTTATAGTAGCATGATCAACATATTATTCCAAGGTATCATTATATCCAATGTATCTTATGGAATTCATTTTATAGATATTGATTTACATATAATTATTGTTTTTGACTAGTATATGGTTTTTAAAGGAACCCTTTACAAATTATAACTTCTTCACCAACACCTTCAATTTTATTCATGTTTATTTTAGGATAAAACATCAAATGAGTGTTTATTAATATTTCCCTATCAATATCACTAACTAATCAAATATAAGATGAACACGTGAGTAATAAAATGAGCTTGCAATTACATTTCAAATATATAAATAGTCACCACAATTAAATATTTGATATCTTGTTTCTTACAGGTGTGTTTATCCTTTGACAAAAACTATCTTAAGAATTATTAAAGTTTTAAAATTCCCTTTCTAAAATATCAAATGGAATCATATCCTCTCCCTTTAACTTGAGATGAAATACATGTTGTTTTTTTAGTCAAATTAACCACACATTAACACCATACATAGATATCATTGAGATAACCACATTTATATATAAGAATATAATTTATATTATATATAATAATTAGAAGCATGCCTTTATAATATTATTTCATAAATGTATTTTAAATAATACATTATCTCCATCAGTAGTTGATTGTATATTGAGAAATGACCCATAAAAATAGGGATGCATCTCATGTATGACCTTGTTAATTTTTGGTACACTAGTTTTTCATAGAATTTATTGATTGTTTTCATATGTTCTGAATATTTTTTTACTAAGCATAAAATAATTTTTATTAGGGAACCTACCCAGTTATAAAAAAGCCTAAAATCCTAGATAAATTCATTAACACATAAAGATACAAAAATAAATAGCTTCCCAACAATAAAATACACAACTAAGTAGGAGTAATAATTTTCTTAGGAATAGATTTCTTTATTATTTTGAACAATTTTCCACCCTTTTTAAACCTCCTCAACAAGAATAATAAATTCAAGAGATTGTATCGGTAGGTATGTGTTTTTTTAAAAAGGAAAGAAAGGATGGACATTTCCTCAGCCACTTTATAAGAATTTGTTTTACCATTTTTGTTGATATAAATTTCAAAATTTAATTTGCCCTTATTTCCTTCAGTTGGAATTTCTGCAAGTGGAGTTTCAGGGAATGATTGGTCCATTTTATCTGAATATGTATTTTAATCTAATTCTCCCTTAGTATTAAAGAAAAAATATCCTTGGACATCGTTTTTAAACCAATTGGATCTCTCATTTTTACACTTATCCATCCCATAATCAGCAACATTATGTCCTAAAGAGAAACATCCTATACATCTAAAAAGTAACCATTTCATAGTCTAAAGTATGTGTCCATGTTCAATTTAGGAGTTTGAGATCAATGTTATAAGGAAGGTTCTTTTAGGTGTCAATCTCAACTAGAAATATGACATAGGTTGTGTGCGTAAAATCAATGGTTTGGGACATAACAATGTTTAATATATTACCCAAAAAAATTACAATGGAAATCATCCAAGTAATGTCCTAAAATTGCAGTGGTAATTGAGGCAGTCTAAACTAGATCCATTTGTAAGAAAACAATTTAATGGTTGGTTTAAAATAGGGTAAATAGGGTTTCATGACAAGGTAACATGATTGACATGTCCAGATATTTCAAGCTATGGTGTCCTTATAATCTATTGAATAAAACTATACAATAAATGATCCCTTAGCATAAGGATAAATATCTTACCTACCATCAAGTAGAGGAATCTAATGTTTTGTGATTAAATTATGAAGGAGTGGAAGAGTAGGCCAAAATCTAGTGAATTTACAAATCAAGGCCCCATTTGGAAGTAGGTATCAAGTTCAAACACTTCATTTCCAAAATAAAGACTAAGTATATTCTAAAAAGTCACCATATGTTTTGAACTGGTTCTCCACTACAAAACCTCCCATAATGAGGGATTTCCTTCCCTCTAAGCATGCCAAAAAAGGTTTTGAGTAGTTTCTCAAGCCACCATAGTAAGGGATATAAGAACAAGTTGAAATGGGGAGGCCCTACCTCTGATACTCATTCCAATAAGATCCGATTGATGGAACACATTAAGAATTTATTGCAAGACCTGAATGTTTGGGAGGAAAAATAGAGGAGGATTTTTTGCTGCCAACACCAAAAATAAAGAAAGAATTAAATTCTCTAATAGGCCATCCTTATTAAACAATGTTTTCCCCTGAGTCCTTTCCTCCACACAGAATTCCTCTAAATGCAGAGAAGGCTTTGGAAATTATAGCTCGACCACTCTTAAGTTTATTCTTTAAAGTTAGTTGTGTTTTTTTATGACATCTGGGGATTTTGAATAGGAATGAACAGGATAAATGACTTCCCTTGTTCTCACACTATTTTTCCCACACCATCCCTCACCATCCCTCACCACAAGGGTTAACATTTGAGATTGAACATTTCAAGAGATTCGCATCACTATTGGAATTATTTCTGCAATCACCATGGGCCAAGACATGGGTCTTAGATTTAGTGTTTTTTCTGGGTGGAGAAACATATTTTCCACCTCCAGTGCCTTCACCGCCCCAAGAAATGCCATCGCCACTGCCCAAAATTTTCCATTATTGTTGGCCCATAGTATTTTAATTTTATTAAAAAAATCTACATATAATTGTGATTCTAACTTATCTTTTTATTTTATTAAAATTTGTAGATATATTGATACAATAATATTTTTAAGATATGTATCGAATCAATAATATAGCATACTACACAATTATCTTGTATAAAATGATGTATATTATATTTTATATTTTTATTCCCTAGGTAGCAATAAATATTTTCATATTAAAGATAAATTTTTTTTTGACTAGGATCCTACCCAGGAAAAAAAAAGGCCAAAACCCAGATAAAATGAAGAGTAGATAAGAGAAAGAATGAAGTAAACTACCCAACAGTACCAGAAACAACAAGAATCAAAACTGACATAAGAAAAAACATAATCAAAAGGCATGACTAGATAATAGAACAAGAGATAAAGCCTTTAGGAGGTGGAAGAGAATTTTTCGTTCTTCCGGTAATGATAATTATTATTTTGACTATTTGGTCACATTTTGGTGATTACTTAGTGTATAGTTTAGCCTAATTTTTTTTTTTGAATTCATATCCTCCTTACCAATACTAGGAAAATAATATTCATCTTACATATATGCTTCATTTCATTATGCTCATTTTTATATTAACCATTCCTCATACCATTAATAATACCTTGTTTTCATTTTCTAGTTTAACAGCAGAGTTTAATATCTAATTAAAGGTTGAAAATAGTTTAACATGACTAGTCTTGTTATTTCTATAACCACTATCCAAACAACATACATACATTAATATGTGTATAACTACATTATAGTTAATGATTCTTGAACCATGAGAGTCTCTTTTACTTTCCTTAGAGAAAATATAGGTTTCCATGGTTCAATTTAGATTACCTTTTTATGCATTAATTCACAAGAATCCCATAATTGATAAATTAATCAGATTGTATAATATATTTAAAAATCCTTTCACTTGGTTATGATTTTTATCCATACCTTGGCCTCTTAGGATTTTTATATTTGACTCGATATTATTTCTACCACCACTTTGTGATTCTTTCCTCTTATGGTGAAATCATTGCACTCCTGATTGCTTGCAAGTGAAAGGTTCAGACAGTCAGTGTGATTTGTAAAACATGGAGTTATCCCAAAGTGTGGGACTTTGAAATATTAATAACCCTTCGAAGAAGTCAAGATTCCTTTCCTATCCTAGTGCCAACTACTCCAAAGTGCATAGAGTCGTAGATCTAACCCTTATCTAATATTTATGAGGAGACAGAGATAGAGAAAATGCTTGAAAATAAACCCTACTCTAAAGGAAGGTGATGCACCAATAAGGATGTTGAACAACCTACGCAATAAACACAGCACTACCAAAACCTTGTAATGAAAACAAAAAAGTACACAATAACCTCGTATGCAACAAAAGATCAAAAATATTGAATAGAACACAAAACAAGGTGTGAAACATCAACAAATTTTGTTTTATTGCTCTCAAAGTTGATACAATAAATAACATTTAGGGCCAAAGGCACAAATTTTTCATTATAATATTTAGTAGGGAGGTTTTAAATATCCACAAATATCTTATAGAAAGGAAAGAAAGGAGGGGCATATATAAGGTTTCCAACCTTTTGAAATGAGCCCCTCCTTACAATATATTGGACAGATGAGAGATAAGGAGAGAAAAGGAATTTTAAATATTACTTCAACCACCCTAAAATGCATTAAAATAACTTACAAAAATGATGCTTGCCACTGCAAAACGGATACCTCCATGTACCTTTCCTTATTGGGGAATAAAGGAAGCCCACACCTTCATCATTTTGGTAGGTGAGAAATATGGAAACATTCCTCTAAAGTGCAAATTAGAGCTCCCAGTCAAAATTTATGACCATCTAACGATGTGGGTGTCATACTACAATAAATGTGTGTGGTTGATATGATTTTTTAGATATTTTACCCTGCATCGTACCCTCTGAAATCTAAAATTTCAGACTTTCAGAATTAAGACCATTCGATATCTATACTTTGGGGGTTATATTCACTATTCATCTTGTGAGGTGGCTCGAGGGTAACGAAATGTCAAACGACCTCACCTCCGAAGTAGAAATTTCAAATTTCACAGCTCCTTCATTCCCCAAACTATCTCAAAATCCTGAGATCCTTTGCAATGTTCTCTGCCCACTTCAAATCACATGTATCGAGCCCAAACTTTGTGCTCTGATGGCTGAATCAATCCACCTATTTTCTCTGTGCAAGATCTTATTTTTCCAATTTCTCATGAGGGGAAAAATCGGATAACAATTCCCTCTACTATTTTTGATATCATATCTACCTATTCCTCATTGTTTGATAGACATATATGAATTAAAGGCATTTTCACGGGAGGATATGAATTATTTGCTGATGTTTTTATCATGGGGCAGTAGTGTTCTCATCAAATCATTAATATACATTAAATTATGGTCTTTTTAATCCTCTATAGATATGAATATATTATCTAATTTTAGGAGGATACTTCTTCAAATATTTTTAATAATACTAACATTTTCATTTGTCTCACCATAAGATATAAAATTGTTAACTACACCCATTACATGGATAGAGAAAACAATAATGATATTAAACTTGAATTTCAATTCTTTTAAATTATCTCCTAATAATTTGTATTTTAACCTATTTTACTTTATTAGTACCTTATTAGACTATATAAACAATCTCCAATGCTTTCTTTAATCTATTTACTACTGGAACTCATGAAAATATGGATTCACCCATCATGTAGTAGATGATAAATAGTAATTCCTTATCCTTACTCTTATTGTACTTCACTATTTTTTTCTTATGATGTGTCAAATACATATCTACTTTGTTGTCTAGTGGCTCATCAAAACCATTTAAAAATTAATCCCAAACATTATGGGAGATAAATTAATAAAAATATACAAATCTTGGCTTGATGGCTCCTACGAACCCTAATCGTGACCAGGGTTCATTTTAAGAGACCTCTTAGAAATTAGAGGTGGAAAATACCTGGCGTATATCCTCAGAACCGGTTTCGCGAGAAGGTGAATTTTTTAGGGATCTGACAGCAATTTTTTTTTCTGATTTTTAAGTGGTGTGAATGAAAAATGTAGATGTGCGATAGGATATTTTCTATCATGCATCAACTAGGTTGTTAACGTGCACCAATGAACCTCACTGACATACGTCAACAACCTTGTTGACGCATAACAAAAAATATTTTGTTGCGCGTCTGCAACTTCCACCCTCTAGTCCTATGACAAAAAAATTTCTGTGTCATGCGTTAAAAAACTCTCTGTCATGTGTCTACTTCGTCCCCACTCCTGTCGCACATCAACAAACTCTCCCTGTCACGTGTCAAAAAACTCTCACTGACACACATCAACAAACTCTCTATTATGCATCTACAACCTCCTCTCTCCTGTTGTGAGTCTATAGCCTCCACCCTCCTATCGCAAATTTACTATACTTGATAATACATATGCCCCCAGGTGGTAGGAGTGAGCTAGTAGTATTCTACCTGGTGAATAATCTAGGATTATATAGGGGATAGTTTCAAGGGTAGGCAAAGCCAACCCCTAAAAAAGTTAAACTATAATTTTTAGGCGAACAGGTTAGTAACCCGTGCCAGAAAAGGTGCCTTTTCAAAATTTTCAAAAATGGAATATTCACCATATTATGAATATTCACCACTAAAATTATCCCTGATCGTGAACTCTCATATTAAACCCTAATTTGAAATCCTTACCACTCCACTAGTGGCAGCTTTGGCAATGGAACTATGAACTAAAGGAGCCCTATCTCTTCTCTGAGAAGGGGAGGCCATGATGGTGTAGGTTATGAATACATTTCAGTAATTAGGTAGGGAAAACTGCAGCCCTCTTCCTCGACACTATTGAAAATGGTGGCTCAAGATTCTTCTAAGGACCTGTATCTAAATATTTAAGCAGCCAACAATTCTGTCTCTAGGGTTTCAATTTATCTTCCTAGTACTTGTGTGGGTGGCTCTATTCCCTCCATAGGAAGTAGAAAGGATAATATTCACTGGTCTAAATTGCATCTCCTCAAAACATGTTATGTTTCCTCACTCATCTTCTATTGAGGGCCAAGATAATGGATTTTTCTCATTCAAAGACATTTTGCAGGGAAGGTGTTCTATGGCCCTTTTCCTCAATTACTCCATTCATCACCTTTGAAAGGAAGTCCTTGACTTTGAGGGCTACTACGAGGAGCATACATAGATCTAAATATTTTGCATCTTACGGCCCAACCTTCCAGATCTACATGAATGGATCACTAAATACTGGATCCCACTACTCTAAGGAAGATTATATCTTTATCCCTATGCTAAAAGAATATTTACTATGGATTTTTCTTCAACAAAAGATAAAGATATCATAGAGGGTAAATTGTGGGTCTGTAAATCATGATACCTTATTGTAAAATATTGGTTCCCCTCTTTTAACCCTTTAAAAAAATCTTTCTCTCATAAACTTGGTTGGATTAGGTTGCCCCAGTTACCCCTTCAAATCTAGAATCAATAATATTTGATTTCTATTGGCAATGTATTCGGCCACATTCTCTACATTGATTCTCAAAGTACCAATTTTATCCATACAACATATGCCAGGATCCTAGTTGAACTAGATACTTTGACAAACCTTCCGGCAAACATTGAGATAAAAGTGCAAAATAGAACATAGTCTTAGCCATTAGACTATGAAAGTTTACCTTTTAGGTGTAGAAGTTGCTTCTTTGTAGGGAATATTACTTTTAAATGTGGGATGGAAAATTTTTAAAATGTGAAAAAAAAATTGGTGGAAAAATTCTCTCCCTGAACATTTGGTTTTTAATTCCAAGGTATATTTTGATGCAAATGAATATTGAGACGATGTGGACGAAAGGGTTCCAGAAATTCCCCTTACAGAAATTTTGATTGAAGGAAACACAAATATTGCAAAATATGAATCAGTTGCATGTGAAACAACTACGGAGAATATCCCTCCTCTATTTCATAAGGAAAACAACACATAGATGCCAATTTAAACTATTGAGGTATTTCTTCCTACTGACAAGGTGTCAGGTTGTTGGAAAATGGTGCACAACAAGAAAAAATCCACTCTTAGGAATATTTTTCCCCCAATCTAGCTATTGTATCTGAGAATCTCTTTTTTGACGTTTGTACAATTGTTGTGTTTTTATTTCATGACGGAAGGTTTCCCCTACCTTTGTTTGAACTATTCTATCTCATTTTTTAGGCCTTGTTTTCTAGAAGGGCCATCCCCGCAGGTCAAAAAACTACTTCTGCACTCTTATTTTATCTAGCTTCTGAGCCCTTTTGTACCACGAGGTATGATCCCATTTAAAACCATTTACCAATAATAAAAAACATTATGGGTGATAAATTTTTTTTATCTTAATGTTCAAGTACACATAATTGTTTCCATTGAATATTGACATTTATGAATAATACATGCTTCCAATCATGTTCACCATGACTCTATGTAGAGTGAAAATCAACCAAACTCATGACTTAAATTAGACTGTAGATTGACAACCAAACTCTACAATGTAATCTATTACAAAATAAAAATTAAGATACCCATTTTTGGGAAAGGTTTATGTATATAGTGTAATATATTTTAAAGGAGAAACAAATAAAAATAGATAATTTCATAGTTATATGTCCTAGTAAATTTTAGGTATCATAAGTGTGCTCTTCTGTTTGCACTCTAATACTAAAATGAAAATGAACTAGACAGAGGTGATAACCAACAGGGTTGAAGTCCGCATCATTAATTCCCAATTCAACATATTAAATACCATGCTTATGTTAAATTAACGTGAAAATATCTATACATTGTAATTTGGATAATATTTCTTGATTGAGTGATAGATCAAAATTTGGGTGTTAATGAAATCACAAATTGACAAAAAAAAATATTTCCATTAAAAAATCATATGAGTACTTAAGAGAATGAAATATTGCATCTCGCTAGTGTTTCAGTGGGGTGGGACGATAGGGCACTAAATAATGAGAATTTGAATACTTATTATAGCATGCCCTTTGTTGTATGCTAAAGATATTAACACTTTCACCAAAATCAAAGAAAATTAAAGGGAAGTCTCATATCCTCTTCCTTATTAAAAAGTGATTCTTTCTTTACTAAATTATTACATCCAATTTCTAAGATTAAATATGTCCATATCAAATTTAATGCTTAAATGAAGAATTTAATGTTTCAAAGGCTAACATCATAAGAAAACCACCCGAAGTCTAAGATAAAGTTAGAAGCAATAGCTAGAGGTAATAATGAAACTATAAATTTCCCATACCTAACGGATTTAAATTCATCTTACAAAAAAGTTAAGCAATCCCACACGTCCTTAAAATTCACCAAAATATGACAAATTGCAAGGTTAAACAATTAAAATAATCACTATATTAAAATATCTAGACTACTGATTTTTTTTTTACTACAAACCCTTCAACAAAAATTTAGCCCTTTTCATTGATCTTAAGAAGTGAACCAAAACAAACAAGTGAAAAACAAAAAATTTAAAAATAAATGATTACTTTAATTATGGGTATTGGTTTTGAGATCTTCAAAATAATTGAATACCTAAGGAAAAAACCTGGAAAAAAACATATCATCCAATTTTCAACTTATAATTTAATGAAAACAAAAAACATTTATACCCTACAATAGATAATTTACAGATCAAATCTTTTTCAACATGCAAATGTAGGTACCCTTTTCTTTTATTTTTAGGTTTTTGGGTCTCAAGCTTTTAGCCAGACATGATAGCACATTAAATCTATTTTCAATCATTTTGGTTCACTCACCCAATCTATTGTTGGTTTCAGGAGTAATTTCACTCCATAAAAAATATAAAATTAAAATCATGAGTCAAACTCAAATGATAAAAACTTATATAAAAAGAGAATAGTATGACACACAAGAAGAAACATCATATGGGTCACTATTTTGATACTTGAGGCCCCAAATACGATTTGAACTCACAAATAGTTGTAAACCTCATGGTAATTGAAAATTTAAAATACTCATTTAATTAAAAATTGAATTCTGAATTGAACACACACACGCACCAATTCTCAATATTACAAATAACTTTTATTATTATCAACATAATCAAAAATTGGCTCAAATATATAGATGTGTGTGTGTGTGTGTGTGTGTGTGTGTGTGTGTGTGTGTGTGTGTGTGTGTGTGATCTCAATGTTACAAATAACATTTTTTATTATTGACATACCAAATAATTGGCTCAATTATATGGGTATCACTAGGCTGTAAATTCTTTTCTTTTCTTTCACAATACATATAGTATCTAAATACCACCACCATTAGTAAAAATAATTTTTTTAGAGAAAAATTTAGCATAAATTTTGAATAAGCATAGAAAATACCTATGAGAAGACGGAGATAGGTCTTATGTAGGTTATAGAGCCATCTAGTAAAAATGGGAGCACCATGTTGGTCACATTCACCAAAAAAGCATTCCATTTAATATAAATTCATTTATTTCCCAAGTTATTATTCTCTTCCTCTCCAATTGATTTAAGAGTTGTGTATATATATTTGGTTTTTCTCTCAATATAAACAATTTGATCTCACCATAAATAGTAGTTTACCTTTGTTATTCCCACCAATACAAAAGTAATTCTTTCTTTTTAAACACAACAAAAGTAATTCTTTCTTTTTAAACACCTTTTTCACCAATTTTGTATACAATACAAGTTTATATTCATATTAATCTTGAAAGAAAAATATATACCCAAATACAACCATCACTGTAGTTTTTTACAAAGATAATATCAAGAATTAAGGAATAAAAATAATAAATGCATAATAAATGGAATATATGGAAATGGAGGAGAAGAAATCCACAAAATAGAGGAAATCCAATTAGTTATAGGTAACTGGTAATTTGAATCAATATTCCGGCATAGTTCTTATAAAAACACAACCACACAAATCCAATACTCTTATCTAATGGAACCATTCGTCAAAATGTTTAGCACCAACATTTGTAACCCTCCTACAGAAACCAATATTAAAATCTAAAAAGTGAAAAATATTATCAGTTATTTCCTAGGATCATAATGTATTTACCACTGAAATTATAAACAAAAGTATGTTAAATGTCTACACAATAAATTGGACAAGGTAACTATTGAAATTTCTTGCACCCATTCAAAAGGTCAACTCGAAACTTCATTTCAGATGGAAAGGATTGATGTCATGGACCTAACTAAAGAAAATAAAGATAAGTGAAATGTAACTTTGCCATTTTGAAGACGCTTATCTTCTTCTTAGCTAATCTTTCCAAACATATCCCTATCATGATCATGGACTGAACCAGTGAAGGATCTTGACACAAACGAAAAATAATGGATAAGGAGAAGATGGACAACCTAAAGCTAGCAGTGAGACATTCCACTCCATGTTAATATTCCTAATGTCATTACTTGTTGTAAATTGGAAAGTAGTACAAATATTAAGCTATGTGACTTGTTTTAGAATGGAACACCTCACATATGCAGCCATTCCATGTACATATTCAACAAATTTATGCAAAATCCCCAAAGGAATAATACACGGTCTTGATAAAGGCAGTAAAAACAATAGATGTGAGGAATTGGACTCTACAACGGGAAACAAAGTTATTTTTTTTTATTGAGGGTAAATTGAGGGTGTTTGAAAGGACCCACATCCTTGTACACTTGAGGATTTTTGAGAGGATCCACAACCTGGTTATAATGAAGGGGGTCACTGTTAGGAACCCAAATGAAGCAACCATGAAACCATAGTGAATATGCAACGACCATTGAAAATGACCGAAACGAGTGGGACAACTATTAGAACAGCCACTAACGTCGGTAGCGAGAGGAGTAGAAACTAGGGTCAGTAGCAAGTGAAGCAGCCACTAGTGTTAGCAGTGAGAGGAGAAGCCTTGATAGTAGTGAGAGGAGCATAAATAGTGAGTGGAGCAGCCACCAACGTCTGTAGCAAGAGGAGAAGGAGCCACCAGCATTGGTAACGAGAGGAACAACCACCAGCGTCAGCAGTGAGGAGTAAGCACTAGTGTCATCATGAGCATAGATGTTGCCTCTAGTGGTGAAACCACCTCCGAGGAGTATCGTGCCTTGAGGGGATTTGAAACTGGGTGGGCAAGAACACAACCATGTGGCTTGACTACACCACTCCCATCCCATCGGTTTCAAAAAAAAATTTGCTGTTTGCATGGTTGAAGATACATTTTCAGTCACAGTCACATTACTTTCTTGTTAATTATTTATGTTTGAATGATGTTAATTATGTGTTGAGTTGTTTAGTTCATTCTACAATCATCATATTTATTATTTAAATGAAAAAAAATAGACAACTCAATTACAAAATTTAGTTTCATTTATTCGTAAAAAAAGTAATGTTTCCCACACAAGCCGTGGGATGTGACTCATATGTACTAAAAATAAAATATGCATATACATAAAGTAGAAAAAAATGGAGAGTTAAGAAACCCATCATTTCCTTATTTGGGTTGGTTCTCTCGTACTTATCATGCTACTTCATCTCTAACTACATCATCTTTTGACTCCTTCATGTACCTGTTGACATACATCATACATGTTGTTAGAGCTCCAGGTTTGATCTCTATTCATGTGTTTACAATCTCAGGAAGATGAGTCTTTTAAAATCAGCACATATAAGATACATACAAAGGAGCCAGAATTTTTTTAGAAAGTACATCTCAAAAGGTCATTCAAGAGCTCAAGTACCATTTTTAGAATCATCACAGAGAAGGAAGAATAAATGCATGATACAAGAAAGGCTTGTTATCAAAAATTCACCCCCAAGGTAATTTTGATAACTTACACAATTTCTTCATGCTTGAGCAAGAAGAAATGGTTCAAGGTCCAAAATAAAGTTTTGAGGGATCCCTTGAATTTTCTCTAACTACTCTTTCTAAAGAAAAATCCAAGGAGTTCTTATCTCAATTTTTCCTCCCTAGAAAAATTGATCGAACATGACCCTGTATAGAAATATCTAAGGGTTGGCTCTATCATGCAAGCCACATTTCAAATATGATGATCAACCCCAAATCCAAGGAGTAGGCATACTCGAAATTGAGGAGTAGAGTCAACGAAGGGGGGCCAGCAGATTCAAAGAAACTAGAGGCTCTTAAGAGGAGAATAGGGAAGACTCGAAGTTTTCATACTTAGCCACATATGAGTCGACTCAGGGCTGAACAACAGACTCATGGGAGGCACCATGTGTTAGCTCGGTGTAGTTCTTAAATGAGCGCCAAGCTTCCACATGTCCCAAGTGAAAAAAAGGATACATTCAATAGTTGAAAATTCTCTAGGTAGTAGAAGCCTGCACATGTCTCATCGGCATAACACCAAGCATGGGTCTAAAAATCTGATTCCCAAATGAGTGTGGGCTCACCACGTGGTCAGAGTAAAAAAAAGGGACGAACCCATTTGTAGAATTGGATAAGTATAAGAGAACTGGGGTAAGGTGCCACGTGTCAACTTGGCATAAATTCAATGGTAAAATCCAGAGGGATAATCCCAAAGAAGCGATGAGCCTCCATGTGTCTCAGGTAAGACATAAACCCCCACCAAACAAAAGGGACTTAGCAAAAATACAAAGAAACAGAGAAAAGCCACGGAAGAACCCACATGTCTCTTTGGGGAAACTTCAAAAGAAAACTAAAAAAGTGGTCTCCAAATGCGTGCTAGTTCTATACGTGGCCATGATTAAAGTAAATCAGGAAGGCAAGTCACCGAAGGTAGTTTGAGTTTTTTTGGCTTATGTTTCAAAAAAGGCATAAAGTATAAAAGTAATCCACACGTCCGCCAACGCCTAGAGAACCCACGCGTCAAGCCTAAATTACATGCGGGATGGTGGGCCTGGGGAGGACTTTTTGCCAAAGTGGAAAATGCGGGCTGATGGACCCGATGATGACTTTTGGGAAATATTAAGTTGCGGGGCCATGGTATTTTTTTGCATCTTTTTCCACTTTCACAAAATCCCACTTTGCAAGCACGAGCCCACGGGCACGTGGGAGATTTCTTGCTAAGAAGAAAAATGAGAAGGATGCGTGCTTGCTGGGGCTTTTAGGGAAAAGTGAATTTCAAACTTACGGGGCTGTGGGAAGTTTTGTTATTTTGTGTCTTTTCACAAAAAGTACAGTTTGCATTTTTGGGCCCGCAGATCTACTTATTTAAAGGTTAGGTTTTACTATTTTGCACAGTCTCAATGCAGAATATTCAGAAGACCATATCTTTTGACTTGAAGCTCCGATTTGAGCAAGAGAAGACTTTTTTGAAAGGTCTCGACCTCCTCATTGCCATGGGAGCCTGAAAACTTTAATTCTGGCAAGGTTAGGTGGGTGAAAATTTTGAAAAAATATTTCATGCCATTAATGAAGAATCTAATTGCTTCAACTACCACTAGGTCATATTTGATTTGATCCGTTGTTCTTCCTTATTCAACATGCCATACAAACATAGAGAGGAAGACTTGATAGATTGTGGGTAGATTCACAGTGGACATTGATGGTTGGTGGTTGGACTTTAGGAATAGAGTCAAGTTTCTCTTCTTTCCCTCTGGTTTTCATCGTCTATATATTGTAAGCACTTCTCATTTGAGAAGGAAGAGACATTCTAGTATGTGGGGAAACTTTGTCAAAGTTGTTTCCTAACTCCATTTGAGTTGTAAGCCTTCTCTTACGCCTGACAAGTGGATTATACACCTATGAACATTAATGTAATAGTTTTTGTACCTTATAGAGCAATAAAATTATGTTTTTGTGGTGTCTTTCAACCCTTTGTATTGTTTTCTTTTTTCTTTGTGCCTCTCTATCTCATGTTTGCTCCATGTGCATGTATTTCATGTTTGCAGGTGCGGGACATTGTGCTTCATGGAGTTTCGATGGCGGATTTTAATCTAGGTCTGTGTCACTTCTGTCTGACCTCCCTCAGTCCCCTTTTCCCTGTTTCATTCTCCCTCAGCAGAGTATCTCGCCACTTCCTTTTCTGTGTATCACCACTTAGTGTAGGCTCTCTTTCCCTTTCTCTCTCCCTATCTCCTTGGATGGTTAGATTAGGATAGATTAGGTTCTTCTTGCACTGGAGTAGCTTGTGCTAGGTGGATTAGGAAGTAGGAACCATCCTTCTCTGGAGGTCCATCTCAAGTTTGCAAGTCCCACAGCTTGATAGATGGTCTAATGTTGTGCAATCACATTGAATGAACCACTCAAAACTAGGCCATTCAGGGGTGTTGATGATTCTACACTAACAATTTTGGCACACTCGGTGGGACAGGTCTGAAGCACCTTACCACTTCATATCATTAAGTAGATGTGTTCTTGTTGAGATTCATCCTTCTAAGGTACATTCAAAGCACATCTGGTGACTCCATCTAGTCAACAACCCATTCTCTGAGTTGCAGACATTTTCCATCCATTTCCACCCATCTTCATTCATCTTTCTTTCCACATCTTTCCTATTCTACGATTCATGAAGTTTTGCAATCATGACATAATTTCCTTCTTAGAACTCACACTTGTAGAAAATGCATTTCCCAACTCCTCCATATCAGCATTATGATCAATTCCAGAACCATTATGCTTACCCATATGAGAAGTGTCAAAACCATTTCAGCCATGGAGCTTATCAAGAACAAGGGGACGCATATAATGGTGACAACTACATGGAGAATATTAATATCTCTGGAGAAGATTCAAGGGATGGAGACATGCATGGTGCAGTCTAGGGATACAACACAGATGAAGGCATTCAAAATTTCCTATAGGTAACCTTGTACATGGGCCGGCCCTATGCCAAGAGAATTATAGCCCTCAGGAGAAGCTTGAATTCATGGTTGAAGTGTTGCCTCAACTTACACAGTGGATCAAGGATTTTTAGGCATACGATTTGCAAAGTTTGAGACAACCTTTTCAATTGGTAAGTCATTCACCAGCTCCTTTTCCTTCATTTTCTCTTTCTCGAGATTTACCATTTCAGTAGTGTCAAGAGTCAAGCCCCTCACTTGTTGCCCCTAGTGTTGAATTCCCTTCTCCATTCCCTAGTCTTCCATCTCACCTCAATTCTTTTGCCCTTTTGTTTCCTAAGTAGTCATTCCCTCCAAAAAAATAACAAGTTCCACTCCCCTGTAAAAAATGTGAAAACTCCACCAAAAACAATAAAAAAAACTTGTTGAACCCAAACCTGTCACTCCTCTTGCTTTCCCAATTCCATGCTTGGAAGAGAATCAAGAATCTAGTCGAGGAAAACAATAAGAAGGGGAGCCCAACAGAGAAGAAATGACAAAAAATTTGAAGAGTTGGGTTGTGATATTTGAGTTTACAAATATCCCCTTGATGGTTAAACCAACAGAATGTGAGGTCAGAGTTGTCAGAGCCAGTAGTGCTTGAGGCTAAGTTTACAGTAGAAGAATAACAAGAACAAGAAGAAAAAAAATAGTAGTCTGTTTATGGCACATTTTTTGAAGAGGATGTTGATATAATCCAAGCTAAAAATCCAGTTAAGGAGGAGGAACAACTAAATCCAAGTCCAATTAAAGAGGAACATATTAGAGAGATCAAATCAGAGTTTAGGCCAATTAGTGAAGAAAGCATTATTGAAGATTTTTTGCTTTCATTTCAAGGGCCTGATTCGATTGATGATCCCATGATGGAGGAGGACCATGCAGTTTTAGAGGCTTCAAGTGTGGAGCAGGCCAAAAAAGAATCTTTAGTTCTTCCTCGCACTTGTATCCCCTTCAAGGCTCTAATGTTGAAGAATAGTTTGATCTTGCAAACTTCATGTTTGAGGATGAAGGGAACTATGGTGATAAAGTTTTTAGATCAAGAGGACAACATGGAGGAGGTAGAGCACTTGGAGTAGGACAACAAGGAGGTAAAATTATCTGTCAAACTTCGAATATTTCTTTGATGGAGAGGATCCCGATGAGATCATATCATTTTCTCCTCCATCATCCACCTTCCAAATACATAAACTGACTAACATGAAGGAGAGAAATCAAGTAGAAGAGCCTGCACTTCATAACAGCCCTCTTGAACGAAGGTTGGAAGATATGAATCTTCCATATTCTTCACTAGAGAAGGAAGGGAAAGGGAAAGAGGATGTCATCCCTCTAATACCACCCACCTAGGAAGGTCAACAAGAATACTACATTATTGGAGATGAGTTTCAGAATAATGGGCACATTCAAAGGACCATACCATGCCCTATCAGGTAATTGGCTTCATTGGAGCCAAGGGAGAAGCCAAAACAAGTCATGACTACTTCTGGGTGTGAGGGTGAGTATCAAAGTACCAAGGATCACCATCAACACCTCTAAGAGTCAAATGCCAATCAGTTTGAGGAGGTATTTTTGGTTGATGTTTATATCTTGCTGATTTGGGTGGAAGACCAACTTATAATAATTTTTTCACTCATACAAGTAGCCATATTCAGTGTCAAATCATTTGCATGGCTGCCCCTCTTGAGGAAGGGAAGATACATCTCCCTATTAGTTACAATATTTGTTCGAGTCCCCTTTCTCTCTTGTTAGCATAGAGTAGGAGTAGATTTTCTTTTCAGCAAAAGAATTGCCTTTGCACACTCTGCATCATCCACTTAGGGCATGTATGATCTTCCTTTTTGTATATAGTTTGTGTTGTGGTGTTTTTTGTTCCTGCACAATACATCTCCTAGGAAAAACCAATGTACTAGGCCCCTTTAGTATTCATGGCAGAGATACCCATAGCTTCCTATAATAGTTTCTAGTTCCAAAAAGAAACAAATACAAAGAAACTAAAATTGGGTTTCGAGGTAGTCAATTTCCAAACTAGGTTCAGGGGCGCCAAGTAAGCATTCAAGCTCACGGTTTCAGGGACAAAATCAGATTGGTTTCTACTAAGTAGAATCCATGCCCAATGGATGCTTCAAGGCTACTGGTCTCTTCATCTAGTAGGTAGATGTCCCCGTGAGTCACCAAATTGTTATCTCAATTTTGCCCCCTCGGAAAAATTGATCAAACATGACCCTGGACACAGAAAAATTTAAGGGTCGGCTCTATCATCCGAGCCACATTTCAAATCTAAATATTGACCCCAAATCAAAGGATAAAGCAAATCGAAATGGAGGAACAAAATCAAAGAAGGGGGGAAAACAACGTCAAAGAAACCAGAGGCTCTCAGGAGGAGAACTAGGAAGACTCAAAGATTTTGGACTTAGCTGCATACAATTCGACTAGGGGAAAAACATAAAACTCACGGAAGGCATCATGTGTCAGCTTGGCACAATTTCAGAAGGTGCATTAAAGGGCAGCCCCTAAATGACTGTGAATCTTCCACATGTCCCAAGTCCAAAAAAGGAGATAGTCAACAGTTGAAAAGTCTTCGGGTATCGGAAGCCTCCATGTGTCTCGTTTGTGCAACACAAAGGTTGGATCCAAAGACTGGGCTCTCCATGTGGTCAGAGTTAAAAAAGGGGACTGAGCTGTAATTGTATAATCAGCCAAGTATTGGTAAAAGCGACAGAAGGTGCCACGTCAATGACTTGACACAACTTCAAAGGTAAAATATGGAGGGACAGTCCCAAACAAGTGCTGACCCTCCATGTGTCTCGGGTAAGACATAATCTACTACTTAACAAAAGGGAATTATCCAAAATATAAAGAAACAGAGAAAATTTGCGTAAGAAGCCACATATCTCAAAATGGCACAACTTGCAAAAGTAAAAATCCAAAAGCTTTCCCCAATCGTGTGCCAGTTCGACATGAGGCCATAATTCAAGTGCCGGAGCGAGAAGGCAGGTCACTGATGGTAGTTTGAGTTTTTTTGGATTTTATTTCAAAAAGGGCATAAAGTATAGTGTAAGTAAGTCACGCCTCCGTCGATGCCTAGAGAAGCCACACGTCAAGCCTAAATTACATGCAGGTCAGTGGGCCTAAGGAGGACTTTTCGCCAAAGTGGAAAATGCAGGTCGCAGGCCCGAAGATGAATTTTGGGAAATATTAAATTGTGGGGCGCATGATTTTTTTGCATCTTTTGCCACTTTCACAAAATCCCATTTTACAGGCACGAGCCCATGGGCCCACAGGAGATTTCTTTCAAAGAAGAAAAATGAGAAGGATGCAGGCTTGCGGGGGCTTTTAGGGAAAAGTGAATTTTAGACCTATGGGGCTGCGGGAAGTTTTTTGATTTTGCATCTTTTCACAAAAAGTGTAGTTTGTATTTTTGGGCCCGCAGATCCGCTTTGCAAAGGTTACGTTTCGCTATTTTGCACAGTCTCAACACAAAATCTTGAGATGGCCATATCTTTTGATTGGAAGCTCAGATTTGAGCAAGAGAAGACTTTTTGGAAAGGTCTCGACCTTCTCTATGCCATAGAAGCCTAAAAATTTAATTTTGGAAAGGTTAGGTGGGTGAAAATTAGGAAAACATCTTTCATTCCATTAATGAAGAATCTGATTGCTTCAACTACTAGATCAGATTTGATTTGATTTGTCATTCTTCCTTCTTCAACATGCCAGACAGATAAATAGAGAGGAAACATTAATAGATTGTGGGTGGATTCTCAGTGGGCATTGATGGTTGGTGGTTGGGTTTTAGGAAAAGAGTCAAGTTTCTCTTCTTTCCCTCTGGTTTTCACCATCTATATATTGTAAGAAATTCTCATTTGAGAAGGGAGAGACATTTTGGGATGTGGGGAAACTCTTGTCAAAGTTGTTTCCTGACTCCATTTGAGAATGTAAGCCTTCTCTTATGCCTAGAAAGTAGATTTTATGCGTCTGAGCATTACTGTAATAGTCTGTGCACCTTATGTAGCAATAAAATTGTGTTTCTATGGTTTCTTTCAACCCTTTAAATTATTTTATTATTTCTATGTGCCTCTCTATCTCATGTTTTCTCCATGTGCATGTATTTATTGTTTTTAGGTGCGGGACATTTGTGCAATTCATGGAGTTTCGATGGTGGATTTGGATCTGGGTCTGTGTCACTTCTGTCTGACCTCCTTCAGTCCCCTTTTCCCTATTTCATTCTCCCTTAGCAGAGTATCTTACCACTTCCTTTTCTGGTGGATCACCGCTTAGTGTAGGATCTCTTTCCCTTTCTCTCTACCTATATCCTTGGATGGTTAGATTAGGATAGATTAGGTTCTTCCTGCACTTGAGTAGCTTATGGTACATAGATTAGGAAGTAGGAACCAACCTTCTCTGGAGGTCCATCTCAAATTCACAAGTCCCACATCTTGAGAGATGGTCCAATGTTTTGCAATCACACCATATTTCCCACTCACAACTAGGCCATTCAGGGGTGTTGTGATTCTGCACTAACAGGGGTTAGTGAAAATTTGTAAAAAAAATTTTAAATGAATTCAAGGGCCTATTTTAGTGGAAATATCTTATGGGGGGTGTGGATAGAACCAATGTTGATTGTACAAGGGTTTTTCATACCTTTTTTAGATATGATTTGTGAAGGAGGAAATGTATTGCGGATAATTCGGCTCCTGGTGTCGCAGGCTGCACAGGTTCAGTCAGGCCACAAGTTCCCCACATCATCCAAGTCATCGATAAAAGAAGGAGCTCAAAAAATGTGGAAAAAGAGGATAAAAATTTCCCAAACGGTTCATGGGATGGTTGGGAAAAAATTATACGTGGGCCCAAAAATTTTGAAATAGCCACAGCTAGAGAAATGCAAAGAAAGCAAAAGACTTTGTCCAGCGCGGTCCATGGGACAGCTAGAACAAACATACCTGAAATTCCTGAAATATAATTTATTCCTAGTTAGTTCATTGTGGAGATGGAGGAAATAAATTTCCATGAAAACTAGGACATGCAGACCCTAAATAACCAAAATCACTGCACTCAAAATAACTTAGATATGTCAGGAATCAACGGTCCACATGGCCCGGTCAACGACGGACAGGAGAGGACAAAAAATCCCGAGTCGAGTGATGTAGAGAAAGGATTCCCATATGGTCTAAGTACCTTAGGGAGGTGATTTCCCCAAAAAATCCACAATACCTGCAACCCAAAGGAAAATTGGAATGCCTAACACCCAAACTTCAAAAAGGGACAAATTTTGACTTAGAACTTCAATTTTCACAAAATTTTACATTTCGGAAAGGGCACGACATCTTCTTTGCTAAAAATACTATACTTATTATTTTTTATGAGGTTAGGTGGGTGAAAAAGAAAGAAAAATCCCCAGATATAGAAAATTAAATGATCAATCCTGTGAAATGAAATAAATCTCTTGCAAACTCAAAATGGCTACTCACACTCATAAGACCATAACTTCTATAATTCTCAACACATTTTATTGTCCTATTGGCATCATGAATTCAAGCATGATGTAAAACAATCAATAAATATAGAAATTGATGACATTTTGATGATGATTTAAAGTAAAATGTGTCAGGTTCTAAATAGTGATTTTATTAGTGATTGGAAATACATTTAATGAAGCATGGGTAGATAGTTTTCACTACTGCAAGTCATGGGATAGTATGGGGATCCTTTTGCAAACAACATACCATCATTTAAGTTTATTTATTACCTATTGCAAGTGGTTAGAAGGCATATTTCAGGATTTCAATCCTCTCTCTTCCAAATTCTATAAATTAGAGTGTTGGGCTCATTGTAAAAGGAGGATAGTTTTGGGAAACAAAACTCAGTCATTTTTTTGTGAACCCAATGTGCTACAGACCCTTATAGTGGACTCCTTGTGTGTTGATCCAGGACTTTATTTTGTAATCGATTGAACTTTACATATTAGTGAAGTAATATATGCAAGTTTTGGATGTATCTTCCCTTATTTTGTTTTCTTGCATTCTTCTTGCCTCTTCAACCTCATTGCAAATATATTGTGTCTATTTTATGATCTTGCAGGGATTCATTATTATTATTCATGTATGAAATATTGTTGTGAATGCAGCTGTTATAGTGTCGAAAATTGTTATCACCCTCTCTAGTATGTATTTTGCTTCCATTTTTCACACATTGGAAAGCTATTATCATACCTTCCGTTTTTGGTGTATCAATGTTTTAGTGTAGGATTTTTTTCATGTACTCTCTCTCCCTGGTACCTTTGAAATTTAGATTATGATAAGATAGACTTCTCTGCATTTGAGTATATTGTGGCAGGTAGTTTAGGAGCAAGAAACAAAATTCTCTAGAGGTATATCTCAAGTAGCAAGTCCAACAACTTGGAGATAGTAGCCATGTTACCTAGTCACACCATGAGCACAAGCATGCAAAATTTTACAAATTGAAGGGTGTTGTGATTCAGAGATAACAAGGTTATTTTCCTTATTTTTCTATATATTTTCTTAAATGTGAAGGTATAGGTAATATAATACAACTTTAAATAAAAGAGTTGATTCAAGTTTCAGAGATGGAATCTACAATTACAGAATGGATTTATTACCAACATAAATCATCTTTTGTAGAGAATAAGTGTAAGAGGATTATGCATATTCTTCATAGATTGCATTCAGAGAAGTCAACTAGAGGATATGCATAATGTAAATAAATGCTACTGGAAATGAAAGGCTACAGTTTGAGAATACCAGAGTGCCAGAATAGCAAAATTTTGGATCTATGAGCATGAGTCTCTTACACATAATGAATAAGAGGCACGACCATACAATGAACAAATCACATAAGAGTATACAAGGATAGATTCATTTTTTTTTCATGTTTTCTAAAGTAGTGGATATCATTAGATTAATGAAATAAATATTTTCAAAGAAAAGGAAAAAATATCTTTAGTCACAAGTGTTTCCTCTAATCAAATATCACAAGTAAAATCTAGTCAACGTTGCTTGTAATAGAAATATTTATGCCCTTTCAAAGTAGATTTTAGATTTAAGGTTTACAACTGGCTATAATGAAGAAATGATTAGAAAAAGTTCATATTTAGGTCACATAACTTCACATTGAAAGTGCAGAGAAGAACTAATGATAGAGAACATCATGCCTCAGAATACTGGATAGTTAAAAATCATGCAATGAAAGAAAGGAAATCTATCCATTCTCTTCAATTTTCAATACATTCCTACAAAGTACAACAATCAACATAGACTTCAAACCATTAGTCAATGTAGACCAGAAAAAGTTCATCTTATCGAGTTACAAAAAAAGGTACATAGTCTCATAATGCATATTTTCAGATTAGGAGTAACATTTTCAAGTTGAAGAGTGCAAATTTCAAAGAAAAGTTTTTGTCAAAAGCATGAGAAATAAAATATCATGGAGTTACCTTTAACCATTGGCATGAGAACAAAGATTCTATTAAAATCAAGTACAACTATTCAAGTTGAAGCAAACATTTCTAGATGCAAAGTTTGTTCTCATCAAATAAGAGCTCAAAAGACCATTAGAGTTACTAATTTAATCACATGAAAAAGGATTCATCACTTTTGAGATCACCTTCATTAAGGAAAGATTAAAAAATTTAAGAGTGAAATTTGTAGATTATTAAAAGACCCAGGGAAATTTAAATTTTTAGTGTACTTTCTAGCCTATATAAGATTTCAAAAAATGTAATGCATAATTTGACAGTATCATAAGTGAAAAATATAAATTTAAGAAAGATTTTTTAAGCTACACCTTTGAACATGTAAGGTGGTTTTAGAGCAACTGATATTATTATTCATATCTACACCTTAGAGAGGAATTGAAGTAAATTGCAAATGCTCTTTTCAAAAAGATAAAACAATGAAGATGATCCATCATTTTGGAGCCCCACACTATATGGTTTCCATTTATTAACTGAATATTTAAGTACAAAGATGGATAATAAACTTGCAAATTTATTTGAAAAGGATGGATCAAAGAAATCTTTCAAGTTAATTACCACATGAAGGAAAACATGTGATGGACTACCATGTCATAATCAACAGAGCATTGTGCCAAAAGCTAATATAGAGACCCAAATGACAAGGAAAATACTAATCAAATCCATGCAAATGGAAAACTAATAAGAAGAAATTATGGTCAACTTCAGTCAAAGACAATCCCAGAGTTCCATTATCGAGGAGGCCATTTACTGAACTATACAAACTTATATTTAGACATAAATGTTTTAAAACACTTAGAACAAACAAACCCATCTCTTGCATGAAAGTCTCAAGATATGCGTGACCCAGGTTAATATTAAACGAAATTTCAAGAAAAAGAATGTAGAATGGGTAATGGATACAACACAAAACAAACATGTCTCCAACATAGCTTGAACAACAAAACAATGGTTTTCGTTAGGGATTGGAGCCCGAAATCCGGAAAAAGGAGTTACGGATGAAGTACCTAGTTTAGAGAAAGTTTAGATCTTAAACATAAGAACCAAGTAAAGATTAACACATATCTCAAACACTTGAAAATTGAGGATCCTTAGAGTGTAAACTAGTGTGTAGGAAAGGGGTGAACAAAACTCATACAATAATGACCGTTAAAGTAATAGGAAAGTAAATGTACCAGAGCCCTAAAAAATCCATGTCGAGTTAAAGAGCAAGTGAAACCCTGCAAATATTAGGATATTTACACAAACTGCTAAGCAATATTCTACAAATACCCACAATAAAATGTTCATATCTGGAATCAAAGGTAGGAAAATAAATGAATTATCAAACTAAAGATCAAACATAAAGCTGATTTTATAAAGTTACTTGCAATGAACAAATTTTCATATGACCCAGATCATAAAATCATTCCATGGTTATTTGAAAATCAAAAATTCAATCTTGAACGAATACCTAGTGAAAAACTATGTATTTCCTCTAGATCTGAAGTATATCTTGATGTAGAAAACACAACCCAACTCCCAGGTCAATGAATAATGACAAACTAGAATGATAAATAAAGCATGGAAACCTAATTCATGGCGACGAGGGAAAATTTTTCTAGGGCATTGCCAACACCAAATGGAGCCAAATTGAAATGAAAATGATTATTTTTAGAACAATTTTTTTCCCAACTTGCAATGAGTTAGGTAAAATCAACCGTGGAGTCAGAATATACATGTGGAAGCCTATCAAAAAACCCTAATTCAAACAAGGTTAAATCATTATGACTGAAAAGAATAATGGGTCTACCCTCGTGGGATGGGGGATAAGATAATACCAAATGTGATCATAGGTATTTGACCTTGTATTTTTATGAATTATTAAGGTCTTAGGCCTCAGAAAATTATTAACCATGTAAAGGTGGTAATCATAAGGAGCCCACAAGGATATAGAACATGTGACCATTTCCTTTTAAAAAATCATTATGTTTTTCTAAAGTTTAAACCAAGCATTAGTGCCGAAGGCAAGAAAGGGAAAGAATAATCATTCTTTTATGCATATGCTCAACACTACACATGAAGACAAAAGGAGACAAATGTCACATCAAAGAAAAAAGATAAATCCCTTGCATGTTACCAAGACTTGCATATCAAGAAGGTTAAAAATAGCAATTGATTATTCAACAAAAATTACCTTCATTTATCCAAATTGGGTCATACTTTCCATGTAGTGAATTTGAAAGAGTCAAATCAGTTTGACTACTAGTCTAAGTGGAAGATCAAAGGTTTTTTTACATTATAATAGTCTTGCATGTTTATTTTATCCCCCCTTTATTATTTATTCCTGAAAAGGGATAATAATATCATGCAAGAATCTTTTAGAATCCAGTATATATTTAGGGGTTAGGGTGAATTATTATATATATATATATATATTGTGTTCCTTTGCAAATAACGAGGAATTTTTGATGTATTGAGTGCTAAATTCATTGTTACCATAGTTTCCCTTAAATGAGAATCTATTAATTTCCTTTCCAATAATTTGTAGTGGTGTGTATTACAGTAGTGATTCTTATGAATTTAATTCCCTAAATTTGTTAAGATTGCTTATGCTATTTAGATTGCTGCAAATAGGTTTTTATGTTGATGTTAGTGTGAAATTGTCTACCTTGTTACTATTTTCCTTGACATTACCTTAAAACCTGTTTGATTGTGGATGTTGCAATTTATTAGCAGTATATTGTGCATGTTTCTTAGTAAGGCCCTCATTAATTTTGGTGTATCACCCCATTTATTACAATTTTACCCATCTTTTTACCCTTAAAATCCCATGGATCTAGTTTAGGGATAATCCAAAGAAGGAACTAGCCTTATAATCCCATATATTAACCTCACAATTGGGAGGCCCACAACTCGTGAGGTGTCTTAATTGTATTTGCAAAATCTAGTGAGAAACAATGTTAGAAGATCTTCCAACCCTCAATAGGGATGAACTTTTTTTAGATAACATTGTTTTACACACCTGGTGGGATGAAGAATTAAATTTACAGTAAAGAGAAGCCACTATTAGGAGGAACTAGTTGCGGTCATCCATTGAAAATCAAAAGAAATTATATGGCGACTCTGTAAGGTTTATTTTAAACCAGTATTGTAGCATTTTCCATACCTAAAGCGACTATAAGATCATTAATGAGAGGAATTCCTTCTGATTTTGTTTCATTACCTTAAAATTCTACTAGAAGAAGAAGATTTGGAAACACCTTACCCTATAATAGGTCTGATTTTTACAACCCGCCTTCCCCTGAAATGGATCTTGTGATCAAGAACTTAATTATTATAATGGCTTAGCAACTACCCAAAGATTTTTTTCCCTTTACAAATGACATCCACTTAGTAATTTTTTTTTATCATGACATACATGTTTGCTACCTTAAAAGGACTTCCATAATTTATGGGTGACAATTAGATTACTCCTGCTGAGCTTATTAGATATTAAAGCCATTTTTTTGGTACATAATATTAATCTTGAAGATGTAGCTATAAGAATTTTTCCAGATTCATTCAAAGGAAAATCCCTTTAGTGGTATAGAAGTTTGGAATTAGGTACAATAAGAACTTATCTCTTATAGAACAAATTTCCAATATTAAGCTTTCTCCCCATGAGTTTATCACAAATTTCAACTTAAGATTTGCTAGGACATGGGAAATAATTCCTCCTACTATTAAGCCCCAAGATTACCATGCCTTTTTGTATTATCTTAGACCCTTAAAAAGTGATATTGCATAAACGATAAAATCCATGGGAGGTTCTACACTTACAGAATCCTATGATATTGCCATAAAATTTGAAAACAATCTTATCCAAGTTGGAAAATTAGCCCCAAGGCCTTCCGTGCCCATTATTGTAGATCCATCCCCTATTCCACCACATTTTCAAAGGGCACATCCTATTGTAACAACACACACAAATGACTTGACTGAGATAAATAAGACCTTGTAGATATTCGGAGATAAGATAACATCAATAGAGAACAAAATTGCTTAGCCTAAAAAACCTTATCACGATCCTTATCAAGCTAATAGGCAGCCTTATAAACAAAATTAGAATTATAGGGATCCTTTCCACTAGAGACAAAATTATTTTAAGGCTTCCCCCAACACTTCTAATGCCATTGTATTGGTTAATATGGCCTCAGAAGAATGGGTGTACTCCTTACAATCATCAACACCCTCCATCTACTTGTCCAAATGCTCATTTGAATATGAACCTTATTGCCCAACCTCAATCTGAAACATCATTTATTCCTAAAATGGATGGTAGAAAAAAATAAACCTAGAGTCAAACACATCCAGAATAAACACTTGTTAGTTTTGGAGAGGATGATTTTTGTGTAGTTATGAACATATTTCAAAAAAGAGCTCAAGACAAATAAAATAAGCAGAAAGTTCCATTTTTATCCACAGTTTCTAATAAAATAGTAGTAAATCCTATTTCATCCCCTAAAGAGCAGCAAAAGTAGGAGACTCGATTCCCTAAAATATTATTCAAACCGCAGATTTTAAAGGTTACAGAAGTAGAATATGTTTTTACTAAATCTTATTATAAGATTGTTGCAACATAATTTAATATTGTTGAATGTATGAAAAAATTGTGACATAAGTGTTTCATTGTGGGATGTGTTGATTATTCCTGGGAAACAAGAAATTCTTTGCAAGGAGCTTGCTAAATTGCAGATTTCTTCAAAACCGGCTGATAAAAAATCACAGAAAACTTATATGGTACTTGCTACAATTGATCAAGAGAAAATGAAAGAGGTTAGGTGGATGGTTCAGAAAGTGTTAAATTCACATGATATAAGAATACCACCTCACTTTTATTTATCTCTCATTATTGGTGATCATTTAGTTCACAACTGCATAGTGGATAGTAGTGCAAGAAACATAATAATGCCCTTGAAGCTATTGTAGATAAGATGGAACTATAATATGAACTAGCTTAAAAGAGTGTTTTACAGGTTGATGGAAAAACAATTAACACAGTGGGTGTGATCAAATTTTTTGAGGTAACGCTACATTATTATCCTAATGTTTCAATTGTTCAAGACATAATTGTTGTAGATCTACCTTCCTATTTTTCTCTCTGCTTGTTAAGGGAATTTACAACAAATATTGGTGGGTATATCTCTTCTAATTGGTCTTATATTTTCTTCAGCACAAGGTATGGATATAAAGTAATAGTAATTTAAGAACCATTAGCTAAGTTCCCCATTGAACCTCATGTTTCAAGTGTTGTTGCAAATTATGCAGCCATAGATCATGATAATTTTGACACTAATGCACAGATTTCTGCTTCAGAAGTTGTTTCTAACTAGTTAATGGATTAAATAACACAAGAGGACTATGCTTACGATCCTTACAAGTAAGCAGAAGAGATTTTACTTGGTGTGTATTTCCTTCATGAGGAAAATACAGCTATTCATTTTCTGTCCAAAATAGAAAAGATTGATGAAGGTATATGGTAGCTACATATTTATGGAGAAAATAGTAAGCAAGGAAAATCTGCAGGTTTTATGCTTACTTTCCCTTCAAAACAAAGGTATTTTTTAGCTTTTTATTTTGCAGTTTTACTGTACTTATAATTTTTCTTAATACGAAGCATTGATTAAAGGCCTGCAATGGGATAGAAAGAAAGGAATCAACACATTACAGGTTTTTGATGTTTGTGAGTTAGTCATAAACCAATTTAAAGACTATAATGGTTGTAAAAAATCACTGGTGAAGTCTTACAAACAAATAGTTTGGGATTTAATTCATGATTTTAAATCTTTCAATATTTTGTCTGTCCCAAGAGAAAAGAATAAGAATGCAGACAAACTTGTAATAGTTTGGCACAAATTTGAAGTGTTATATTAGGTGCCAAATTACAAAAATTTTCCACACATCAAGATGATAATCAAACCTTTAGTGCCCGATAACGAAGAGAAGTAACAAGTTTTTGAAGATGATAAACAAATCTGTAGATTTTTTTTTATAGGAAGAAGATGAGTTTTTGTTAGTAAATCAGGCCAAATTGCAACACCAATATGGTGACCAAATTGTATAGCTAAAATCCAATAAATTACCTTAAGGACTTGTCACTTTGGATGATATTTTCATTTCTGATGATCAGCTCAGAAATGATAAAGGAAAGATTTCTAATACATGGTGATAACTATGAAGACATATCAGTTTATGAGGGAAAAACAATGCAGATTGGAAAAGGTATGTTTTGTTGTCAAATAGAAATATTTTGTTGACTTATGTAAAGAGTTCATAGAAGTTTTTCCCTGGAAATACCAAGAACTGATAGGTTTTGATCCTAGTTTGGCTTAGCATACCACTTAATTACAGCCAAACTCAAAACATATAAGGTAGAAACAAAGGCTTATAAATACAAAAATTTAACCATTAATGAGGAAGGAGTTCTCCAAGAAGATTTAATCAGGTATTATTTTCCCCATTAAGAATTCAAGTAGGGTTGTCAACCTTGTGCCTCTTCTAAAGGAAAATGGTGAAATTCGATTATGTGTGGATTTTAGAGATCTTAAAAAAGCATCATCGAAAGATCATTATCCGTTGCCCCATATCGATCATATTCTAAGAAAAATTTAAGGTTCAGATAGGTTGTCCCTGTTATATGGTTACAACGGATACAATCAAATTCATGTTTTTGATGAAGACAAATAGAAGCCCTCCTTCACCACAAAGTGGGGCACTTATGCATACAAAAAATTTCCTTTTGGTCTTTCAAATGTTGGTGCAACGTTTCAAAGTGCAATGGACATGGCATTTTATAGCCTTTTGAGTAAATGCATACTTATTTACTTATATGATGTGACTTTTTTTTCAATAAATGATCATGATCATTTAATGTATTTCAGGAAAACCTTTGAAATTTGCAGGTAGTTTGGGATCTCTTTGAATCCCCAAAAAATCTTAGTTTTTAGTGCATGAAGGAAATTTTCTTGGTCAGATTTTTTCTAAGAAATGTTTAACTATTGATCCTTTAAGATTTTATTTTATTATGCAGATGTCCTTACCACATCATAAGAAATCTCTTCAGAGATTTCTAGGAAAGATAAATTTTGTGAGAAGTTTTGTACCAGATTTTACAGCCTTGGTCAAACCATTGATCTCCATGCTAAAGAAAGGAAAAAATTTCTCTCAGACTAGTAAATGAAGGAAAGGATTTTAAGCCATTAAGTTAGCTATTTCACAAGCCCCTACATTTGCAAATCCTATTTTTTATAAAGACTTCATAATGTATGCACTTGGAGGAGCTGAAACCATTTCAGCCATATTGACTTAGGTCAATGATGAGAATATAGAACAACCCATTTCTTTCTTCAGTAAAAGCTTTCGTGACTACAAAACAAGCTGCACTTTTGTTGAAAAAAAGTATTTGTAGTAGTTATAGGTTTGAAGAAATTCAAGTACATTGTTTTCAATAATAAGATTCATGTTTTAGTTTCTCATCTAAGTGTTAAGGCATTCCTGTTGAATAAGGAACTGAAAGAGAAAATATTTGGTTGGATTACCGTGGTAAAGGAGTATGATGTTTACATCTATGTTGCTAAAATAGTTCTAGGGAAAGGTCATCATGAACATCTAATTACTAATACCATATGGAGTGGACCTTATATGATTTCAGCTTCTGAGAACTACAATTATTTTAATCCTTCAAGGCTAAGTGGAGAGGAACTTTCCATTCCTGTGAATGGTATGTTTCTAGAGCATTATTATTGAAAATATGACAATGCTGGTTAAAGTAGGGTAGGTAGGATTTTCATTTCAATAAGTGCATTCACACATTTTTTGTTTTCAATTCAATAAGTACATTTCATGCACATGATGTGGTTTTCCAAATCTTTTCCTTACTTTATTTTTGTTTTTGGAAACGTCAATTTTGAGAAAAGGACAAATTTAAGGTATTAAGCTTTGACTTTGTGCCCAATCGACAAGAGCAAGGAAATTGTCTTAAAGATAGAAGGCAGCTTTATCCCACAAGATCACCAGAAATGTTTAAGTTTTTTACACCCATGTAAAAGGTCAACTCGAAAATTAATTTCAGATGGAAAGGATTAATGTCATGGACCTAACTAAGGTAAAGGAATATAAGTGAATTGTCACTTTACTAGTTTCAAGATGTCTATCTTTTTCTTAGCTAGTCTTTTAAAACATATATCTATCATGATCATGCACTGAACTAGTCCAAGATCTTGACACAAACGAGAAATACTGGATAAGGATAAGATGGAAAAACCCATAGCTAGCAGTGGGATAATCTACTTGACGTTAAGATTCATAATGTTATGAGTTGAAGTAAATTGTAAAGCAATGTAAATATGCATCTATGTGAACTATTGTAGAATGCAACACCTCACATATACATCCATTCCATGTTCCTCTTCATAAAATTTATTTAAAATACCTGAAGGACTAATACAAATCCTTGGTATAGGCGGGAATAATAATATCTGTGAGGAATTGGACTTTGGAACAACAAGAACAATTGTTGTTTAGATGGCTGAAGGTACATTTTCAGTTACAAGTACTTTAATTTCTTGTTATTTCTTTATGTTTGAATGATATTTATTATGTTTTGAGTTGTTTAGTTCAGTCTACTATCATCATCTATAATATTTAAATGCAAAAACAAAATATAAAACTTAATTAAAGAATTTAATTTCATTTATTCGTAAAGAAAAAATGTTTCCCACACAAACCATGGGATGTGATTCATATGTACATAAAAATAAAATATGCATATACATAAAGCTATAAAAAAATAGACAGATAAGAAACCCATCATTTCCTGATTGGGTTGGTTCTCTCCTTCTCCTAATGCTGCTTCATCTTTAGTTGCATCATCTTTCGAATCCTTCATGTACCTTTTGAAATACATCAAACATGTTGGTAGAGCTATGGGTATGATCTGTATTCATGTGTTTACAGTTTCAAGAAGATGAATATTTTAAAATAAGAACAGATAATATATATACAAAGGATCCAGAAACAATTTCAGAAATTTCATCTCAAAATGTCATTTAGAAACACAAGTGCCATTTTTTCAGAATCGTCACAGAGAATGAAGAATCACTACATGATGAAAAAAATGGTATTTTCCTTAATTTTCTAACTATATTCTGAAGTGTGCATGTATAGGTAATATGATACAACTTTTAATAAGCTTCAAAGATGGAATGTACAAGTACAAAATGGCTTTATTACCAACATTAATAAGATTTTATAAAGAAGAAGTGCAAGAAGATTCTACACATTATTTACAGATTCCATTCAAAGAAGTGAACTAGAAGATGATGAATAATACAATTAAATTCTACTAGAAATGAAAGGCCATAGTTTGAGAATAACAGAGTGTAAGAATACCAACTTTTGGATCTATGAAAGTGAGTCTCTTGCACATAATGAATAAGAGGCACTACCATACAATGAAAAAATCACATAAGAGTCTATAAAGATAGCTTCATATTTTTTCTAGGTTTTCTAAAGTACAAGAGATCATTAGATTAATGAAATAAAGTTTTTCAAAGAAAAGAAAAACATATCTTTAGTCATAATTGTTTCCTCTAATGAATTATCACAAGTAAAATCTCGTAAAGGTAGCTTGTAATAAAGATAGGTTTTCTCTTTCAAATTAGTTTTCAGATGTAAGGTTTATGACTAGCTACAATGAAGAAAAATGTAGATAAAATGTAGATTTCGGTCACATAACTTCACATTGAAAGTGCAGAGAATAAATAATGATAAAGAACATCAAGACTTAAAATACTGGACAATTAAAAATCATGTAGTGAAAGAAAAGAAATCTCTTTATTCTCTTTAATTTTCAAGATAATGCTATAAAGTACAACCATCAAACACATACTTCAAAGCATTGTTCAATGTAGACCATAACAAGTTCATCTTGTAAAGTTATAACAAAACATGCAAATTTTCAGAATACATATTTTCATATTAGAAGTAACATTTTCAGGTTGATGAGTGCAAATTTTCAAGAACAGTTTGTTGTCTAAATCATGAGAAATCAAATATCATGGACTTACCTTTAAACATTGGCATGAGAACACAAATTCTATCAAAGGAAAGTGTAACTATTCAAGTTCAAGAAAATATTTCTGGATGCAAAGTTAGTGCTCATCAAAGTAGAGCTCAAAAGACCATCAAAGTTACTAATTTATTCACAACCAAAAGGATTCATCAAGTTTTGGGATCACCTTCATTAAGGAAAGATAAAGACTTTCAAGAGTGAAATTTTTAGTTTATTGAAATACCGAGGGAAATTCAAATTTTCAAGGTACTTTCCAACATGTATAAGCTTTAAAAATTTGGAATACATAATTATACAGTATCACAAGAGACAAATACCAATTTCATAAAGAGGTTTTAAGCTACACCTTTGAACAAGAAAGGTGGGTTTAGAGTAACTTATATTATTATCCATATCTACATCTCAAAGAGGAATTGAAATAAACTACAAATGTTCTTTTCAAATAGCTAAAATGATGAAGATGATCCAACACTTTAGAGCCCCACAGTATATGGTTTCCATTTATTTACTGAACATTGAAGTATATAGATGGATAGTAAATTTGCAAATTTATTTGAAAATGATGGATCAAAGTAAGATTTTGAGTTAATTGCCATAGGAAGGAAAACAAATGAAGAAAATTCTGGGTCATAATCAACAGAATAGAGAGCCAAAATGTAATATAGACATCCAGATGCCTAGGAATAGACTAAGCCAATCAATGCCAATGACGAACCATTGAGAAAAAATCATGGTCAAACTTGATAAAAGAAAAGCTCAGAGTTCCATTATCTAGTAGGCCCTTTAATAAACTAAACGAACTTATATTTGGACATAAATGTTTTAAAACACTCAAAAGAGACAAACCCATCTCTTGCACGGGATTCTCCAGATCTAAGTGACCTAGAATAACAATAAACAATATTTCAAGGAAAAAGAATGTAGAATGGGTAACAGAGCAAACACAAAAAAAATAGGTCTAAAACATAGCTCGAGTATCAAAAAATGCTGGCCGTTAGGGTGTAGAGCCTGAAACCTAGCAAAACGAGTTAAAACTAAAATACCCAGTTCAGCAAAAGTTCATATATGAATATATATGCACTAAATATAGATTAATACAAAGCTCAAACACCTGAAAATGGAGGCTCCTTAGAGTGTAAAGCAGAGTGTAGGAAATGGAAAACCAAACGCATACAATGACGCTCGTTAAATTAAGAGGAAAGAAAATGTACCAGATCTTTAAAAACCCTAAGTGGAGTTAAAGAGAAAGTAAAACCCTTGACATATTTGGGTATTTGAACAAACTACTGAGAAATATTCTAAAAATACCCAAAAAAAAAATTAGATCTAGAATCGAAGGAAAGAAAATAAATTTATTACCGAACTACAGATGAAACATACAATTAAATTTATAAATTTACTTGTAATGAACATATTATCATATGAACTAGATCATAAAATCATTCCATGGTTATTTGAGAAGAAAAAATTCATTCCTGAATGGATACAGAGTGAAAAACTAGGTATTAACTCTATATTTGAAGCATAGATCGATCCAAAAAAACACATTCCAGCTAGGGGGTCAATGAATAATGCAAGCTAGTTCAATAGAACTAGGCTCATAAACCTCATTCATGGAAGTGAGGGAAAAAAATTCTAGGACTTAGCCAGCACCAAATGGAGCCAAAGTGAAATGAAAATGATTAGGGTTAGAAACCTTTTTACTTCCCAACTCGTAATGAATTATCTAAACTCAACCTTGGAGTTAGAATGCACACGTGGAAGCCATTTAGAAAACCCTAATTCAACCTAGCTTAAATCATTGGCACCAACAAGCGTCATGGGTCTACCCTCGTGGGTTTGGGGAGAAGATAATACTGAATGTAATCATAGGTATTTGACCATATATTTTTGCAAATTCTTAAATTCCTAAGCCTAATAAAAATATTAACCATGTAAATGTGGTAATCATAAAGATCCCACGAGGATATAAAACATGTAACCTTTTCCTTTAAAAAAATCATAATGCTTTCCTAAAGTTAAAACCAGGCATATTGTCGAAGGTAAGAAATGAAAAGAATAATCATTCTTTTATGCATATGGTCAATAGTATACATGAATACGAAAGATAAAAAATGTCACATAGAATAAAAAAGACAAATCCCATTCATGTGAACTTGACTTTCAGATCAATAAAGGTTTAAAATAGCAATTGATTATTAGTCCAAAATCAACTTAATCTATCCAAATTGGGCCATACTTTCCATGCAGTAAATTTGAAAGATTCAAATCAGTTTGATTAGTAGTCCAAGTGGAAGATCAAAGGTTATTTTTACATTATAGTAGAATTACATGTTTATTTTTATCCCCATTTATTATTTATTCATGATAAGGGCTAATAATATCCTGCAAGCATCTTTTAAATTGTAGTCTATTATTAGGGGGTTCGGTGAATTAATTTTTTCTATATATTGTGTACCGAGTGTACTGAGTGTTGAAACCATTGTTGCTAGATTTTCCCTTATATGAGAATTTTTTTATTTCCTTTCTACTAATTTGAAGTGGTGTGTATTATAGTAGTAATTCTTGTGAATTTTATTCCTTGAATTTATTAAGATTTCTTATGTTATTTACCCTTTTGCAAATAGGTATTTATGCTGATTTTAGTGTGAAATTATCTACCTTGTTATTGTCATAAATCCCTTAACATAATAGTGTTTTCCTTGAGATTAGATTGAAATCCATTTGACTGTGTATGTTGAATTTATTCGTGGTATATTGTGCGTGTTTCTTAGTCAAGCCCTGGTTAATTTTTGTGTATCCCCCCATCTATTACAGTTTTTACCCATATTTTCACCCTTAATACCCCACAACTTTATTTTAGGGACACTCCAAAGAAGGAACCAACCTTGTAATCCAAGAGATTCACCTCATAATAGGGAGACCCACAACCCGTGAGGTATCTCAATTGTATCTGCAAAATTGAGGAAGAAGAAAAGTTAGAAGATCTCCCAACCCTCAACAAGGGTGCACTTTTGTCAGATAATTGTAACACAATAAAGGGGTTACATATTAAATATGGAGGTGTATCCCTCATATTGTGTTTCTAGGTAATCTACATGAAAAATCGTAGCAAATCATATTGGCTTATTTAAACCATATGAAATGTTGCAGTTATTCATAGCTATAGTCCCTTTGTTGCAAAGTGTAATCTTTCTCCACAAGCCATTATAAATATATTTACTAGCAATTGTACATGAAATGTACGATGGAAACACCGAAGGAGATCTTTTGAAGAAGTCAAATTTTAATTTGGACAAAGAGCCATGCATAGCATGGTACAAAAATTGAATAAAATAACACCGTTCTGAGCACCAACGGGTGTAATGGGAAGGCTAAAAGGATTTATTGGGAGGTAGTGGAGGATCCAGGAAAGGGAAGTTATGGAAAGGTATCAAGGGAGTATTGTATGATATGATCATTAATGTGAGTCATATGACAAGAAAGGGTATAATTTTAATGCCACATCCCAGAGCTGCAAAATCCCATATCATCATTTATTGGAGTAGATCTATAACGACAAAATAGGTGTATTTTGAAAATAAAATAAGAAAATAAAATCTAAGAGAAAATCCAAATGAATAGATCTTAACAAATGAAACCACAACAATTTTGTAAGAGCTCAAGTCTTCAATTTTGAGCTTCTAAAAAATGGAAGTTTATCCATCTTTGAAAAGCCAAATATTCAAACATTGGATGTATATTCTTGCAGGAAGAAAAGAATTCGATCCACGCTTATCAGAAGCATCTCAAACATAAGGAACAACTTCAAATAAAAAAATAATTAAGGTAAACAAAAAGAAAGAAGAAAATTTTCAGTGCCATATCCCAGAGCTGCAAAAGCCCATATCCACAGATATTGGAGTAGATCTATACGAAAAAAAAATGTGTATTTTGAAAATAAAATAAGCAAATAAAAGCTAAGAGAAACTCCAAATAAATAGATCTTAAAAAATGAAAAATGAAACAACATAACGAATATGGAACTAACCTACATTGTTGATAGGTTGCACTTTGCATGCAATATCTCCTAATCCATAAGGGCATCTCTATTCATGGAAAGGTTCTAGCAAGTACTTTTCATAAGGTCGTTATAGGATCAAAAGAAAGCAGATGAAAGAGAGAAAATTCTTCAAACATGTAGATAGCACACACTTGGAGAATATAATAAAAACACATAGCTTTCATTTTGAAGTGGTTTGAAAATCATTCAGTTCAAATCCCTAGAGTGACTCTGAATTTTGAAGGTCTTTTTTGTATGAAATGACATCGATACTACCATCACGATAGACCTGCTTGCAGATAAGATGTACCTTCCTTATTACATGATTAACATAATTATCTTCAAAAATGACTAGGCATGGACTCTTAAGTTTAGAATCAATGAAATTTCCAAGGTTGACGCGTCAATAACATTCACTAACTATATATAGCTTGTAGAGATGTCTTATTCTTGAATTAACCTTGTAATATATGTTTAGAAAACTGGCAAGATGGTTTGCAAAGTTTTCTATGGGTCGAGGTGAAAAGCCAACTTCTTCTCATCTGCTAGGATTCTATCTATGTATGTTTGCATAGCCCCACCGAAAGAATTTTTAAAGATAATTACTCCAAGGATATGGAATCTGAACTTCAGAGTCCACGCCTAGTCATTTTTAAAGATAATTATGATAATCGTGTAATAAAGAAGGTACATCTTATCCGTAAGCATGTCTATCATGATGGTAGTATCAAAGTCATTTCATACAAGAAAGACCTTCAAAATTCAGAGTTACTCCAAGGATTTGAACTGAATGATTTTCAAACCACTTCAAAATGAAAGCTATGTGCTTTTTTTATATTCTCCAATAGTGTGTTCTATCTACATGTTGCATGAAGTAGTAGTTTGAGGATTAGTAGAATATACTTCTGTATGAGGAAAGCCATGGTATTTTCTTTGATAATCAAACCCTTGAGCCAAAAGAAGTATACACAAAAAAGAAAAACTTACTCAATAATTTGGTAGGGTATACCAAAGTGGAAGTGATCCTGACACCAATATTTTTGTTTAAGTTACCACATCACATGAACAGAGAGGTGAGAGTAGGTGGTGATTACAGACTAGATTTATTGCAAGTAGTTAATTATTACCTTGACTTATCCTTTCTTACCACGTGGACGATTACGATTGTTATGTACATCAATGTTCAAATGAATCTGCAACATTTGTTTCATGTGTTATGTCAAACATATGTTGTTTTACTCCAGTTTGGAAAATGACTTAGTGGATTTTCTGTAAAAATAAAAAATTCAAAAATAGTTGATCTCATGCCATTGTTTTAATGACCTTTGTCATCCATGCAACTCGATCACATGACCTTTAGCTTCCCTAACTGAACAATTGGACAATACGAAAGGATAACAAAAAAAATTTCTATCCAACAAGTGCTAAAGCAAATGTTTAATACTGAGACTCCATATAGTTTCATACATTACTGAGTACAAAATCTTCTTAGATTTACCTGGAGGGTATTTTTAGAGTTACCACTTTTTTATATCTGACCACAATGCATTGGGATGTTTGGGCACACAAACAGAGCCATCCACTGTCACCGAAATCAAATGCATTTGTGTCCAAAATAAAAAATGGCTATTCAATTTACAAAGAAGGATTGCGTGATTAATAATTCTAACTAATTTGTAATCGGTGGGGATCAATATGTAATCCTCCAGCATAATGCTTCACCGACCAAGAGAGCCATATAGATCGTTGTTAATGGAGGTGGAGAAGTTCTCTTGCCTCCCAAGAGCTAGATTCATTGAACATGCTTCTTTTTCAAAATTTCACACCGAAGGTTTATTCAGTGTAGTAGCATATCATGAACTCTATTAACACTACAACACCAAAAACATATATATTAAAACAAACTACTAATTTACTACACAACCTCATTGGTAGTGGATTTTCTGTAAAAAAAAAATTCAAAAAAAATCAATCTCCCGCTATTGTTTCAATGACCTTTTTCATCCATGCGACTCGATCGCATGACCTTTAGCTTCCCCAACTGAACAATTGGACAACATGAAAGGATAACGAAATTTTTATCTATCCAACAAGTGCTAAAGCAAACGTTTAATACTGAGACTCCTTACAGTTTCATACATTAATGAGTACAAACTCTTCTTTGATTTACCTGGAGGGTATTTTTAGAATTACCACTTTGTTATATCTGACCACAATGCATTGGGATGTTTGGGCACACAAACATAGCCATCAACATGGTCTCCCAAATCAAATGCATTTGTGTCCAAAATAACAAATGGCTATTCAATTTACAAAGAAGGACTGCGTGATTAATGATTCTAACTAATTTGTAGTGGGTGGAGATCAATATGTAATCCTATAGCACAATGCTTCACGTAACAAAGCAAGCCATATAGATCATTGTTAATGGAGGTGGAGAAGTTCTCTTGCCTCCCAAGAGATAGATTCATTGAACATGCTTCTTTTTCAAAATTTCACACCGAAGGTTTATTCAGTGTAGTAACATATCTGATAGCAGGAACAGGAGATAGACTGATATTCAATGAATTCAATATGTGTTTACAAACAAGAGTGCAGAGCCTTATAAAGGCTGTGGGTTGAGGGTGATAGTTATAACTGTCCACCATAACGATGTATTAAATATTAAACTATAATAAACTAATGCTAACATTCCCCCCCTTAATACATTGTTCGTACAAATATACATTTCCTAATAATAGGTCCCCTCCCTTAATGAGAACACTGCAAAGAGGTTCTTCACATGAGCATGTGCCTACATGGTCTCACATGGTTTTTCTAATGTTGACCAGAAACCTAGAGGGACATGAAAACTTTTCGACTGTTCACCTCGGTGATTTTATAGGATTACCACGAAGCAAGAGGATTTTACCTCGGTGGTTTTACAGGTGTACCACGAACCCAAGAGGATGATACCTCGGTGGTTTTATAGGATTACCATGAACCCAAGGCGAGTACCATGCACTACTTTTAGTGCTTTTCTGTTCCCCACGACGCTCTTCAGTTAGGAGGTCCCACATAGGAAATTTTGTATCATCTGTACTTTATTGAAAAACAACAGAACAATTAACACAAAACTGAAATAAACAAACAAAAATTGAGGAATTGGTCCTCAATGCCTTATTTTCCACAATATATGTTGGCGGCCTCATCGCTTGTGGCTTACAAGAGGTCATTGGATTTCCTCCAGCCTCTATTGTCCTCCGTCCTCTTGTATTGCTACTTACAATACTAGAGATTATGTGAAGCCAATCTCAGCAACAACTTCCTCACTCTCATCAGAATCTTGTGGATCTTCTATATGAGCAGTATTAGCTCCATTGTGTTTTATATTTCCTTGTAGAACATCTCTTTCTCGGATATGATAGTTCCACATTGTATGACCTTTCTTTTGACAATAGTGACATTCAATCTCTTGTTTAGGCCCTTGTTTATTTTTATCTAATCTCCTGTGAAATTTTCTATTTTTGGAATGAAGTGCACTTACTTGTTGAGTATCACCTTCTGTAGCACCGTTAGTTATGCATTTTTCCTCTGCGAGAAGAGTCGTGATCATGCCATCTAGAGATTTAGACTGAATTTGACTGAGAGTAAAAACAACATTGCTGTATTCGGAAGATAGATTGTTTAATAGGATAGCTTTGGCATCCTCATCTTCTATCACAGCTTTGACTTCTGCTAGTTATCAGAGCAGAGACTGAAGATTATTAATGTGGCTAGACATAGAAACACTTTCTTCCATTTTGAATCTATATAACTGAAGTTTAAGGGAAAACTTCACGTTCACTGCTTTCACTCCAAAATTGATTTAAATTATCTCACATGTCCTTGGAAGATTTATTGAGGACAACATGATGGATTTCATGATCGGAGAGAGCAAGGCCAATAATGGATTTTTCTTTATCATGTCTACACTGCCATTCTACTAATTTGGCGGCGTCGGTGGGTGTTTTCTCTTTCCCATTTACTATGCCCCATAGGTTTTTATGCATAAGTTGCATTTGGATCTTCACTCTCCATGTATGAAAATTTAGAACAGAATATTTTTCTATGGGAATTTCCATTTTAATAAAATAGAATAAATACAAATGGGATTTTTTTTTGGAAATGAATAAAAAAATAAAATACCAGTTTTGAAGAGTGTCCTTTTAATGTGAGGTGCACAAAATGGTTTTATAAATCCCAAGAGATTTATTCTCACTTTAAAACTTTGCACAACCTCTCCTTGGTCGCTTTAATTTTCTAGCACGATCCACTTTTCTATTTAATGGAGATGTAGCTGGTCTGATTTCCACACAACGATCTTATTTCTCCCACATGTCCAAAGATCTGCAAACGAGTCGCTACAACTTCCAATGAAGGTTCAAAACATCAAAATAGGTTTCTTCACCTTCAACGCCTATATTTTGACTACAGAAAATTAATTGATTGTATTGCTTTACGCTTCATGAATCCAAACTCCCAAGTGACAGCAAACTGTGTGATCCAGAGGTCTTATAGTTTCCAATGCTAAATGGAAACTCTACACCAGATTCTCCTTGTTATGATATGCTTTAAAGCATCACTTCAAGACAAACTTGAACACTAAATCCTCTTCACATACGCCCAAGCAATGATGTGATTTGATACCAATGAAGAAGCATATGAGAGAAATAAAATAATTGAAATGCCTTCTCAAAGATTCCACGCAGGGAGAGGATGAGTGCTTTGATACCAATGATAGTAGGAGCAGGAGATAAACTGATATTCAATGAATTCAATATGTGCTTACAAACAAGAGTACAAATCCTTATAAAGGCTGCGGTTGGAGGGTGATAGTTATAACTGTCTACCATAACAATGTATTAAATATTAAACTATATTAAACTAATGCTAACAATATCATGAACTCTATTAAGACTGCAACACAACAGAAATAAAATATTGAAAGCACATTGAACAAACAAACTACTAATTTACTACACAACCCCTTTGCTAGTGGATTTTCTGTAAAAATAAAAAATTCAAAATATTTGATCTCCCGCATATGTTTTAATGACCTTTTTCATCCATGTGACTCGATCATGTCACCTTTAGGTTCCACAACTGAACAATTGGACAACATGAAAGGATAGTGAAATTTTTATCTATCAAACAAGCGCTAAAGCAAATGTTTAATACTGAGACTCCTTACAGTTTCATACATTGCTGAGTACAAACTCTTCTTTGATTTACCTAGAGGGTATTTTTAGAATTACCACTTTGTTATATTTGACCACAATGCATTGGGATGTTTGGGCACACAGACAGAGCCATCAATGGTCACCCAAATCAAATGCATTTGTGTCCAAAATAACAAATGGATATTCAATTTACAACAAAGGATTGCGTGATTAATAATTCTAAGTAATTTGTAGTGGGTGGGGAATCGATATGTAATCCTCCAGCAAAATTCTTCACTGACCAAGCGAGCCATATAAATCGTTGTTAATGAAGGTGGAGAAGTTCTCTTGCCTGCCAAAAGCTTGATTCCTTAAACATGCTTCTTTTTCCAAATTTCACACCGAAGGTTTATTCATTGTATTATAAACTAACATAAATAATAATCATTGAACTCTATTAAGACATAGGTTCATTGCTATAGTTCGCCATTTTTTTTAATGACCTTTGTCATCCATGTGACTCGATTGTGTGACCTTTAGCTTCCCCAACAAAACAATTGGACAACATGAAAGGATAACGAATTTTTTTTCTATCCAACAACTGCTAAAGCAAATGTATAATACTAAGACTCCATACAATTTCATACATTGTTGAGTACAAACTCTTCTTTGATTTACCTGGAGGGTATTTTTATAATTACCACTTTGTTATATCTTACCACAATGCACTGGGATATTTGGGCACACAGACAGAGCCATCAATGGTCACCCAAATCAAATGCATTTGTGTCCAAAATAACAAATGGCTATTCAATTTACAAAGAAAGATTTCATGATTAATAATTCTAACTAATTTGTAGTGGGTGTGGATCGATATGTAATCCTCCAACACAATGTTTAACTGACCAAGTGAGCCATATAGATCGTTGTTAATGGAAGTGGAGAAGTTCGCTTGCCTCCCAAGAGCTAGATGTAACACACCAAAAATACCAACACAAGGACAACACAGTGAAATACAGGATAACTTTTTTTTTGACTTGCTTTGACACAACACGACACAACATGTCGTCACAAGGTTACAACCAACACCAGGAACCACTTGTTACGGGGGAGACCACAAGGTCAACACGAGAACGTTCACACCTATCAAGGACAATGTAATTTTCTCTTCTTGACAGAACAACATTGGAGTCCAACCACAAAACACACTTACAGTTAGGGCATCCCATGAGGAATTTCTTGTTAAATTTTCTTGTTTGCTAAAGTGTCTCTTAATTTTTAACTTACGTTCTTATACAATTTCATGTAACAATTCACACAATTCTTTTCACAAGGGAGAACTTCCTTCTTTTCAATGGTTGGCTAAATAGCTTAAGGCCAAGCTTTCTAAACTGGGATCATCAATTTGATGTCCAAAACTTTTTATTCATTTGATTTTAGAACATTTTCCATTTCTTACAAGGTTAATTAATCTTACTCAAGTCACTAACACCTGTTTCATACCTCTATTGCATAGGTGAAAGCATAAGTTTCGATTGATGGAAAGTACTGCTTAGGGTTTCCTAACAATAACCTTCTTTTTTAAGGATCAAACTTTGACCTTGCTTAAGAAATATCACCATGAATCAAGGCAAGGATTAACAGAACATGACCGCAGAATTTAGCTTTAGGGTCACATTGTTTACTATCAAACTTTCATTGAAGTCAAGAGTTTATCGAGATTGGTAAAATGTTCTATCTAGACTTTACTTAATTAAGTTTGACAAAGGGGAACGTTTCAACGATAAAGAGATATTTAAGGTTTTATTAATCACTTTCACTCCTATTTATTAAATCCTATAATTTTCTAAAATCTAACCATTGATTTCACCATGAGATCATTTAAGGTTTCACTGAAAAAGGATAGTGTTTATTGGTTTGGCTCGGGAAAGAAATAAGTAATCATATTTCATTACAAAGATAGTTTCCTCTTGATTGTTCCAGGTCTCAATGTTATCGAGTAGATCACATCTACATTAATATACTCATCTATATAAATTTTAGTTTTACTTTTATAAGGACTATCCAGTTCACTTTATAGTGCTTACAAACTCATTGCTACTATGCCTTAGGAGGATTTACAACTCAACATTTTAACTCAAGAGCAAATTTTAACAGTACTCGTTTGTGAAAACAAAACAAGGTTATATCAATTCATTCCAACATGAAGTACAAATCAAAGGGAAATATCATCTCTATTGAACCATGACTAGGGAGCAAGAGAGTAATAACATGGGACATGCCCCGCTACTATAGTAAGGGTTAAAGTTCACTAGAATATCCCATAGCCAAGCGGTAATCAAATTTCATCTTTCACATGATAACCAAACAAGCCACAGTTTCAACAGTTACAACAACAATACTCTACAATACATTTACTAGGCTCTGACCCTTCTTCTAAAATGTCCAAAGGCCCTTTCCAAATTTTATAACATAATACACATTCATACAAAGGAACATCATAACCAAGATTGATGCAATAATCTACCAGTCTTTCCATCATCTAACCATGTAAGCCATCTGCAACAATTAGTAACCTGAGTCAGTTCGCGAGAACTGAGCAAGATAAGACTATACATAGCAACAATAAGCTACTAGCTAACAATACCATGAAAGGAAACATTCTAATTCAGGAAATGGATCAAAGTTCTAACCTCTAACAACCTTTTGAAACAAGATGTAATGTTCAACATATCAACTAATAAGAAGAACATAAGTTTTAGTTATGAAAATACCTTTAAAACTACAAAATTTTGACAACCAAATACGCAAGACTATGAAATTTAAATGATTAGACACAAGAGTTGAGAGTATTGGGATTTCAATCATGTAATCCCGTAGATTACGTGATTGAAATACAAAGTGTAACCCATCAATCCACATTATCCAGGTGAAGACAAAAGATGAAAACCAGACCCAATCTTAGCTTCCAAAAATAATATAGTTTTGGACTCGTTCTGTAGGGCCATAGGCCTAATAGGCTATAAATGAACAACGAGGGTAAAACAAAGTTCCATCATGTAATAAAAAAGTTTTAAAGGATGAAAATCTTATATTCAAACCCACAACCATTATATCTTAGGTAAAGAGTGACTTCATAGCTAATAAGGAGGAGTGGAAAGAACGGTAAGAATGTATGGAATAGGTATTACCTAGCAACTTACCTACTGAACATAACCGTGGCCAAAATAGCGACAAACCTCATTAATACCCAAGTTGAGTAGGCAATCTAGCATTCAAAACACATCCTTGCAATTTTCATAATACCATAGATTTATAATCCTCCCGTTTTAGAGGAACATAGCCATGAATCTAGACTTGGTTGAAATTTTCTGACATCAAGTCACTTCCTAATATCATAAACGATGTATACAAAGGAAAAGGTCTCTCAACTCTCCTTAATTTACATCTCATCACTAAGTTTATGGTAACCTATGCAAAGACTAAACACATAACATACCATTGAAGATAGATATCCTCCAATAATGAACTTCTATAACGATGTAATCACAATTATTACGTTCGACACACAAAACAAACTATTCCATAACTTCTTCTCCCTTTTGACAACAAAATATATTCATGACCTTCCAACACAATCATTCTAAATTTGCAATGAAAGGTCACTCATCAAGAAGGAAGTACAAAACAAATTTGACTAAATTAAGGAACTTCATGTTACCTTAAGCAGTTGATGAAAACCTTAACTTTCACGAACCGTGAAAGATATTACCTTACTCCATCAAGGCATTATGTCTATACATGATTAAATCGATAACACGAGGAATCATCAACATACCATATCTTAACACCATAAAGGTCATTAATTTTATCAAATTTTACTCATAGAAAGAGTAGAATCAAATGGGGGTTCTATCACTAATTTAAGCCCTTCTATCAACCCAGGACATATTTTCGGCCCAAAACTTCCTTCTTAACAAGCATAAATATAGAACTTCTAATTTCCAAAAGCCCTAATAATTTGCACAATCCACGAAGTCCATAATCACGCTTATCATAAAAATAATAATAATAATTTAACTGTATGTTTTCCTCTAGGGCAACAACATAACAGGAAACCAATACTAGTCAACACTGCAACGTTCTAGGGGTGATTACATACCCAGGTTCACAAAAGAAACAACGACATTTTTGTAGAAGGAAGTAACTTTAAAAATTATATATATATATATATATATATATATATATATATATATATATATATATATATTTCATATGATCAATCAAAGCCTACACTGAAAACCTTTGTCTGTTTTAAAAAATAAAAGGGTTTGATCACATCAACAAGGACAACCAATAGAGGCAAATCCAGAAGTAACAACTATTAACCATATACTGAACGCAAAATCCACAAAATCACAAATTTAAAACCAATTTCTAGAAAGAAAGAGTTTCATTTCAAGAGGTTTATTAGATACTAGCATATTATGAATATGGTTAGTCTATCTTGCCTGTTTTAACGCATCCAGCAAGGACTGCTACAGCCACACGCCCTCCCGCTTTATCCTCTGCTTCACTGGTCTTTTCTTGCAATATACCACACCAGGATTCCCTTTTGAAGGCACGACTAGAAGGATGCAATAGGTGGTTGTCCAAACACTAGATTTCTTCAAAGTGGCTGCTTCAGGGGGGGGGGGGTGAGAGTCGAACTGCTTACCACTAAGTCCGAGAGAACTTGCCCTAGAAAGCTACACACCGACCACGGTTTGAAGCTCAGACACAAGACATAATGATTACATCGCTCCTAGTTCTGAAAGGCATCTACCGTAATTGATACACAACCTTTTCCTTCATCAGATTTGGGGACAGCATCAAACTCTCGATGTAAACATTGCAGCTTGAAGCTTGTAAGGTGATGATAATTTCAACAGAGACCCTTATGCCTGCTAACTTAGTGACTTGTTGAAGCAGCTCATATAATAGCAGAGAAAATTGTGTTTCATGAATATTCTGATATGAAACAGACCAGCCTCAATGAGGTTCTCTTCCATGAGTTACATCGAACAGCAAGTAAGATGTCAATAGAGAATCTTTGTAAATAAATTTCATCAGGTCTGCTGGTAACACCCTCACTGTCACATAGTCGATTATGAAGATATAACTCAGTGCATGCTCTGGATCTAAAAAAATATCCTACTAACCTTCATCTCCCAAGACGTTTTCTTCAACATTGCATAGATCTTCTGTGCCTGTGGATGTGATCTGTCACCAACACAAAAAGCATGCGCCATTTTATTGGCTTTAATCTAACTACACCAAGTTTCTTTTTAATTCCTCTATCCTTCATCGATCTCCTAAAAGCTCTTGCAAAGCAAACTGTGCTTCATGAATATTCTGACATGATACAGATCCACGCCTAAGAGATTCTCTTCCATGCGTTACAGCGTAAAACAAGCAAAGTCTCAATAGAGAATCTCTGTAGTAAATTTCATCGGGTCTCCTGGTAACACTCTCACTGTCACTTAATCAATTTTGATGAAAATATCTTAAAGGAGAGTCCCGAATTTGAGGATGCATTGATACTGAACAGATAACAGTGCAGTTGGACAACCTGCTCGCTGGAGTGCTCAAAGGCTTCTACTATAGCTACAAGATTTTGCAACAACTGATCACGACTGTGGTCGCGTGCAACAAGAACACTCCTCGCAGCGCCCAAGAGAAGGGAGGTAACACGCCTGCTACACTATCTTGTAGCTTCATCCACACCCACGTCAAACGAGGCTCACGCAGCAACCTAGGCAGAGAAAAAAAATGTGCCAGGAGGAAGCAAAAATGCCCACGCAACCAGGAAAGACACCCCCCAACCACCACACACGGTCTAAGGAAGAAAATGCGTCCACACTCCACCTACTCGCATTCAAAGAGAATCAAGAACAGATCATGTCGAAGAAAAATGTGACTCCGCTTAGGACCTCATGCACGGACAGACAAGACGCTGGTCAAATCTGTAGGCCGGGTGGTTGGGAGGAGGCCACAGTGGCAAGATGGAGGCCGATGCCCACGGGGCATTACACTACATTCGTTGAACATCGCTTCTTTTTCAAAATTTCACATCGAAGGTTTATTCAGTGTAGTAACACATCATGAACTCTATTAAGACTACAACACAACAGAAAGAAAATATTGAAAGCACATGGAACAAAAAAAACTACTAATTTACTACACAACCCCATTGCTAGTGGATTTTCTGTAAAAATAAAAATTCAAAAATAGTCGATCTCCTGCCATTGTTTTAATGACCTTTGTCATCCTTGCGACTCGATCACGTGACCTTTAGATTCCCCAACTAAACAATTGGACAACAAGAAAGGATAACTAAATTTTTATCTATCCAACAAGTGCTAAAGCAAAAGTTTAATATTGAGACTCCTTACAGTTTCATACATTACTGAGTACAAACTCTTCTTTGATTTACCTAGAGGGTATTTTTAGAATTACCACTTTGTTGTATCTGACCACAATTCACTGGGATGTTTGGGCACACAAACAGAGCCATCAATGGTCACCCAAATCAAATGCATTTGTGTCCAAAATAACAGATGGCTATTTAATTTACAAAGAAGGATTGTGTGATTAATAATTCTAACTAATTTGTAGTGGGTGGGGATCGATATGTAATCCTCCAACACAATGCTTCACCGACCAAGCAAGCCATATAGATCGTTGTTAATGGAAGTGGAGAAGTTCTCTTGCCTCCCAAGAGCTAGATTCGTTGAGCATAGCTTTTTTTCAAAATTTCACACTGAAGGTTTATTCAGTGTAGTAATATATGATGAACTCTATTAAGACTGCAACACAACAGAAATAAAATTTTGAAAGCACATTGTAGAAACAAACTACTAATTTACTACACAACCCCATTGCTAGTGATTGATAAGAGGTCGTTGTTTGTCATCCTTCTGTTACCTCCATTCTTCAACATCATCAAATATTAGCTCACCCAATAATATACTATGAGTTTTTTTGTTTTTTTATTTGATGACACTTGATGACTTTAATTGATTGTAGAAACAAACTACTAATTTACTACACAACCCCATTGCTAGTGATTGATAAGAGGTCGTTGTTTGTCATCCTTTCTTTGTTACCTCCATTCTTCAACTATCTTGATTTTTTTTTCTCATTAAAAATTGATCTTCAAATTTAATTGTGTGTCATTTAGATAGAGCAGACACCTTCTCCATATACATCAAATATTAGATCACCCAATAATATATCTATGAGTTTTTTTGTTTTTTTATTTTATGACACTTGATGACTTTAATTGACTGTGACATACCAACTAATTTTACAACCAAATGCCCATATATGACTTGAAGTAATTAAAAAAAAATGTACTAAAAAATCTAAACCCACATTTTACTCTTCATGAATTGAAATCTAAAAGACATCTAGATTTTAAATTAAATGTTGACACTTTTAATCAATCTATGGACTTACGGACTTAATGAATTTTGGGGAAAAAAAAAACTATTTCTCTAAACATGAGAAAATAGAGGTCGTTGTTTGTCATCCTTTCTTTGTTACCCTCCATTCTTCAACTATCTTGATTGTTTTTCTCATTAAAAATTGATCTTCAAATTTAATTGTGTGTCATTTAAATAGAGCAGACACCTTATCCATATACATCAAATATTAGATCACCCAATAATATATCTATGAGTTTTTTTGTTTTTTTATTTTAAGACGCTTGATGACTTTAATTGACTGTGACATACCAACTGAATTTACAACCAAATGCCCATATATGACTTGAAGTAATTAAAACAAATGTACTAAAAAATCTAAACCCACATTTTACACTTCATGAATTGAAATCTAAAAGACATGTAGATTTTAAATTAAATGTTGACACTTTTAATCAATCTATGGACTTACGGACTTAATGAATTTTGGGAAAAAAAAAACTATTGCTCTAAACATGAGAAAATATACTACTTGACATGTCATGTCATTTCCACAGTTGTTCAAACACCAAAATAGCATAAATAATTCAAGTATCTCGACTCAACACTCTAATAGTGATTTTTAGGACTTATGTGGAAGAGATTACATATGTTGAAGGAATACGTGGTTATCTTTGATGTGATGCATGGAGGGTTAAATTGCACAGAACCATATACCAACACAATGCCTGTTGAGTGAGAAAATAACCAGTTGAAGGAGGACTTTAATGCATCGAAGACATGAGTAGATCTGAACATTCGCCGCCACTATGCATTTTAAGGTCGCCAAAGAACTCGATCAACTCGATCCTGATGTTTGGGAATTGAAGGACCATATTGCCCCACTGATCTGTGCATCACTCGCTTCCCACACCGCACGCAACAAATCCCACTCCCACTCTGATTCCACAAATGCTCTCGTCACAAAAATGTCTGTTGCTTCTTTCTCAAATTCAATGATAGCTTCAGCGCCAATGGAGTCAGAAAACAGATGTGAGCAGTTTCCCGTTAAATTTGGGGAAAGAGAAGAACCAAATCATGAAAATCCCAAATACTGACCTGAATATATGAGAAAGCAAACTCGGGTTGGAGGCAATGTTCTCCTTGTGACACAACTTTAACTCTGAACATCTGTTGGCGGTTCGAAGCCATTTATCGAGAGCCATGTCATTAAATTTATAGGGCCTGTATTCGCCAATTTCAGATCCAATGCATTTTCACCCAGTTTTTTCTTTATTAGATATTGAACCCAACCGTCTATTTTGATCTTGGTAAACCACCCCATCCGCTCACCTGAAATTCCACGTCGGTCTCCTCCCACATGTCTGTGTTTCAGTCCTCCAGATCCTTATCTCCACATCTGTCCCTCTGCATACGAGGATGGGTGCTACGACAGGTGTAATACATGACAGACACAGCTAATCCAAGCGAATGAATAGTAACCCTACAATTTCAACGCCTTTCTTCTGAACTCCTCTCCACCGTCTATTATCTGTAATGTGTCAGAACAAACAGGTTCAACTCCACTACAAGAACGCCTCCGGCGTAATTACATAACCAAGTGAATAATTTGAAATTCAATCATGGCCATTTAATGAAGCCGATAATTCTAGATCCAAAGCGTCAAAGCATCTCTCAGATGATTTGGGGAAGGGGCTGGACACGTGGAACTTGACTAGTGACCGTTCCGTGATTGGAGCGAGAGATTTGTAAATAAGTTCAAACTTTGAACCAAAATTTATTTTAGGGGATCACTTGGGTAAGACATTTGATGTTGAACGCGGCCCCCACATTGAGTTCCTGGGTGACTCACTGGAGTAAACACAGTGCCCCCAATTTGTTTCACTGAGAGAAGACCCGATCATTGCTATCAATTTGGATGGCGGAGGGGATTCAGGATCCATGGTTTGTGTGAGTGGTGGGGAAGGATGGACTACGGTCTAGCCCAAAAAATATGTCCGTGCTAGAAAAATTACACGTAGTAGTTTCCGCGAGGCTGGTGTCGGAGGTGTTAGATGAGCCAGGTGTTCGGATTGATGAGCTCAGTGTTCGGTCTTCGAGCCTAGTCTCTCTATGGCCTTTATGACCTTTCTTATTGTATTTCTTTTGGTTTTATTCATTCGCGGCTGTTAGAGGCGGTCTCTTGGTGCCTTTATTGTAATTTCTTCTCTCCTTTTACTCTTGGGTTTTATGGTTCCCTTGAAACCATACTTTTACCTTATCTAAAATAATAATAATTTGAAATTCCATAAATGAATTTTTTTAATTAATTCTAATTAAAAATATAATAATTTGGGTTAATACCTATCATCTTGATCGATCCATATTTGAACCCAAATCATAAATGTTTGAAACATAACATTATAACTTAGCATGTGATGGTGACGAAGATCTTACCAATGGAGGAGGCGATAACCCTCATTCCATGCAGGGTGGAAAGGGATCTACAAAATTCGTGGCTCCATTGACTCCCATCCAGAGGAAATAGGATCACAATGTTGGATCTATAAAAAATTTCATTGTCTATACCCTCCTCCTGGGTGCTATACGATGCAACCAGGTGAAACTTTGATGCATGACAAATGGGCAGGGTTTTGGATGATCTACTAACATCTTTTTTGTTGTTGTCTCTAAACATTTAAAGGATAACATAAAGATTGTAGAGAAGAATAAAAAACCCTCACAAAAGACTCTGGTTCTGAAGATAGAAGAGGATTTTTTATAAAAGGTTGTCAAGGAGGATGAGAATCTCTCCCAGCTTGGCCTCGTCTGCATATTTCACAAGTTCTGACCTAAGCTATCTCAACTCTTTGACTCGATTACTCTAAGATGGGGGGAAAAGATTAAGGGTGAGATTGACCTTTACCCCTGTGCTAAAGATTATTTCATTGTTGTCTTCTGAAAGCCCAGAAGATAGGGATTTACTTTTTTACCATTATTGGGTTTAGGGTGAACATTGACTCATGTTCAAGCCATGATATCCATATTTTGGTCATCTAAAAGAATATTTCGATACCTACCCTATTTGGGTTCGCTTGCCTGTACTCTCACTACAACTCTAGAATAAATTGTGCCTTATTGCTATAGGTGATAATTTAGGATCCTTTTGAAGGTAGATAATAAATCCTCTATTCAAACCCATACAACTTTTTCTATAATCTTAATAGATCTTGATACGTCTCAATCCCTTCCAATAGAAATTAATTAGCAAACGGATGAAAAGCACTAGGTGAAGAGGATAGACTATGAGGGTTTAGCTTTCAGATTTTGGTAATGCTTTCAAACGGACCATCATTCAGACGATTGCAAGCATTCAAGATGCAATGTAAAGCCACCATGGTGGAAGGAATCTCTTCCATAACATCTCACAATCAGTCCCCAATTAGACTTGGTTGAGGAATCATTAAGCCCCTCAATGGTAGACACTCCCTCTACCAAGTAAGGAATTTCAAACCCTTGTGAGAAGGAACCGTATAGCTCTAATCCTCTCATCTCTATTGGGGCAACCCAAGATTCGTTTACTCAAGAATATATTGTTGAATCTACAATGGATTGTACCCTGTTACCTCTCATTGAGGGTCTAATTCCTATTAAGACACTCAAATTTTTTCTTACAATCTTTGTTGAATAAGGTAACAAGGATTGGACAGTGGTGCACAGGACAAAGAAAGGACTCATCAAACCTAAATCCATCAACATTTCAGAAAAGGTATGAGTGTTGTCATATTTTTTATTTATTTCTTTAGCTAGGTTGAAGGCTTGTTGCTTTAGGAATGTGTTTCTACTTTGATCTGGACGTTGGTTGGCTGCAGGTTAGCTGCGGGCCTGTTATGGTCTTGTTTGTTTATGTTGGGAATTTTGGTTTCTATTTTTGTAGGTCCTACATTGCTTATGTAGGTTTTTAGATCTTCCTTTTGCACTTTGTTGTTGTATCCAGATTATGACCCTTTTAATGTACTGGGGTATGGTCCCATCGAAAAACCATTTACTACTATTAAAAAGAAATTGTAATTAGTTCAATGTTTTCATTAATTTCATCCTACAAAAAATATTATTATAAATTTCAACATTTATGTATGTTTTACAAGTTGTAGGAAGCTCCTAAAATTCACCTTTTTTGGTAAGACATCTATAAATATGAAGAATTTATATTTATTATGATAGAATAGAAAATAATAAAATTTGTAGCAAAATTTATTTAGATGTACGAAGTAGTGTCCTATCCGTACCTATACTCGTGCCTTGGGTGTAATAATAATTACGATTAAGGTGTTTCTATTTGAGACCAAACCTCCTTCCACTAACACCCAAGTTGAAATCAATGGTGCAAATTTGAATCCATTTGTGCCTTGAAATCTAAATGGAATATAGTGCTCCATATTGATGCAATGGCAAAAATATTTCTATCAGGATAGGGCAGGACCGGTCCGTAACAATCTGGAAGGAGACAACTCCTCATAGAAAACACTTATGGAAGTGTATAGAAGAATTGGGTTCCCTCTCAAGAAATTCACTCAATTTAAGTGTATCCAACAAAAAGGTCTCCTACTAGATTAGTTTACATTTTCCAGTGCACTCCTGATCTAGGTATACAACCTGATTAGTTTACGAGATAGGTATACAAATTTATCTGCGTGTGCAGGTCTCATTTATCCCTTAATAAACGAGATCTTGGAATAGCACGTTCCCCCTGATGACATAAACATCACAGAAAATTTTCCCCACAAAATCTTTATGTGGAGCCAAAAATCTTCAAAAATGGCAATCTATTGGCAGATCTACAACCCTACAAACCCTCAAAACCATGAGGGAAGAGGGTTTTCTTTAATTTTAAGTTATTGGATTTCTATGAGCCACGGTATTTCATCTATGACTGCTCTCGGAAAAGCTTCAATTCGCCACCACCTCTGTTTGAATACACAGGCTGATATATCGATGGTGATCCCTAGATTGTTGACAGATTTGACCATATTAGTGTTGGTACGTCGACCTTGCTTTGAAACATTCTATTTGTATTGATGTCTTTAGTGTTGGAGTATTGTTTAACAAATATTAATGGTGAACGAACCATTCAATCTTCTGGGTTATGATTTCAACCATTCAAATACTCTTTAGATTTACACCATTCAAATATTGTTTATTGAAGTGGGAAGTAGAGTGATAGTTGGGTAAATGTTTTATTCTTTGTTCATCTGTAACTTAAAGGTGAAGTCTTTTCTTCTTCTTTTTTATTTTTTTTTGTGGGGTAATGATAAGATTGTGCAGAGTTTGAGGGGGAATGAGTTTTTGTATGGACCATGGCGATCGAAGTGATGCGTATTATTTTATTGTTGTGTGCATTTGTGGGAAGTAGCAAGGGAAGAAGCAGGGGTAGCCATGGGATGGAGTAGAACTTACTGCAGGAGGCGTCGTCTCTTGAGATGTTTGTGGACAAGTTTCAAGACATTGTCGAGGCTCAAAGCATTTTTCCAACAAGGTAGAGGTTTCAAGCTTGTGAAAAATCACATCGGCATGTTCAAGAAAAAATGGGTCCTTACTGCAAATTTTATGCATGTTAAAAACCTTGTTTCATATATTCGTTTGATGGGAAGGCTGAAAATAATGGGTTTTTGTTAATGTTTGACATAATTTCACACAACTAGTTGTTTCTGTTTATGTTTGAAAAAAATTCACAAAGCTATCTTTATTCGTTTACATATGATAGAAATTTCATAGAGACCCTCTGGCGACAACCATGTTCGCGTTTGGAATATCTAAATCTGGAGCCATGGTGCCATGTCCTACGATCAAAGCCTTGCAAGGCATAGAAATGTTTGTAACGTGGGAAAATCATCTTACTTCTTGACATATTCTGCCATGGTAGCCTTTGATTATGACCGCCATTCCCAAACACGGTGGAATTCCGACAATGGTGCATGTTTTATGGTGGAATACTTGAGCTTTAGAGCGACATACCATTACCATTACAATAATATGCAATATTTGGGTAACATGTCGTACCATGACCATGCCCTGGGTCTAACCAGAGTTATCATATCAGCCGGCCTCTGTGGTGCTTATGTTCTGTCCAATCCCCTAAGGTAGAGAAACATATCATGCTACCCTCTGGTCGTGCATATGACCACCATCTTGTCCTCTTTGACGGAATTCCCCCTTCCCTTTTCTGCAACCCCTAACACTTCTCAACACTCTAAACCCCCTTCTCTTTCACCCATCTTCTCATCCACCTTGCTTTCTCTACCTCTAATTTGACTCCATTAAAAGATCCCCTTCGACATTTTAGGTACGATTGCTAGTTATATAAAAAGTCATTTTGTAACTGCCTTTAAAAAAAAAAAAAAAAACCATATAGATAGAAAGTAATATTTTATTTTAACCAAACGTTTTTAAACTATGATTATCTGCCTGCCATACCCTTTGTAAGGCGAAGCGCCGCACCTTTCGTAGATTGCGCAGGGAAATGATTAATGCATAAGAAGGGATGGACAACACAATCAATTCATCCTTCGTCATTTGAAAACGTGTTGGTTTCTTTTGAGCAGACAAATCTGTTTGTAGAAGATTTACCGGAAAAATAAAATTGACATGGAAGAATTTGTATTGGAGAGCATGAACTACCTCAAGAATCGTTATAATGCTTCAGTTGAGGGAAATCAGTGAGCTTCGGCATGTGAGCGATGTTAACTATACTCATGCTCGCCTACCTGAGCTGTGTAGAACGCGATTTATTATTTGACGAGGGAACATTTGTACCTGATATGCCACGAGTTAATATCTTCGCTTCCTTTAAATAGCCGTTACAGAGCTGAAATAGTCACCCTTAAGACGATTATTCTTAATTTAAGTCTCACTTTCATGCATAAATTGGATGAAACATATGCGCAGCTTCATGGGAATGAAATTGGAGAAGGAATTCAACTGCAAAATGTAAATGATAACGATAACGAAAGCGAATCCCTTCTGATCCAAATCCAAAACAGTTATGCTGCGTTACAAGAGGAACTACAAGCTTTAGCCCAACGACACGAAGATCTGATTCCTGAAACCCTGCGCGATCAACTGGCAGAGCGTCACCCGACGTGAAGATGAATTAATTTGAATGTTCTACAACTTACGAAGCCAAGTGCGAAATTTGCGTCACCCAGATGCATTCCGTTTTCAAATCCAGCAGCTACGCGACTTTCGCTTCAATTTCTTTACAATCCGGTCACCAATCGTACGTAGTCTGATTGTTCGGCTTCCAAGGATGGAGTATACAGGCTCTTCCGATCCATCTGAGGGAATCTCGAGTAATCCCACCCATATGGATGTTTTAGAGGCCCTGTCTACATTTCCTATCGCCGAGGACCATCTGAGCTTACAATCTGCGTGTGTCATCTGTGCGGAGGAATTCAAATTGGGAGAAGACGCAATGGAGTTGCCATGTGATAAACACCACATATTCCACTCAAAATGCATCAGGCCGTGGTGTTGGACGGACACGATACTTGTCCCCTCTGCGTCTTCAAGCTACCAGCTTCCCCTCTAACACTCAAATCCTCATGATGATATTTATATCAGTAAAATACTAATGCATGTCAGATATTTAAAAGAGATGATATTTATGCGTATGGAGTCGCGATTTGGAAGTTAATAACTCTTTAATCTCATTCTTCGGAAGTTCCCAACGACGTCTTTCTCAAACTTAAAAGAGACTATACTAGCAATCCCGCGCAAGGCCTTGCGATGTGGACGCCGAATGGAATCAAGGGGGAAGAAATTTGTGGAAGACGGAAGAGGAGGGGAGGGATGGGCGATTGAAAATCGAGAACAATATCTATGAAGATTATAAATTGGAATGCAATGAGAATATAGTATGAGAAAAATAAATTGAAAGAATTTGTTTATGCAAGTACTCACGTATAGATAGTATCTACAGCATGAAATTACCAAAAAATGCGAGCATGTAATTAAATCACTAGAAATATATGTTGCAGGGAGAAGGGGATAGATGGGGTGGAGCACCTTATGCTAGAGAGGGGAGATATGTAGACTTAGTTAAATATCGATTCATCTTCCTTTCATTTGAAGAGATGATGAGAAGGACATTTTGGAGTCATGTTTGAAAGTAACATTCTGAAGGGAGTATGGGAGGGACATTTTTCGCAAACAAATGTGGAGCTGTAAGGAAATGATTGAAAATTATATTGAAATCTTGCTTTTGTTCTGCTGAGAAAAGCATAGTGGTGGATGTGGAAGTATGCATCTTGAAAATGATAGTTGTAGTGGTCTTGCACGTATTAATGAAAGATATTGGGCCACTTTCTTGCAAACTTAATCGAAACATCATTTTGGAGCCAATTGTGATGCATGTCAAAATCTCAAAGACATATCATGTCAAGGTTTCAAAGGCCCCATGGGATTAATAGGATGTAGTTGGGATAAAAGCTTCCATTCAACGTGCATAAGAGAAGGTCTAAAGATTTCATACACATGAAACTGATTCGTTTTATCATAAAGTATTAATAATTAGTGTCTCTCTCATGGCACCCTTCTTATCCTCACCCATGCCAATAAGTTCCATTTTATGATAACACTTGTATTAATCTATTTTCCCTCGTTTATTTATATTAGGATATCTTGTGTAACATAATAATTATTACGTATTGGGAACAATATTAATCTATTTTCCCCATTTGATTTATATTAGGAGATCTCGTGTAACATAATAACTATTTCATGTTGAGAACATTTGGAATAGATGATCAAGTGAATTCCATAATTAAACTTTGCACATCCCAAGAAGAGTAACACAAAGAACACACCAGACGACCTTGTGCACATGTGGACCAGCTCTAACCTCTAACCCAACTAAGAAGACATGGGTGATTTCTACTCCGTGTCTCATTGAATTTTACAAAAAAGGCACACTTGGATCAATGGCATCTAAGCAAGTGTTAAGGCCATGGGAAAAGTGACCGATGTATTAAAAGAAACAAATTAAACAAAATGAAGATAGTAAATTATACAACTTACTCCCACCATAAAGTGTAAATCAAAGAGTGGTTATGTAGAATGGGTATTAATACTTCATCAATCGGTTGTGGATTGCAAGTCCCTTGTAAATTTCAAGATACCATGTGTTTAAGCTAGAATTTACCCTGCAAGGAAAATTTACCAAACAATAAAAAAAGCTAAGACAATACGAATAAATGTAGATTATTCCCAAATATTTTAGTGATTATGTCTCATAGTTAAGAACATATGACAAATTTTACAAGGCAGAAATATTGAGCACCCTCAAAAAGATGGCCCTAACTAGCAGCTCCATCGCCATACATGGTAAACGTAACCACCCCCGACCTTCTCGTACTTATGCACAAATGCCAAAGGCGCACCCACAATACCATGCCCTCCATAAAAGCCATTGTCCTCCTTATAAAAATGCATCGACCCGCCCTTCACTTTCGAGCACCTGTCCTTTATACCCATCAATTCAGAAACAAACCCTTTGACGAGAGATAATGACATCGGTTTTAGTAATATGGCAGGCCTCCACGCCCTGGATAGATGGCTTCTTGGCCGTCGTAGAGGTGAAAAAATGCTCGCATGAGTTTCGATTTGTAAATAGATTTCTACGGTGATCTCCATGTGCTGCATTAAAAATAGGTCGTGATAGAATTTGAGGAGCTCGACGACTGTTTCTGGAGACTATGTGCGAAATGCAGACTATTCACCATGAAATATTTTTTGGCGCGTACAATTTCAACGAAACCCTGCTAAACTAATTTCCACCATTGGATCTCTGACTGTTGTGAGGTCCAACAGGTCTCATCTCACTACAAGAATGCCTTCGGCGTAATTAATGTATTACATATGCTTGATATTCTCCAATTAAATTTGTAGTGTTTATGCTTTGAATTCCATTATATTTTGAATGGGTATTCTAAGCCCATAATTTATACTAGATATGTACATGTTGAATGTATCAATAATTAGTGGAAGAAATATGAAAGGCGAAAATTTCAATCATAAGACCAATTGGATTTTTCACCTTTAAAAAAAAAAAATTGACCTATTTAAATGTAAATTGCAAATTATGTGAATAATGCTAGTGAGATTGAGACGATATAGTGGAGCATATGGAGTAAATTAGTTTATTGGTAGGGATATTTACGTCGTTGGATAGGTGTCACACATACATGTATATTTAATTACCACTTTTTCCTTCGCAATTTGTTCATTTATTCTTTTGTCATCTAACAAGTTATATGTTATTAAATTATAAATCTTGATATACATATATTACATTAGTGATTATGGATGAGTTGCAAACTATGTAATATGTCAGAGAGGATAATAATGATAAGTGTTTTTTTGAGTTGTAATTTATAGAGAAGATGCTATGGTAATTGTTTTAAGTTTAGGTGATGGGGAGGAGTTAATAATATAGTACAACTAAAACATCCAAGATAAAAAACTACCCTCTTTTGCTTTAATGGATTTCAATGACCAACTACAAATATCTTGTTGGTAAAGTTGAGCTGTTTGGGTTGAATATATGTTTGTTCCATTTGGTGATAGATATTTGATTTTTGATAGATTTTGGGATTATGTATCCCACTTTTTTTTATGTAACGAATGGTTCCGTCTTTTCAATCCTATTAATGAAACTGTTCCAAGGTCAGACCTGTTTTGATTCATTTTCCATATCTCCCTTTCCAATTTTGGGATGAAAAATGTTTAATCTCCATTGGTGAGTCTCTAGGTAAAAATCTAGCTAATGACACAAAAATGACCTTATATGAGTATACTACGTATGATCTCATCTTGGGGTCGAGATGATACAATTCAATGGATTTTCCTACTTCTATCGATCTTAAGGTTGAGGAAAAAATATGGACTCAAAACTTAGACTATGAATTTTTCCCCTTCAAATGTCAGACATTCTTTTTCGTTGGTAACTTAGCCGTGGAATACAAGTATGGGAAAAGACATGCTAGTAGTCGTACTTCTTGGTGGAACACATGTTGATGTGGTTGTTGACAGTCACTCAGATAATGAGTCTGAAGATGGGTTTGCGAATGAGGAAGATGTGGTATTAGTGAATAAGGGTGGGCATACCTTTGTCTACCCCTGTAGAGAAGGCTTCTACCCCCAGCTCTAACATTGGGACTTTTTCACTTCCTCTTTTTTCCCTAGAGATCCTAAATATGGAGGATAATAATAATATTGAAATTTGCATACCGGTCCACACAAAATAAAATGTTAATATGAACACTGGTGATGTGTGGTCTACTATGAGCAGAAGTTAGAAATGTAAAATTAATGAATCCCTTAATATGCATCTTAGATCCCATGACAAGGGGTGCTAGGGATGAGTTCTTCACATTTGGTTGTGTTTCACTTATGGTTGTACTCGCTGGGTTTTGGCAATGTTGTTTTTTTTTTTTATATTGTGCCATTCATAGAGACAACTTATTTTGTTCCTTATCACTATATATTTGTCTCAATTTATATTATAGGGAAGGGTCTCCATAACCATTTTTTACCCATAATAAAAAAAAGTTAAACACTAAGGCTGACTTGGTTGGGGGTATGTGCAAAAATAACTGACTACTTGCAAATGGTTTTAAATCTTCCTTTAAAAGGTCTCATTTTTGCATACCTTACAATTAGGGCATACTAAGAAACCACATCCCTTTATTTTATTTTTTGAAAAGTTCACATACATTTATCTTAATCCATGAGACTAGATCTTATCAAAGAATTTTCTCAATTAATTGTATCTTTCTATACTATGTTTCTAATATATGTACTATAAACCATTTTGATGCTTAGATATGATTTATTTTTCAAATAGATAAGATTCTTTGTGTATGATTTTTTTTTTTTCCATACATGTCTACTATTACACATGCAAACTACATATAACAAAACTCAACTTCCCATTATGATCTAATCCATGTAAATGCCCTATTCTAAATCTGCCATTTTGATACAGGATAAAAGGACTAATTGTAATACTCTTCAATTGAATTTTTGTGGAATGTTTCCAAGGCCCTTGTCAATAACACCTTTGGCTCATTATTTTTACCATTTCTCAATTCATTTCTAATGCCATTTTCATCTATTCATAAAAACAATTACAATGATAAATACAAAAAATTTTAATCGTTTATAGGTAAAAATAGATAAAAACATTTAAATTGTCATTAATGTTAAACATATATTGGAGTTTTTGACTAAATAGTCTCCCTCAATTTTTTAAACATTCAATGATAAGATCAAAAATTTCATGATATCTCACACCAAGAAGGATTTGGTAGAAACATATATAAATTTTAAACAAAAATAACATAACATAAATTAATTTCATCTTAATAAATCCCAATCCATAAACATTGAAAATAATTCCTTATTATAAATGAATACTAAAAATAACAATATTTCAAAACATTTGATGACTTCAAACATTAATGTTAATAATTAACAATGAATAATTGATGATAAGGAAACGCATAGATAATGCTTGGGCATGCGAGTTACGTTATCTTTTCATGAAACCCTAGTTCCCCTTTTTTACACCCAATCACTGAATATTTTTCTGTTAAACTAGTTGGGATTAGACTGCCCTCATTTACCTTTTCAATTTTCAGTCCATGTATGTCTTATCTCCATTGGAAAGGTTTTTGGAAAACATTTCAATCATTGACTCCTTAATGACTAATTTTACACACACAACCTATACTAAAATTTTAGTTGAGATTGACACCTCTAAAAACCTTCCTGCAAACATTAAACTTAAAGTTCAAAAAAAAACTTGGACAAAACCTTTAAACTATGAATTTTTATAGTTTAGATGTAGAAGGTGTTTCTCTCTAGGACATATTGTTTCTAAATATAGGATGGAAAAGAGGAATAGTGAGAGAGGCAATTAATGGAAGAATTCCCCACTAAACGTTTGGTATTGATACTAAGGAGGACTTAGAATCCAAGAAAGATTCAGATGAAGTGGTCGAAATGGTCACAAAAATCTTATTATTGAAATTCTAGTTGATGAAAACAAGGTAAAATTAAATGGTGAAATACAGAAAAAGATAAAATATGAACATTTTTTTTGTAAAAAGGCCAAGGAAAATGTCCTTTCTCTTGTTCCTTTCGTAAAAAACAACATACCTACCAATATATGATCTTGAAGTTATTCTTCACATCAAGGAGGTTTCATATTGGTGGAAAATGATATAAAGAAAGACAAAATCCATTCACAATAAATTTTTTTCCCCCACATAGTTTTATCTTTCACTATTAGGAATCTGCTTTATTTTGTATGTTGGATTGTTCATGTCTATATCTTGTATTTAAGGCCTTCTTTTTACCTGGGTAGGGACCCAGTCAAAAAGCCTTTTTCCTCAATAAAAAATAATATCTGATTTAATTTCAAAGTTCCATAAAACTACATCGACATGTAGTGTACGTTGAATAGAGAGGAAAACATGTAAGAGGCTATTTTTATATATTAATCTCGAATATTTATCACAATAGTATAATTTTATATACACTGGTGAAAATATTTTTTGATGACTTTAAGGGATAATGAGGTTTCCTCTCTTAGATCATATCATTTAATTTCCAATGCTTGTTTGTGGAATATTTGCTTCCAATTTTAGTACATACTCAATATTTATCTTGAGAAAATTTAAGCATTTTCATGTAATATTAAGGAACTTTAACGTGAAAATATTTAAAAACTACTCATTAAAATAATGGTGACAATGAAATGAGAGGCATAAAACTTAGCACTCAAATCCTAGGAAATGTTGATAATCTCAATAAAATTATAAATGTTTTATTCAATAAAAGAAAACAAGATAAAATATTTAGTTCCAGCTAAATAAACCAAATAAAATATTTAAAAAGTGGGAAGTGATGGTTAAGAGAAGGTTGAGTGTGTGTAGTTGGATTTGAAGGGAGTAGGTGAATCCCCCATGTGAAGGTACATGGGCATCTGTATGTCCTATCACACCTTTCTTCTCCAATTACATAATGAAACTGTAATTTATTTTGAGATCCAGAGACTCTACCCAAGAAAAACCCTAGATCACGTTGAAATTTAGTAGTTTGGATACTACAACAAGGGCAAAATGTAGGTGGGCATAGGTTTTCCTCTCTAGACCAGTCACCACTGGTTCACATATGCAACGAACAGGTATCAAACTTGATCAATATACCTTTTCATGCATTCCCATCATGTGCCAACATATGAGCGAGGAACATGGTGTGTGATCATCCAGAAAAGCATAAAGGTTAAAGGAGTTTTGTTAGTTTTCGTAGTTACAAGTTCCTGGTAGTCATGTACGCAAAAATGGGGAAGCTTACATAAGGAAATTCAAATGTTCGGAAAAACGAATCAAAGACATGTGGTATAATGGACACACACCCTGACCATGTAATCTTCATTTTTTTTAAATTTAAACATGCAAGCTTACAGGTTTAGTGGAAAAGGGTTGTAAATACTTCAATGGCATAAGTGTTACTTATATCATTCCACCTAGAATCAAAGATTATTTCTGCTCAGTTGAAATTCTCTAATGTGTTGGGCTTTCTTTGAGGAAACTACTAAATTTATAATCAACATACCAGTTAATCATGTGGTGGTTGTGTGGATGTGTTTGTTTGGTAACCCCTATATATCACATAAGAATATAAAGTTACAATAATTTACAACTCTTATTTTGAGTTGGATCATCAATATGATGCAACTTATGTCCTTTTTGTCAAACATCTATGCAATAAGTGAACATGTCATATGAGGTTATAATGGTAAGGAAATCGATCAGGTATACATGAGTTCTTCCTCTCCTACCATAGTGAAAACTTGGATATTGCATTTAGATTGTTAAGTAATGCCCTAGGAAAACTAACGGAGTTTCCAAGAACTTCTATGTATGTGTTCAATCTCATAATGCAACAAAATTTATCTCCAAGGTCACCTTTAAATACTAGAAATTAACTCTTCCCACTCTTTTAAGTCCCAGATTATCAAGATATCTTAATGTGGGTCATGGTGTGGGAAGATGTGTCTTTTCAAAAGGTCCCTACCCAAAACATTGAATCAAATTACATTAGAAGGTGTAAAACGAGACTCAACATCCTTGGCCAACACACTCTTTTCTTGTGTCAAAATGAGAGATTTAAGGTAAGGGTGTTTGGTAAGGCACTTCCCTACCATTTGACTAGATGCCTCGAAGAGACGTGATCTCATGGTTGGCGTTGGTCATTAAAATGCACCCAATAGACCAAGTTCTGAAAAGAAATGGGAATCCACAGTCAATGTGCATCTATCAAGTGTTCCACCAAACTTTGTGGCATTGAATGCTAGTTATTTTTTCTAGGCATGGTTTATCTCTCCATATCTTTCATAATTCTTGTTCTTTAGTTTTCATTTGCAAAGAAATAAATCTAAGACATTGGAATAACTCACCTTCGATTATTTTTATATAAACCTTGTTTTGTAAAACTATAAAGTGAAATATGGCACTTAGGTAACCCAAAAATATCTCTTTCTAGGCTGAGCATGAACTTAAACCCATCCTTCAGGCACAATTTGGAAAACTTCACAACCAAACTATTAGCATGAAACAACAAAACTTCTCCTTATGGTTTACTTTACTCGACTTGTAGTTCGATTGTAATCCATGGATGCAACCATAACCTTCTATGTTGTTAGACCCTGGGTGTCAAAATTATGTGTTTTTGTCCATTTGGTATTGGTGAGAACTTGAAGATTTGCCAACTAAAAATAACCCTTTTTGTCTACCTTGCAAAGTTAGAAAATGCAATTTTGAGGGACTTGCAAAATAAAACTCTTAGCCTCGCAAAGGATATGTCAAGCATCATATGTTTTATTTTTTTATGTAGAGAGTCACATTAAGCAATATTTCAACCTCATTTGACCATTTTTTTCTCTCCCTCGCAGCTCCCTTTAAGAAGCACGGTGCTCATTTTTTACACTTTTAGGAAACTTCTGTAGCTGAAAAGTTGAATTTTGTTATAAACCCACCATTCACAACCCTGAGAAAGGAAATGTGTTTCCACCCTTTGTAAACCTCTAGTATATTTATTATACAATTTAGGGAAAATTTTAGTGGTGAATTTTTGTAAACTCACAAAAATTGAGGATTATGGAAATTTAAATTGGTAAATACTATGTGGGTTTGCAACCGACTTATTCACAAAAATATTCGACTAACGTTTCCCTTAAACTATTCATTTCGCCTAGATTTTACACATATGTAAGATCATTCTCCACCATTTAGAATCATATTGTGTGCATATTCAACGAAGTAAACATATGAAAATCCTCAGCCGCCAACACTAAAATCTGAGCCATCCAACCATAATCTGTCTAACTCTGAAATCTAAGTTGTCCAACCCCTTAGTCATCAAAATCTAATCCACCTAACTCTGATCCTTCCAACTATGATTCATCCAACTTATATCCGTCTAACTCTTATCTTTCTAACTCTAAGTCATCCAACTCTGATATGTCCAACTCTATTCCATCAAACCCTGAGCCATCCAACCTTAAGGATTTATCCATCCAACCTTTAGCCATCCAACCCCTTTCCATCCAACCCCTAGCCATTCAACCCATTAGTCATCCAACTACTATTTTCCATCTAACCCTTAGCCCGTCAAAACCTGAGCTATCTGAGCCTTAAGGCTTAAGCCGTCCAATTACTTAGGCATGCAACCCCTCAATCGTGAGCCTTTAAAGCACTCAGTGAATCATTCATCCAACCCTTTTCCTTCCAACCATTTACCATCCAACCAATACCATCTAACCTTAAACCATCCATTCTTAGAGCCTTCGAACATAAGATCCTCCCCTAACGGCCTAAGTAGTAAGTAGTCATGGATACTAGAAATCAGGACAAGAAGAGTACAAATTCAGCCAGTTCAAAAAAGGGTACAAATACTTTGCTTGGTTATTTTGGAAAATAAAAAAAAGTGAAGATGGTTTATGCATCAGATTAAAATATTGGTATGTGGAACTTGCTTTTTACTGGTTATTTAATCTCAAAAATTTAAATAATTATGTTTATCATATTGTTCTTAGAACTCTTTGTACTCTTTAAAAATTTAACTATAAATAAAATTAACACTATATAAGTAACAATTTTATAGAATTATATGTAGACGTTTAAGAAATTCCTTCACATAATAATCAATTTAAAGATATCGATGATCCATTATATGTTGACGAAAATATTTTGTCCCTTGATGACATAGAAGTACAAGAAAATTCATCGAATTCTCATGATACGCCTGCAGAGGAAGCTTATACTCCAAGGTCTATTTCTAGAAAAAGGAGACATGAGAATCAAAATATTCCTGCTGACATCCCAGATGTAGAAGTTGCATCCCAAGAAAAAGAAGAAAAAATGTCAGAAGAAAGAGAGCAAACTGGATAATTGGAAGGAAACTCCTGTTCGAATGGGCTGTAAAATATCCTTTTATTGAACCTGTGTACACTAAACATTGTAATGATATTCCAAAACAATGTCGATGAAAAATATGTGGTTGGAAAAAGGGGAAGGATCACACGATGTAGCTCAAACTGAACACAATTGAAAAGCATTGTGGGAAAATATACATTTCCCAAAATCTAAAGGATGGAAGCATAGTCAGAACACATAAATGGAAAGAAGCAAAATATTGTCTACATGTCAAATACACAGAAGAGTATGAAAAGGAACAAAAACGTATCAAATATGTAAATGAAAAAGGTGGGACCATAGTAGCAATATTGAGCAAAGTTATGGAGGAAGAAATGCAAGCAAAAGGTATTCATTTTTCTACTGTATTTCACATAGTGAAAAGGGGAAGAACGATGTCAAATTTCAAAGAAAATAAAATTATGTATCAAGTTATTGGTTTACATAATGTTCCTCAATCTCATTTCTCAGATACCAATGCTTGGAGATTGCAAAATGTCTTTCTTTGGTAGAGAAAGAGGATATGAGACTGTGTGTTCAAAAGGCAAAGTATATTTTCCTTTCATTAGATGATGTTACTGCAATCGATAATACTTCATGGATATGTATTCATGTTTACCAATTTTATAATGAAATAAGGAGTCCACACCTCTTACCAATTCATAAAATGACTGAGAATTGTAATTATGAAAATATTTATAAATTGGTGGTGTTAAATCTAAAGGATATCACTGGAATGGATGATTTTTCCATTGCAACAAAATTAGTTTGTGTCAGAACCGATGGTGCAGTTGTAATGGAAGGAGCCAGAAATGGTTTGTGTGTTAGACTTCATAAAACTATTGCTCCATATATGGTTTCTGTCCACTGCACAACTCACAGAATGAAGCTCGCCTACAAAATTTTGAGCACATTTGAAAATGTAGCTAAAGTGGAGGAACTGATATGTGATCTGCATGCCTATTATTCTAGCAGTCTGAAAAGATTTTTAGAATATACAAAATTTTCTATTAGACTGATAGAGGGAAAAAAACTTCTTGAAGATGTATATACCAGATGGATATCGATGTATGAATCTACCTGTAGAATATTTGATGAATATCGTTTATTGACAATATTTATGTTTAAATACAACAGTGATGTAGATAAAGCTAAAGATCTATTGTGCTGTCTAATTAACAGAAACTTTACTCACACTCTGTGATATTTTTCCCATGTTAAGGGAGCTTAATATTTTAATGAATCATGCACAAGATTGGTATTTCTACATTACAGACTTAATAAGACTTTGAAGACATGTTTTCTGGAGTCTATAAAGTTAATATATTCCTGATGGGAGTTTTCAGGATGATGCTTTTGAAAACTCAAATGCATTGACAGATTTGAAAAATTTCAGGTGCTTCTTAAAGTTCAATATACATGATAATCTATGTATAACAACACATGGAAGAGATATTCCACTTCATACGTTCCAAAAAAGAGTTAATATGTCTAACTCAGAAATAGAATAAGTAAGAGTGACACGAAATTTATATGATAAAGTATTAATGGAAACTAGGAGTAACTTGAGAAAGATTTCTGAATCGTTAGCTAAAGAGATCTAGGAAATATTCGAAAATGATAAAATACTTGAAGCAATGGGAGTTGTAAATCCACAATTTTGGAATTTGTAAGTGGAAAACCTTATACATCTATTAGTTCTTTATTTATCAAAAACATTGGTGATCTAACTGATCATTTCTCTAAGACTAAATAGATAAATGGAGTTTATTTAGAAGGTATTTTGAAAATAAAACTACTTAGTTCACAGTCAATGGATTTTTATTATACTATGATATGAAAAGTTCAAATTCTACAAAACCCACAGAATTATGGTGCCATGAAAAGGATTTGGAAGCATATATGTTCCAGTAGTATTCTAAGTGAATATTTGAGCGAGTATATTAAGTTGTATGAGCTCTATCAAATAATGATTCTGGGTTCTGTGGAAGATGACATGGTTTTTAGTGCACTATCATTTTTAAAGTCAAAATTTCAAAATAGATTAGATAGGAATCTAGAAATTTGTCTTAGATTGTATGTAACACGTTACTCAGTTGAGTTTTTTCCTTATGATAGAGCACTATAATTTTGGAACTCACTAGTACAAAGGAGAAGAGTTAGTAATATTCTACCTGACCTAGGGGATCAAGACACATTCACAGATCGTGCTACAGTTGATTTCCAAGACACAAATGAAAGTGTTTCTCCATGACTGTTCCAATGCGCATAGATTTAATTACAATAATGTGATGTAATAACTATCTATGTATTTCATATAGAGATTACAACTTTTAATAAATGTAATATTATATTTGTCTTTATTTGATCCTTTTCATTGGAATAATGTCATTATATGTTTCAATTATCCCATTTGTTTTTTATATTTGGTTTTCAAATTCATAATGAAATAAGGACACATTTTTCTTTTATATATGTTAGCTGATTTATTTTACATCTATAATAAATCAAAAAAGTAAATATTTTAAAGAAACAAAATCAAGTAAATTTAAGCAACATTTACGTAAACAATAAGAAAGAAACATATTTTTTATTAACAACATATAGTAACATTGTACAATTCTATTTTCCAAAGTTGTTTTCAAATCAATCTCTCATGTGGTAGATTACTTTATGAAGAAAAGTACAAATTCATAAAGCATTTTTGGCCAATACAATTCCAAAAGGGCGGTTGTCATAACATATTCAAGCTTCCAGATGAGTTTTGTCATATAAGGACACAACAAGGTCTTCCTCTTTTCTGCCTATGATTCAAAATCATAGTTGTCATTACGTCCACCACATGGAATAACAACTAAAAAAGTGTTGGCCACTTTGTTGTAATTCCTACGCCAGTGTTGGAATTGTGACAACACACCTATCACCTGGTGAATTTTACTAACATATATAATTTTATGTTGTAGGTGAAGATTTTTCTTTTTCTTGGGTAAAAGGTGGAGGAATCTTCTACATCTGTATAGAGCTATCTTGTATAACTTCTGATGCCTATAGATCTCATGCTGTGGTATTGATATTTTCTAGAATATTAAGCTCCTCCATCACTACATAACTTGCAGACAAAAGTGTTGCATCTCCGTGTATATTTTCCTTTAGTAAGACTTCTCGATACATCTTATGCTCCTTTATTATCCTTCTCAATGTATTATTATTTTTATTTATAAAAATGATTTTTTCCTTCAACTGTACAACATAATTCATACTTTCGTAGGAATTCTTCAAATGTGTTTCAAATACAACTAGTTCTTTCTTTAAATTTTCATATTTTTCCTGCAAAATAGAAATATTAAATTTTTAGTCTATTAGATAAAATGAAAAAATATATTGCAGTGCTTATAATATTAGGATTTTGCATGTAAAACTAAAAGCCTACTCACAACAACTTTTTATTTTTCTTCATTTGCTATTAAAACATTTGTTTTGTCCTTAGCCCATTTATTGTAGTAAGCATGTGCTTCAGGATTAAGATTCTCTAACCTGTTTAGCATTATGTCTATAATTTCATCATTGTAATCATTACTATATGAAATTGTCCCTGACTGAGATTTGTTTAGCAAAACAGCATGCCATACTGGTTGGCTCTCTACGGAACTGAACAATGAATTCCTTTAAACGTGATTATGGTATCGTGTATTTATTTATTTTATCAAAATTTTAACTCTGCTCTCTCAAGACTGCACCAAATACACATAAGACATTACAACCACTTGAATTATTTCCCCTATACTATATAATATCATATTTTCTATTATAAAAGGTGTCTTTTCATCATCTATTTGTGGAGCATTTCTTAGAGGAGAAGGAGAGTCACTGCCATGTATAACATGTACATTTTGTTGTGGTTGAGGCAGAGTAGATTGAATCATATCATGGGTGTAAGAATAGTTACCCTTGTTTGCATCACCACTATCAAATCCCAAGTACTCCTCGTCAAGGGTGATGTTGTTGAAAAGATGTGTGGCTGTTAAACTTAAAACACCACCTAGTGACAGTCCAGGAAATTCTGTGGTTATAGGATGAACTGTTCCTGCTGACTCTATAGGAAACCTAATATTATTTCTTGAAGTTATTATTTTTGGTTGGACTGGATGTGTTGGAGGTATTGGTGGCCTCCTTGCAAGTGGAATGTTCCCAGAAGCCATATTACCTGCATGAAGTAAACAAAAAATGATTAGAATATTACGGTTTGGCTTTGTACATGCTAAAAAATTGTAAGGAAACAAAACATGCAAAATATTATACAATATACCTTGCATAAACGGAGACACAATCGTGACATTCCAATCTTCACACCCCGAATGAGTTTCTTAATACAATAAATGTAGAAAAGAGAAATAGAAATATTAAAATGTAGTACTACATACATAATCTATATTAATTTTTTGAATTATTTATGTATATAAAATGATAACTTGATACCTGTAGTTAAATGTGATGGTAAATTTGATGCACATATTGAGCCACTAGGTCACTTTTGACGAGGAGGTCTTACTGGTGTTGATTCTACTGAATCCATGTTAGAATCAACAGAGACCTTTGGAGGGGATTTACCTCTAGTAATTGCCTCCTTATGAGATGTTGTAGCTATAATTTTTCTCTGCAAAATAAAATCTTACAATTATTATTTTATTCAAAAATATTGAATTTGAAATCGTTATAACAAGTAAACAGTAAAAGTAACTATTACCTGTTGTTGTTCGATACTAAGACCAATAATTTGATCATTGATTGCAGTTGGAATTTTATTTTCTAGAATTTCATGGAATGATTCATAATAGAAGGAAAGAATATAATTACAACAAGAGAATATAGTCTTGGATTTATCAAATTGATTGGCTTTGTGGGCATGGGAGATATGTGTTTTTATTCTGTTGGACAAATAACTCCACCAATTGAATTGTTGGAATGTTAGTGTCCATAATAAATATTGAACTAACCAATACGAAATGTCTGCAAATCTTCCTTGTAATACAATCCTGGCCTGAAAAATTGATGCAACTACAATAAAGAATTTGTTTGTAATACCTTGTAGAAGAAGGCATCTTGATGAACGATTAAGAGGAGATGCAATAACAGACAAGAAACGTTAGAGCCTTCGGTGGTCAAGTAATGTTAAGAAAAAAATCATTTGAAAATAAGAAACTTACCATCAACCTGTACATTATAATGAGACTCAAAAAACTTTTTGTCTTCATCTATAAGGAAAACCTTTTTAGTAACAACTGACTTATTTTTGAATGGTAAACCTGTTAACCGATGTACATCCTTGAGTTCATTTGAGAAATAAATTTGATAAAATATCAAATGCATGAGAAGAATGAAATTTTTTTTCCATCACTCTCGTTGTAAGAGGTGAAAAGGTAATCAAGGACTGAAGTATCAGTATCGAATTGGGGCATGCCCATAAGCTCGGTAAATTCTAATTTTTTGAGCTAATCCTTTTGTACGTCTTTTGCTTGTAGTAGAGCTAAAATTTGTGGGCACATGAGGTTTTTGTATTGAAATTTGGGTGTAGGAATAGATGTGGTGTTGGCCATTTCAGAAAATAAGGATAAGTTTGAAGATTGGAGAGCTCAGAACACTGGAAATTTTCGTAGAAAAGTTAATAAATGATCCTTGAAGGGGTATTTATAGGGTTCTTTATGGTTCAAAGGACACATGCTGACAAACTATTGGATGATTGTGGTGGCCACTCCAGCTCAAGTTTCAACCCATGTTAGATGGATGACTAAATCATTGATGCATTAGTATCATCCATCCAACCCTTAGCCACCCAACCCACCTGAATAACACTTAACTGTCCAACCCAACCGCCCAACCCTTAGCCATCCAACTCTATATCATCTAGCCATTAGCTGGCCAACTCTTTGCAATCCATTTCACCCACCCAACCCTTACCGATCTAACCCCCACTAATGGAAAATGCACCCGCCCAACCCCTAACTATCTAACCCATCAAGGCTTAACCATCCAAACCCTCACCCAGCCAACACACCCATATAACCCTTAGCCATCCAATCCCTTACCTATCCAACCCACCCATCCAATCCACCTGTCCAAACTACCCATCCAACCATATGTCATCCAACCCCCCACCCATCCAACCCACCCATCCAACTCACTTATCTAGCACTTAGCCATTCAAGCCCTCACCCATCCAACCCTTAGTCGTTTAACCCCTCACCTGTCCAACCCACCATCTAACCCTTGGCCATCCAACCCCTCACTTGTCTAGTATGTCTTCTGACCACTTACCCGTCCAACCCCTCACTCGTCCATCCTACCCGCCTAATCCTCAGCAATCTAACCCCTCACTCGTTCAACCCAACCTACCTAATAGTCATCCAACCCCTCACCCATCCAACCCACCCACCCAACCCGTAGCCATCCAACCGTCACCCATCCAACCCCCTACCAACCTACCTGAACAACTTCCTACTCAACCCCCAACCAACTTTTTGAAATGAGGGAAAAATGCTCTCTGGAAAATCACCTTTACCATGAAACATTTTTTCAGATATTCACCATTGAGTCGAAATTCAATTGTTGATATTCACCAATAATTCAAAAGTAATTTTTCATAGGGGTCTTCTTAAAATGAACCCTGATACAATTTCTTGCAAGCTCTAGTTTGTAACATAAAAACTCTTCTAGATAGTTTAGAAAGGAAATTTTGTAAGCCTTAGGTCACTGTTTGACTAGGTCAGACTAGCTCAACTACGACCGGTGGCTCCAGAAAACTCGTCAGAATTTGCAACCTATTTAGAAGTTCTCAGTCATATTGAATTTGTTGAATTCACCATATATAGTGGTAATTGTAGGAAATTTCTCATTCCAATTTATCCATCGAATGTTTTATTTGGATGTGGTTTTCTGATACGCTCGAGCTAACTTTTGATCGTTTGCAACAAGGTGAGTTATGATTGATGGACTCGAAAAACTCTCCGCCAATCGTAAATCATTTTCCAGTTCCTATGAATTCTTAGTTTATAGTAGGATACATATAAATTTACCCATGGTGTGCTTGCCCATCAGATGAAAACTTGTCAAAGTGGTTTCATAACCTCGTAGCCTTAATTGAATATTTTTATAGCTAGCAGGAGAATGTAAAAAGAATGTTTTACGACCTCCAGTGGGTAAGCAAATCATCATGGAAACTTGTTGACACTTGTAAATAATTGTTTAAAAATCTATCATGTGACTGATTGTGTGAAATTGAAATTTTAGAAAAATAGTGTTTCTCTCTCTTCCCTATCTATTTCCCTCTCCATGGTTACAAAATAAGGTTAAATGAAATGAAATAAACATGTGTCTCTAACCCCCCCTTTACGAATGCAAATTATTAATATTATGTAAATGAAAATACAAAAATGTTAATTATGCTAGATCTTGGTGGATTACATGCCAACGATTTATCACTGATTTCAGGCTCATTTGATTTTGCAGGATGCAAGAAAGATGGTGAAAGGTTGTGGTGTAATTCATTATTTATTATTGTAATTTATATAGATCATTTTAGAATGTATATATGCGTAATGTATTTCCGTGTTACAAAAAGGCTTATATTTGAAATTTGGTGATAAGTATGAGATGTCAATGTTAGGGATACCTTAGGAGATATGTAATTTGATTCAAATTTACCTATGGTAAAAAGGTTTGATACATACATACATACATACATACATAATATGTATGCATGTATGTATGTTAAATTAATTTTAATTTAATATCTTTTAGTGCATTTCTAATGTGTAATAAATAATTGGTGTGTTGTATTCTTTACCTTGAAAATGTAATAAGGAAATCTAATCACAACAGACAACCTTAGTTTAAAAATAGTGCATATCTAACCATCTCACATGATATTTCTTATCTCAAAAGAAATTGAAACTGAATAATGAACTAAAAACTTTTCACTCTATGAAACTTTCTAGTTCAAGTAAATAAGAGCCAAAATTTTCAAGTTGTCGTCATAGCCTATATGTTTAGTGACATCATCATAAACCCAATGGTTAACAAAAAAATGGTCAAACTTTATTTGGAGTAAGTAGAACTAACACTTCCTTAGTATCCTAGTGGACTACCTTTTCTTACGAAGTTAGATTTAGAATTAAATTTCATTATTAAATGAATTACTTGTGAGATCTAGATGACACAATGGACCTAGTCAAATAGTTGTACTATTACTTAAACTCTTGTTAATGAACTATTTAGATCCTCTCAAATAAATGTGGTACCTTGAATAGTTAAATTATAGCACTGAGTCCTTTGCAAAGGCTTTAGAGGGTAAATATGTTTTTGCACCTTAATTTGATCCATTATAGGGCATGGATCCCTGAGTCAAAATTAGAATTAATATAAACCATAGTTGATTTGGAGGTTAACTGGTGGGTATAAAATTGTAAGTGACCCTTTGCAAATGAAATTGTTTTGAAAGATGTTCACTTAAGAGAAACAAGGAAACTGAAAAATTGGTTTCTATAATTCCTTGTTATGCCACTTATGATGTTAAGAATAAAATAAATCTCTTGTGCGGAATCGTGAAATGCGGAAACAAGGTATATCACTTGGAAAACAAATCACTTTTTGTTCATGTATGGTTGTAATGCTTCCAATCATGGACTTCTTTAAGATATTAGACAAGTACTTTCGTAACTCTTTTGTTATAAAGCAATGCAAAAAATAAGACCATAGTGTAATATTAGACTAAATCATATAAGAGTAGAAAGAGATGCAAGGTTAGGAATAATGTCACTCTTGGAGTCCTTGTAACTCAATTAGACATTTACTTGTGTTAAAAAGAATATGAATTTCCTTGGTGTGATCAAAGTTCGAGAAAAAAAACATATATATAAATCTAAATCAAATATCTTGATGTGGGAATGTTGAATGGATTCAACAAGTTTTTAAACTATTTTAACTACGATGGGAAATAAGGATACTGTGATAAAAAAATGTTTTGGGAACAGGTATCTTTGATCTAAATCTGCCTCAAATCCTAAGGTTTCTATCTTGACATCACGTTAGATTCACTATTGTAGTAAGGGTAAAATTTAATCAATGAATAAACGTTTGAGAAACATAATCTTAACATAAGAACAAGAGAATTAAGAACTTTGTATGCAATTTGAAATATGCCAAATAATTATGTAAGTTATGGAGATTTTCGTAAGGGAGAAAGATCCAACTTAAATGGTTGAATTGTAAGTTGAATGTGGAATGCATTTAAGAATTTGTAGGTAGGAAAAGAATAAATTTATCCTTGAATAATAATGTTTTTGGAATGTTTATTGTAACTAAGATGTAATCATGGTAATGATGTGTTGTGGGTTTTCCAATCCTTGAGTCCCTTTCTTGTTGGGTCGTTATTAGAATTCATTCAATGGGGAAAGTGTGGCATCGACATGTATATGGTGTTTTCATGTGTCTATGTGATTTGATGATTTATGTAAGTGACTAATGCGTAGTTGAATTTCTCTACTTGGAGCCCTTGTGGTGTTGTGTAGTGAGAAATCTAAGTAAAAAAAAACTATCTTGGTATTTTTACTCTTGTATTTGTGTTTGGTAATTATGAGTGTTACATTTGGTATCATAGTGGAGGTTCATGCTTTTAAACCTCTAGGAAAGATTGGAACAGTGATTATTTTACATGGTGGTGGTGGATATTGGAAGAGTAATGTGATATATGTTATAATGTGAATAACGTTGTAATTTTGATATTACGAATGCACATTTTGTGCATGTAGATTAGTGTGTATTTTTTATCATGTTGAGGCACTTGCGATGAGAGTATTCACTCTCCTTTTCATGGATTCAATGAGGAGTTCACGTGTGATGTGCCTCCTTTGTCTGTGTGAATATATTGCTATTTTGGATTGTGAAGTGTTGGAGTTTCTTGTTATTTTACTGTATGTAGGTGTGTTGATGTGGTGCACAACATAATTAGTGTATAGGGAATTTGGTTATATTGTGATGTTGCCACTGTGTTGAGATGAATTGTATGTGTCACCATGTTATACATCAATTAATTTTATGTTGTAATGTTACTTATTGTGTTCATCATATATATTATTTGTGAAATGTGTGATGGTTCATGTTGTGATTTAGGGGCATATGGTGAAGGTATGATCCCTATTATACAGTGCATGTAATAGGGTGCAGTATGTGATAATGTGATGTATTGTAACCAATGATTGTAATGATTTTGATGTACCATATATAGATGCTATGGTTAATGTGCGTGCACAACCATTGTGCTAGTGATGTAGTTATGTATTATGTTGTGAACCTTACTCTAACCGAACTTGAGGGAAATCGGTAAAAGGTGTATGTTTGGAGTGAGAAAATGTGTACCATTCACCTGTCGACATTAAAATTTTCCTCCTTAATTTCTATTTTATTAATGTATGTATTAGGAATAGGATGTTGTTAAGTATAATTAGTAGTGGCGTCCAATAGAAGATAATGGTGCCATTAGTACGGTGCTGCCAATAAAGTAGAGTACAGTAGTAGTCAAAGTACAATAGGAATGTTGTGGTAAAAAGTAAATATTCGTCGTAAATGGTCCGGTAATGTTAAAATGTCAAAGTTGGGGTAAGTAGAGAAGTAGGGTCTACATGATTAGGAATTAGAAATATTATATTTGTAATAAGGACAAAGAGTGATGTCATAAATATTTTGTGTATTTTACTTGTGGAAAAGTCTAAAAAGGTGGAACCCATGTGAGATGATAAGGTTTATCTTATCTTAGAAGATAAGCCTACATGTAAAGGCAAGAGTTTAGACATGGAATATGATTGACTGTAAGATATTTCCTATCCTATCTTAGAGATACGGTGGATAATCCTGAATTCCTATAAATAAAGAGGCCACCCCCCTCATTTAACATAGAGTGTAGTTAGAAATATTGTATGAGTAAGTGTGTAAAGGAAACCATCATTTTGAAGGTGTGTTAAAGAAGCCATTAAGAGGTGTAATTGTAAAGTTTCTCCCATAGTTATTGTTGGAAGGAAAGTGAAGTCAGTAACACTTGAAGTACCTCATGGGTGAGATTGTAACAATTTTACGTTGATATTATAATTTACACTTATATTTCATATTTATCAGCATTCCTTCTTATGATAGTCTATGGTATTCTTGTGTTATGTTTGTTGTTGTGTTTCCAGATTCCATCCACTAAACTAAAAGGTTGTGCATTAGTAAATAATCATAGCACGAGGATTTCCTGGTAAAGAATTATCATAGTGCCAGATCGGTGATGACATTTTTGTTCCGTTGCCAGGACCATTCCTCATTGGTGGATTTTCTCGAGAGATATTCCCACTTAGTCAGAAATAATTTGGAGGGTAACCTTGTTTTTACTGTGCATAGGAGTTACCATGGTAAAGTCACTTTTACCGTAAATAGTATTTACCACAGTAACTTTACTTTTTACTGTGAATAGTATTTACCGCAGTAACTTCACTTTTTACCGTAAATAGTGTTTACCACAGTAAAGTCAGTTTTTACCGCAGTAAGTCAAATTTTACCATAGTTTACCACGGTCATTCCTATTTTACTGTAGAAGCGTGTAAAGTCACTTTCTATTGTAGTGAGTCCAATTATTTGTGCACATAAGTCTTACTGATTGTACTTGTGAATTGGTATTTCACTGTGGTTACTTTTAAAAATGGGGAAGATTCCTTTTTTTCAGCCCAATCTAATGAAGATGCTTCCTCTTTCATTCAAGAGTTTAAACGATCTTACATTTGTAATGGCCTCATAAGAAGGGAACAATGGACTGAATTTTTTCCTACCTTTTTGGATGGTTCAGCTCTTAGGTGGTTTAAAACACTAGTTGATAATGTGAAAAATTCATGGGATTTATTAACTGAAAGTTTTCTTGAAGAATTTGGTGAACAACAGAAATATGCAGATCTCATGATCGATATCACAAAGCTATCCCAAGGAGAGATGGAGAAGCTAAGGGATTATCATGCTCATGTTCTAGAGCTAAGAAGGAAGCTCGACGCCCAAATCTAGAAGGAAGGATTAGCGGATGGGTTGATGAATGGCATGGATAATCTCCTTTGTAAGAACTTCATTCTTGGGATGAAGCCAGATATTAGACAGTGAGTGAAGTATGACCACCCAGCTACCATTGAACAAGAAAAGGAGATTGCAAGAAGGTAAGAAGAAAGTATGGAAGAGGAGCCCAAAGAAATTGTTGCTAAAGTAGAGGCTACACCACCACCTTTGATCCAGAATCCAAAACCACTCTCGATGAGCACAAATCCTTATCCTAGTACATATACTGAGTATGAAGATCTACTCAGGAAGATGGGCCAGTTAACTATTAATCTTTTTCAAGGAAAAAAAAATTAGTTCTCAGGGAGGAGATAGAGGTCCAAAAAGAAATATTTTTAAAGTTGTATGTTATGGTTGTTATAAAAAGTGTCATTATAAGTATAATTTCCCAAATAGAGCTTCTACATCTGGTAGAAGAGATAATGATAAAGGAAAAGCACCTGTGAATTCTTTTGATATAGTAGATAAGAGCATAAATAATGAAGTAGATGTGTTTGTAACAAAAAGAAAGAAAGAAAAAGATAACCAAGATGGAAATGATCCTAAGAAGATGAAAGGAGAAACTATTAAGAAACATAGGATAAGAAAGTTGGGTGTGTAATATTTTCTAATTTCATAGGGACAAGGACCATACTCCATCTTAGAAGATCTATCCAAAAGGCCTACAAATATTACATATGGTCAACTCTTGGCTATGTCTTCTGAGAAGAGGCGGGAGCTGCGAAGTGGACTCAATGCTCAACGAAGGAAGGAGGTTGAGGTCCCTGTTTTGGAGGCAGAGGTGGATCCCTACACTCCACAAGCTGAGGTATTATGTAATGGTATTTCAATTCATGATGTATTAGTTGATGGAGGTGTTGCAGTTAATGTAATGACCGATTTTGTAATGAATATGTTGGGTTTAAAAATTGATCACCCCTCAAAACTTATGTTAAGGTAATTAAATAAGGGAAAAACTAAACCAGAAGGTGTAGTTTCAAATGTGACAATATCTATTATGGGTGTTATATGTGTGGTAGACTTTCAGGTGATGAAAAATGGTACTGTTGCATACCCAATGTTGTTGGGAAGAGCATGGCTAAGGAGAGTTCATGCAAAAAACTATTGGAATGAAGGCTTCATGACACTTGGATATGGTAGAGAGAGGGTGAAGATAAACGTGATCCCTCGGCATCATAAGGAAGAACCTGTGGATTCAAGTGATGAAACTAATGATTAGACATCCTCTGATTACTTTAGTACTAGTGAAGTGGACACTGAAGATGAAGAAAGTGAGGTTGATGTTTCGGTCATGGATATCCTTCCAGTAACACCAACTCATGACCCCATAAAATTATCTGAAGAAGAAATTGATGATCATCTCCAACAAATAAAGATTGGTGATGTGCTGTGATGGAGAGTGAGAAGGAATCCTACCTCTAACTCTTTCAAAGGTACATACACATATTCACTTTTGATTACAAGGAATTCTATCAAATAAGTTGGGTAGAATATTCTATTGAGCTGGTAGATGGTGCTAAGCCCATAAAATAAATGCCATATAGAATGAATTCTAATTTTTCCTAGACTGTAAAAGAAGAAATAGATAAGTTGCTTGATGCAAGGATTTATATTTGATGTGGAGAATTCATAATGGGTTTCTCCTATTGTGATGTCAATAAAAAAAAGGGAAGATACATATTTGTGTTGATTATAGGAAGCTCAATAAGGCAACAAAGAAGGATCATTACCCTATTCCATTCTCAGATCAAATCTTAGACGAAGTAGCTGGCTAGGAGTGCTATAGGTTTGCTGATGGATATAGCGGATACAACCAAGTTCGTATAGCAGAGAAAGATCATTTGAAGACCATGGTCACCAATCCTTAGGGAATTTTTGTTTATAGAGTTATGCCTTCTGGGTTGTGTAATGCTCTGGCAATGGTCAAGCGCTTCATGAATAGGGTGTTTGAACCCTACATTGGGAACTTCATTAGAGTATTTCTGGATGATTTTTTACATCTATGGGAGCAAGATGGACCACCTGCACCAGACAGAGACAACATTTCAAATCTTAGATGAAGCACAATCCTCACTAAACCGTACAAAGTGTGTCTTTGGATGTTCTAAAGGTGTTTTGTTAGGGCATGTTGTATCTAGAGATGATATTGGTACTAATCATAATAAAGTTTCAAAAATCAAAGAGTTACCATTTCCTATGAATAAAAGTAAGTTGAGATCATTTTTAAACCATGTGGGTTACTATAGAAGGTTCATCAAGAATTTATCAAAAATTACATAGCCACTAACCCAGTTCTTGAAGAAGGGTGTTACTTATGAACCAGAAAATAATGCGCATGAAGCTTTTGAACAACTGAATGAAGCCCTAGTGTCTTCACCTGTTTTAAAGAATCCAGATTGGAGGAAGCCATCCATTATGTATACTGATACCTCATATGCAGCAATAGGAAGTACTCTGATCCAAAAGGATGCAAATGGGAATGATCATTGAATTTACTTTGGGAGAAGACAAATGAGCAGTGCTGAGGTAAATTATACTATAAAAGAAAAAGAGGCTCTAGCTATCATTTTTGCTGTAAAAAAGTTTAGAAATTAGTTGGTAAGGCAGAAATTTATAGTTATAATAGATCATCAGGCTCTAAAATATATTGTCAATAATCCTAACCCATAAGGGATGATAGAAATATGGATAATTTTTTTACAAGAATTTGAATTTGATATTATAGATAGGCCAGGAAAGAATCATGTCAATGCAGATGCACTCTCTCGAGCCTATGAGGGTTTAGGTTCATTTCTTGATGATGATGATTTTTCAGATGCAACATTGTTATCCCTTGACACAATCCCTAGTGAATACATAGATATTTGGAATTATCTGAATGAATTCAAGTTTCCTGATGGTGCCAATGAAAAGAATAAGAGGAAGATTACTCAAGCCAATCATCCATATTCTATTTTGCATGAAGTATTATTTTGAATAGGACTTGATGGAAAGTACAAGAGGGAAGTTGGACATGATCAAGGGAAGGATCTGATAGAAGAATTCCACAATGGTACATGTGGATGACACTTCTCTAGAAAACCTACAGTAAGAAGGATCTTGGATGCAGGTTATCACTGGCCCACTCTTTTTAGAGATTGTTATAATTATTGTAAGACATGTGATATTTGTCAAACACATGGTAACCGTAAGACTTCATCAGCTCCATTATGCCTTATTATTCCACTTGGTCCCTATGAAAAGTGGGGAATAGACATTGTAGGTCTACTTCCAACTACCCCATGTAAAAAGTAGTATATTGTAGTTGCCACAGATTATTTAATCAAGTGGGTTGAAGCTAGGCCATTAAAAACAACTTCCATGGATGAAGTGGCAAGGTTCATATATGAACACATTGTCACCAAATTTGGTTGTCTGTTAGAAATTGTAACAGATCAAGGAATCCACTTCATTAATTAGGTGGTAGCAGCCCTAGTAAATAAGTTTTCTATTAAGCACAGGAAGACAACAACATACAAGCTAAGCACAAATGAACAGGTGGAACAGAAAAATTGTGTTGTGTAAAATTCTAGCAAAAGATGCAGCCTTGTAGGTACATAAGTGGGATAAAAGGATTCGTGCAGCATTGTGGGGCATGTAGGGAAACATCAAAGTCGGCAACAAGATACTCCCCATTTCAGTTGGCTTATGGCATTGATCCAGTCCTTCCTATTGAGTTTGACATTCCCACTCTGAGAGTTATGAAAAATGAAAGGATGGATGAAAGTCATTCAGTAAAAGAAAGGTTGGTACATCTTCATTTGCTAGAGGAAATGAGGGAAATAGCGAATGATACAAGCTATAAGAAGAAACTGAAGTAGAAGGAATACTCTAATCAAAAGATCCATGTGGGTCTCCATTTCATGTGAATGACTTGGTTCTAGTATATGATTCCAGATACAAAAAAAGAAGACAGAGAAAATCTCTTCAAAAATGGATGGTGCCCTACAAAATAGCAGTTGTGCATGAAAATGGTACATACCAACTAGAGGAATTGGATGGTACTCCCATTACAAAATGGGTCAACCATGACAAGTTGAAGATTTTCCAGGCTCCAGCTTCAGAATGTCCATAAGATTCTACTCTAGAGGACAGAGTAGAAGCTAGGAAGGGGGAAAATGTTGAAATTAAAATTTTCCTCTGTAATTTCTATTTTATTAATGTATGTATTAGGAATAGGATGTTGTTAAGTATAATTAGTAGTGGCATCCAATAGAAGATAACGATGCACCATTAGGACTAGTGCCGCCAATAAAGTAGAGTATGGTAACAGTCAAAGTACAATTGGAATGTTGTGGTAAAAAGTAAATATTTGTCGTAAGTGGTCTACGGTAATGTTAAAATGTCAAAGTTGGTGGTAAGTAGAGAAATAGGGTCTACATGATTAGGAATTAGAAATATTATATTTGTAATAAGGACAAAGAGTGATATCATAAATATTTTGTGTATTTTATTTGTGGAAAAGTCCTAAAAAGGTGGAACCCATGTGAGATGATAAGGTTTATCTTATCTTAGAAGATAAGCCTACATGTAAAAGGCAAGAGTTTAAGGCATGGAATATGATTGGCTGGAAAAAATTTCCTATTCTATCTTAGAGATAGGGTGGATAAGCCTGAATTCCTATAAATAAAGAGGCCACTCCCCTCATTTAACATAGAGAGAAGTAGTGAGAAATATTGTATGAGTAAGTGTGTAAAGGAAGCCATCATTTTGAAGGTGTGTTAAAGAAGCCATTATGAGGTGTAATTGTGAAGTTTCTCCCATAGTTATTGTTGGAAGGCAAGTGAAGTCAATAACACTTAAAGTACCTCATGGGTGAGATTATAAAAATTTCATGTTGATATTATAATTTACACTTATGTTTCAGATTTATTATCATTCCTTCTTATCATAGTCTATGGTATTCTTGTGTTATGTTTGTTGTTGTGTTTTCCAGATTCAATCCACCAAACTAAAAGGCTGTGCATTAGTAAATAATCATAGCATGAGGAGTTCCCAGTAAAGAATTATCATAGTGGCCAGATCAGTGATGACAGACCATTCACTCGAGCCAAGTATGAGATAGGAAGTGGATTCTTACATAGGTTGAAAACCCACTTTTGTTCGTTTGGTATGTATAAAATTTTCTCAATGAATGTCATGCACATTATGTTTCATGGACACCTTAGGCTCAATAGAAGGTGACTTATACTCCTTTCTCTCTCCCTTAATGGTTATCGTATGGATTCAAATTAAGTGTAGTTATGACTATGTTGAGACTTGTGGAAGTGACTGGAGGGATGAATTAGACAGAGATAATGATAGTTGTATTATTTGATATGTTATTTTAAAATCTGAGGCTCGATGTCTGAAGTACTGAACAACTTGTTGAGTACCCCTTTGGTGGCCGTATAAGGCCACATAGTTATTGTGATGTGCTTGTTATCTAATTTTCTTTCCCATGATAAAATTGGATCAAAATGACCTTGCATATGAAAAAGAATGGAAGCCTAGGCCCAAAATTTCAAAGTTTTGGCATTCGACATTTTGGAGAAAAATCAAGGCAAAAAGGGTTCAACAAAGTCTGAAATCCCAAAGTTCAAAAGTTGTAAATTCATACTTTCGGAGTTTTAGGTTTCAGAGATCTTGGTGAGTCTGAAAATGGAAATGTTCCAAAATTTTGAAAGTCTGAATTTTAGGACTTTCAGGTTTTGGAGTTTTGGAGATGCAGAAATCAGAGTTTCGCAGTCTTAAGTGGAAAAGTAGGAAAAGTGATAAAAAATGTCTGAAATCCTGGTAGTTTGAAACATGAAACGTTTCAGATTTAAAAAATTCAAAAATTATTTCAGGGTAAACGTGGTGACATTTTTTAGAGTTTTAGGTTTCAAAATTTCAGAACTCTCAAGCACTCAAAGCAATGAACAGTGTTAATTTTTTTGAAATGGAAAGCTCTGAAATTCTAAAACTCTGAAATTTCAGACTTTCAGGTTTCAGAATTTCAAATTTTTCATGTGCTTAATAAGATGAACAGTAACCTAAATTCCAAAACAAAAATTTCTGAAATTTTAAATTTAGGGGTTTCGAAGGATGCATGCATTTCAAAATCTGACAAAGGAAGATCAAGAACTCACATTTTATGTAGAATGACACCCCGACCTTCAGATGGCCATAACTATTGAATGAGAGATCGGATTTACACAAGAAAGGAATTTTTTTAAAAGCACACATGGTCCTCTAAGTTATTCAGAATGAATAAATATAGTCCATCATTATATAGGATGATCTAGGTATCTCACCTACCACAATAATGAAGGTATGGGATTCCTTTCTTACCCAACAAGGAAAAGTACATGGAGGCATGGGTTTTGCAGTAGAACCCATCATTGTTGCAGGTGAATTTGATGTATTCTAGGGTGGTTGATGAAATAATTCTAATTCTTCTGTCCCCCTTTCTCCCATTCTTGATATATATTGTAAGGAGGGGTATTTTTCTACTTGTTGGACAATCTTTCTTTGCACTCTCCCTTCTTCTCTTTCTGAAAGTGAATTTGTGGAGTCCAAACCTCCCATTCAAGCTGTAATGCAATTTTTTACCTCTTCGTCATTGTAATGCATTGTGTCAAATTTTTGGAGAAATAATATAAATTTGTGGATGATTTCAACCCCCTCTTGTGTTCATTGTATTCTCTTGATCTCTCATTACAATCCTTGGTTATTTATGCATGGTGGTTGTATTATATTTTTAATGGTTTGTGTTTAATTGCAAAGCATACATGTTTAGCATTCCTTTGGTGCATCACCTTTGTTATTTTAGGTTTAATTTATTGCAATATTCTTAACCCTTGTCTCCATGGAAAGTTAGAGTAGATTTTAGAGTAGATCCTTTACAGTTTGAATGTGTGCAACAGAATAGAGGAATAGGAACCAACCTTCATTTGGAGATATTTCTTGTTTACAAGGTCCCACAGTTTGGGAAAATATCCATATTATGCAATCACAATGAGAGTTTCAATCCATCAAATTGCAGACATTCAGGGGTGTTGTGATTACACGTCAATAGTTCTACTTCTCTATATGTATTTTATTCGTAAATTGAACATTTTATTTTTTCTTTCTAAAACCAACAATTTTCTTGGTTGATGTGTTCTTATATTTTTAGGCATTTTATCTGGTTGTTTCCATAACATGCAAATTTTATGCTAACTATGGCTATTTGGCCATTTTTTTTACTGTAGTTTTATATTTTATTTTCATGTTTAAAGGTTTTTGAGCCTAGCCCAAGGCTTGGGTTTTTTGGCACTTGGCACTTGAAACGAATTATTATGTTGGTTCTAATGTCGTAATATGGGGAATAGGGTCATGGGATGCACCATGAAGTGGTGGAACCTATGGACCCGCTTCATTGTATGTGGGTGTGCCCCAAGTATTTATAGATAACTAGTAGGTTTTTTAACCATGAGTTATTATGTCAGTTATGTTATAGGTGTTTTAGACCTTATCTACCCATGGCCATAGGGTGGCTGGCCTCTTTTGGGGAAAGAAAAGGAAAATTTATCTTTATTTTATTCCTTGGGAGGTATATGGAGTTGTTTTGTGATGATTTGAGGGAGGCATAAGAGACTTGTGGGAGGCATAAGAGACTTGAGGGAGACATAAGAGACTTGAGGGAGGCATAAGAGACTTGTGTGTGTGTGATTAGTGCACTTGGATTTTTATTTTTTTATGTAGTTGTTGGTGATGCTTTGGGAAGTATATGGAGTTGTTTTGTGATGTTTAGGGAGGTGTATGGTGTTGGTGTTATGATTTATGTGTACTCTTGTGAGTGCGGTTGTGTTTTTTTTATGCAGAGGATTGATGCTTCTCATTATTGGTATAATATTTCTTACATCTTGACCCTATATAGTTACAGTTACGGTTTCAGTTGCATGAAACCCCTATAAGTGTACATGTTGGGAATTCCATGTGTTTTGATGGATATGTATGTTCCTCCCATGGGTTAGTTGAGTTATTTTGATGTGATACACTCGTGGAACTATGTAACAATATGTCTTATGAACCATTAGTGTTGTGTTTGTCCCTGATATTGTAATGCGATGTCATTTCTATTGGGCACCTACGAACATAAGTATATTGAAATCTTAAAACAATAAAATATTAAGAGATTGAGGTTAATAAATACTATTGAAGGAAAAGTGTAATAAAGTAATAATGTAAACTGAAAAATTACCAATCTTCACATAACATTAAGAAATGATCAAAACTTTCCTTCTTCCTTGTGGTCACACTTTTGCAACAAGTATCCTTCCTTTAGTGACATGAATCATTGGTTGTTTCTATCTACTCATGAGTATACTTTCTAACCTTGTAATTATGTCGCATCAAGGACGATGCTCTTATAAGGGGAGGGAAATGTAGTGTCAGCTAAATAAAACAAATAAAATATTATAACAAAAGTAGGAAGTGATGGTTAGGAAAAGGTGGGGTGTGTGGAGTTGGATGTGAAGGGAATAGGTGACCCCCCCATGTGAAGGAATATGGGCATATATATGGCCTGTCAGACATGTCTTCTCCCATTACATAATGAAACTATAGTTTTTTTGTTAGAGATCTAAAGACTCTACCCATGTAAACCCTTGATCACGTTGAAATTTAGTAGTTTCTCTTGGATAGTAAAACAATGACATAATGTAGCGGGGCATAGGTTTTCCTCTCAAGATAGTCATAGTGGTTCACATATGCAATAAATAGGTCTCCAACTTGATCAATTTGTATTTTCATGCATTCCTATCCTATGCCAACATACGAGTGAGGAAAATGGTGTGTGATCATCGAGCAAAGCATAAACGTTAAAGGAGTTTTGTCAGATTTTGTAGTTGCAAGTTCCTGGTAGTCATGTACACAAAATGGGGAAGATTACACAAGGAAAGGCCATCAATTGTTTAGAAAAACACATCAAAGAGATGTGGGTCTAATGGAACACACATTGACCATGTAAGATTTATTTCAGTTTTATTTAAAATTCAATCTTGTAGGTTTAGTTTAAAAGGGATGTAATTACTTTAGTGGCATAAGTGCTACTTATAGCATTCCACATAGAATTGAATATTATTTCTTCTCATTTGACATTCTCTCTTGTGCTGGCTATCTTGAGAAAAATCTAAAATTTATCATCAATGCAGCTATTAATCCTGTGGTGGTTGTGTGGTTTTTATTCACCATCAACATGTTTGTTTGGTACTAGTTATCTCTCGAAAGTGCACCCTGTTTGAGAGATGACAGTAGAAGTTATAAGCTTTCTTGATCTCTCACTTTCGTAGAACAATGGAAACACCTCAAGTCTATGGGAATACCTATTGTTTATGTGATTCTTTAGTATCGAGGCTGGTTCCTTATTGATGTATGCTAAACTAATTTTTTGGGGTTTTGAGGGTAAAGAGATGACTATAACTGAAATTTAAATGGGTGATACACCAAACTTATTGAGGGCTTTGACTGAGTATATGTAAAATAAAATTAATAATGAATTTTAGATGCACAAACTAATGGTTTTCAGCATAATATTAGGGAAAAACACTTATGTATTGAGGGATAAATCACAACAGCAAAACAAGATAAATATGCACACTAAGACTATGTAGACAATACCATATTAACAACAAGGTAAGATGATTAATCAGGGAATTAACATTCACAAAAATTATTGGAAAGATACACACCATTGTGAATAATTGGAAAGGCCAAAACTAGTTCTCATTCAAGAAAAAATTGGCAAAAATATGCTTCAGCTCTCCTATGTCCAAAATTCCTCCTCCGTGCCTTGCTAGTGCACATAATAAATAACAAAAAAAAATCCCCCAACCCCTCGTAAAAATAGGCTAAAATTTTTATTCGCCCATGCATTTTAATTTGAACCCTTTATCATGAATAAATAAAGTGATAAAAATAGACATGTTGATTACAATGAGGCACTAATAGCCTTAGTTAAAAATTTACACTTTAGTCAAAGTGCAATTGACTACTTAATGAATAAAATAGGGTGAATAATTTACCTAATAATAGCTCTTTCTTGTTGTGCAAGTATCCTCCAATGCAAGTGCATGTTCTTTGTCCTTATCTTCATGATGTGACATTTGTGCATTCATCCACTTGCAATGGTAAATTTTTCTTTAACTCTGATATGTCCAGTAGTGATAACATGCAAAATAATAATTCTATGCAAGAAAAATAAAGAATTCATTTATCTTCAAACTAAACAAAATATTGAACGCCTCCTGTAAGGACCACTTGCCTAGGTGGTGCATGCTCAACTTTGTCTTGTCATAGCTTTTGGGGCCATTTGTGTATATTGAGAAATAATAATTCTTATTTGTACGACGCTCCTTTGATAAGACTAAAGTATCTTTTGAAAATATTAATGTAGTTCCCACTTTCCTTCGACACCTTTTGATTATTGTTTTTCGATATTGTTGTTTGTACTTATGGATATAATATAGTTTTTGTGATAACATGTTAGTAGATATCAGAGATACTGAACTGTTATTGATTCAATTCTTATATGATGCATATTGACTACTGGAGACATTGGATGTTGATATTGATATACTTTTGACATGGTTATTTGTCTATAATTATGACATGTGATATATTCAGTCATATTGAGTAGATCTTGATATTGGATTAATGTGATGATCGTTTTGACATTAATGAAATGTGGAATAGAAATGTTCTAGAAATTGTAAGTGATATCGTATTTACATAGATGATATTAATTCATATATAGTTGATTTTAGATTCATACCGCATATTTCGGCATGAGTTTTTTAATGTGGCCATGAGGCCAAAGGAGGTATCCTCTATTTTGTATGTATATTATATTCACAACAACATCGGGGGAGTGGAGACCAACCACATCGGAATTAGAGAAGAATCCAACTAGGGTCACCGTGGCAACATGTAATTGTGTGTGTGTTAGGATTATTTGGTTAGGAGAAATTTGTGACCTAGGGGTCATGTGTTGTTTTGTTTTAATTTTCCCTTTCTATTATGTTAGTATGTGTTTTATTTTAGTAGTGAATTTTTTTCCTTGGTTTATTATTTAAATTCTTGGAATTGTGTTTACCTCTTTTTTAGTCATGGGTTGTAGTGTCTTAATTAAGTTAATTTGAATTTTTTTTAAACTAATTACAAGATGTGACCAAAAAGGAGTTCATTTATTAGGCTTGATTTACTTTGGATTTTGTGTTGAGTGATGTGTGTTTGAGTTTTGAGTGTAGCACACTCTACCCCACATGGGAATCTCGAACTTGGCCTTAGAGGCAAAATTTGGAAGCTTGTGGGACAAGTCAAACTTGGCCCACACCTATTAAAAGCCCATGCCAACCCTACCTATGGGTTGGGAGGTCAAATTTAGGGTCTTTTAGGTGTTTTGGGGGGATCAAAAGGTAAAATATTAATTGCACTTTCTTTCAAAATTTAATTTTGTCCTTTGGGGGAATGGGCTTAGATGGAGTGTGTAAGGTGCTTGTCATTCCTCTAACCACTCATTAATGGTGCATTGGAATATGAGGTTGACCAAGTGATATGGAGTGGAAGGAAAATGAGGTGGCAACCTACTTGGAGCCACATCATCACTCCCTCTCTTTTCTCTATTTATTGAATCCCTTTTGCTTGTTTTGGGGTTACATTTTTATTTTTAGTCTCTTGTATTTTGGAGAGTAGAGGATTTTGGAGGAGTCTGTGGAATTTTGGAGCTTGTTGGAATTGTTTTGGAGCTTGTGGATGCTTGCTTGATCTTTGGAGGGGTTTGAAGCTTCATACTTGGAACAATCTCTACCATGGAAAGGTAGGAGCTTCACCTTTGTTTATATTATGTTATTGTTATATGTATGTGTGTATATGTTGTGTTGAATGTTATTGTTTCTTTCAAATGCTTGTTGGGTATGGGTAGAATGCCTAAGTTGGGAGTGGGAGGAGACTATGGGAAATTTATTTGATGGAGGCATAAGAGATCATTTTCTTGAGGAGGGATTTTGGGTTGGGTGCCCACCTAGTATGAAAAATGCTTGCATTTTCTTCTTGTTCTTACTTTGAGGGAGCCATAAGAGTTGAGGGAGGCATAAGAGTGGATCGAGGGATAAGGGGTGCTTGAGGGTGGCATAAGAGTTGTTAGGGGTATTGTGTTTTGCATTGGAGGATTTTTAGGTGGCACCCATTCCCATTGGGAGGCATAAGTGGCCTCCCTATAGGTATTACTCTTTTGGCTTTCTTGATAAGCCTTGTGATCTTGTTGCTTTGTTGTTTTCTTCTTGTTGAGTTGTTATGTTTTGTATGTAAATGGAATGAATGTGAAATTATTATGTCAAGTATTTTGGAATCTAGTAGTTGTCCATGAGTTGAGGTCTGGGGGGCCAACGAAAAGGATGGCATCTCCTCTCTATTGGGTATCTTGGTTGGGTGGAGAGCATTGCCTCTCCCGCTATTTTATTGTGAATCAAGAAAACTTTTGGAGGAGTTACCCTGTTGGTGTTTGGAGCATTGGATTCTTGTTGATGACCATGTGAAACTTCCTTATAGTTTACCCACTTAGAGTGGAAGAAATTGTAATAATTTATTCATTCTTGCATTTATATTTTGCATAACTTCCCACATCGAGTGGAGGACATTGTATTTATATTGTAAAGAAACATATTTTATTCCTTTGTGTCTATATAAGTGTATTATATATTGAAAGGAAAGAAGAAATATTTGTGAGAATTAGTTTTGAAATGAGAGAGAAATTTTACTATCCTTGTTTGAAAGTTATGATGTATGTGGAAAGGAAAATTTTTTTATAGAGGAAATATTTCATTCCATTGAAGTTGATTTGTTCCCACAAAAATATGTTGTTCTTGTTCCAAATATATTATTGGAAATGTTGTTGTAAACACTCTCTTGTGAAATGTTGGAAACTTATATTAATAAATATTACATTTCATTGTCTTACTTGAAAGGCATGTATTGCAAAAGTTAGTTTCCTTATTGTTGATAGAAGGGAACTTAAATTACAATTGTTTTTTTAATTTGGTCAATAAAGTAGTCTAATCGCTAAATTATAGCATGTAATTCTCATTTGAAACTTATTGCAAGTTATTGCAAAATTGCTAAGGGAAAGGAAATGTACTCTCTCTTACCTTCTACACTATTCTTTTTATCAAATTATTAAGATAACAAAATGATAGTGTAAATAAGCTATATTTCCTTTACCACTTTTGATAATAATATCAATATTTAAAATATTATTAATAATAAAATATTTTAGTATTAGAGGGAATATTTTAATATAAACACACACACACACACACACACACACACATATATATATATATATATATATATATATATATATATATATATATATATATATATATATACACACTAAATAGAGTAAAATAGACAAAAATATATATATTAGGTAGAATATATTATAAGTAAAATTTTGTATATTAAATAGAGTAAAATTTAAATAATGTTAAAACCTTCAAATAAAACAAAAAGTGGTAATAAGGCTTAAAAAAAAGCCATGACATACTTTGTTTTTAAGGATTTAAACTAAGTGGAAATTGTGGGAGGGATGGGGTCGGCTACCCCACCCCATAATATTTTAAAATTTGTTTTAATTCTTTTTGCCCATCCAAACTTTATCTTACCCTAAACCATGCGGCCCCCTTACCTTTTTAAAACCTGCACTTCACATTTTTACGGACTGTGTAATGTGGCGCGGCCAGTATTCTCCCTTCTTATAGCACGCGTATATATATATATATATATATATATATTATATATATATCTGTGTGTGTGTGTATGTATGTATATACATATGTATGTATATATATATATATATATATATACATACATATGTATATATATACACATACATACATACATACATACATACATACATATACATATATATATATATATATATATATACGTATATATATATATATATATATACGTATGTGTGTGTGTGTGTAGCTATTATTATTATATTATTATTTCAGGTTTTTAATATTGGAAAATAATTAGAATAAAAAAGAAAAGAAATACATATATGTTTACATTACCCTAAATGAAGATGCAAACCAAATAAAACTATGTATCAAAATGGGAAAAACCCACAACCCCTTTTGGTAAAATAAAAGAAAACTAAACTAAATAAATTAAATAAATGCTTTTAAAACCCTAGGAGAGGGTGTGAACAAAAAATATATATATTGGAGCTTGCAATGTCTCCCCAAAAGCTTGGGATGGTCTCCAATGGCCTCTCTTCCTACTCCTAAACCTACAAAATAAATGGAAAGAAAAAGAATCAAATGAGATGAGAAAGAAGCTTTCATAAGGATTCTTTAGGGTTAGATTGTCTATTTCCAAATCAATGGTCAAAATTTAATCCATCCAAGGGATGAGATTCATCCCTACAAAAAGTAGGTGGAGATTGGTTGAGTGGAAATTACCCTTTTAATTTAAATGTCTTAATTTTAAAACATGAGTTGACTTTTAAGGAGTCACTTTATGGGGTAAGGGGATGTTTATTCTAACTCCATGTAAAATGGACCTAGTTATTCATTTATTTGTGGAATATTTAACTATAGTAGGAATTTAATTGTTTATTAAATTAACACTTAGAGTGAACTAAACCTTGGTTGGAATAAATCTACTTATTTGTTTTAATGCGGACCTAATAATTGGTTAAAATGGGAAATTATTAATTATTAGATATGATTGACCTTGAAACATTATCGTGAAAATTGTAGTTTTGAGCCTGTATACAGGCACACTTTTCAAAAAAAAATATATTCCATAATTTTTCTAACTAAACCTAGGTTGTTCTTGAGTCTCTTGCGGGCGTTGTAGCCGGTGTTACACTTGGTATCAGAGCCACGGGTTCAAAGCTTGGACCTTTTGTCATACCTAGAAAACATGAAACATAAACATTTAACCTAGTGCAAGTTGATTCTTTTAAATCTATAAAACCACAATGTTGATAATTATATGAAACAACAAACTTAGAAAATTGACACAAGACCTAGAACAATGAACTAACTCTCACCTTGATCTGTGCTTGAAGCACGGATTAGGTGAGGGGGTATTTTCATATAGAGCTAGATATACCACAACCAGAGTAGGCTGTGGCGGCCATTATACCTCAGATCTTATAGACGCTTCAGGACGTCAATGCCACTATATGCAGAGAGCCCTTAGGAGGATGATTTTTTCGGCATGGTTTGGAGCCGTAAGTAGATGCCCAGGTATCCCCATGACACAGCGAGGAGCATAGGGAAAATAACTTCCGTGTAGATTCGGCTAGGGCAGAGTCACCACAGAGAGGACATGGGGACAGGATCTTAGGACATAGGGATAGGTCTCGGAGCCCTAGACAGAGGGAGGAGCATATATATAGACCTAGGGGTCGTCAGACATCATCTGCAGACCATATCAGGGAGATCTTGAAGCTACGACTATCTCACTATTTAGGTGATACAGGTGGTTTTCAGGAAGAGGCCTGGTTGGTGAGCTTGAGTGGATGCTTTAAGCTCTGTCCTTGTACTAGTAACACAAGAGCTCGTGTTGTGATCCATCTTCTGATGGATGGAGCAGGATTCTGGTGGAGGACCGAGGAGCAAAATCTCCATGTTGACTCGGAGATGGTTACCTGGGAGCTATTTGAGGAGTGTTTCAGGAGTAGGTATTTACCTAGGAGGTTTATATAGCAGCAGATATACAAGTTTCATGACCTCTGTTAGGCATCGATGACAGTAGTTTAGTATGAGAGTCAATTTTTGGACCTACTCCAGTACGTCGACTATATGCAGGATGAGCAGGTACGGATTCATAGGTTCATCCAGGGCCTCAACTTGGATTTAGGTGGCACAGTGCGCATCCACTACCCACAGATGTTAGTAGAGGCCGTGGAGAAGACCTATATTGTAGAGGAGACATGGGGGAAGACACAACAGGTTAGAGGCAGAATTTGGAGCCGTATCAAGTAGATGTAGGATGGTAGGTTGAAGGGGCCAGTTCCTCCTCCATGGGGTGGACATAGTTTAGGGAAATCTTCATTCAGGCCACCACAATAGTAACCGTAGTAACAGACCCGCCCACCTTACTGACCTCCTCAAAAATTTGATGCGCAGAGAGGACAGGTTATGGGGCATCTTCCTAGGGGTCCCACCAAGACATAGGGTGCACCGAGAGCTCAGTCAGTAGGAGCTCATCAGCAGAGACCTCAGTAGTCTGTAGCCACATCGTCAGGATCCATAGCTCAGACATCTAGAGTACCGGCTGGAGTTGCTTCCAGCTAGAGAGGACCAGGTAGCTATTATGGTTGTGGTGTTGTTGGACATCATTGGAGAGATTGCCAACAAAACCCTAACAAGGGTAAGCCATATAGCTCAGAGCCTACTATTGGTGATATGGCACGGAGTCATCAGATCTAAACAGCGGTTGAGAACTGCTAGTTTGAGCACTAGAGTACTGTGATTGAGATGACAGGTAGTATTGGTGGTATTTCCACCTCTAATTTATTTGATTCTGGTTCTTCTGATTCATTTATTTCACCATCCTTAGTAGAGTGTTGCAGGTTGGTGGCAATTAGGTAGGGCCATAGTTGGGATGTTGAGATGGCTTTTAGAGCCAAATAGACTCCTAAGTTAAGGAGTGTGTAGTGGATTTGGGACCCTTCACCACTACTTCGGATCTTTGAATCCTTCCATTAGGATCTTATGGCATCATTTTGGGTATGGACTGGTTGTCTGCTCATAGAGCTAGAGTGGACTATTACCATAAGAATATTGCTTGAATAGATGATCTTGGAGTGGAGTTAGTGATATCAGGGGTTAAGAGACCTATTTATATTCGCACCATCTCCACTATGCAGCTTAAGCAGTGTGCACGATGAGGTTGTAAGTTGTATGCTGTTACGTTTAGTGACAGATCGGAGGATGAGTCTAGCAAACCATCCCTTGATGACCATCCCACCTTGAGAGAGTTTGCTGATGTGTTTCCAGGGGAGATACTAGGGTTACCTCCCCCACGTGAGATAGATTTCCATATAGATCTAGTTCCAGGTGCAGAGCCTATCTCACAAGAACCCTATCGGATGACTACTCTTGAGCTATGTGAGCTCAAATTGCAGCTCGAGGGCCTTCTGGAGAAGGGCCTAATCCATCCTAGTGCATCCCCTTTGGGGTACACCAGTGATCTTTGTGAAGAATTAGGATGGATCTCTTCGGTTGTGCGTTGACTACCGTTAGCTAAATAAAGTAACGATTAAGAATCATTACCCCCTTCCACGCATTGATGATTTATATGATCAGATGAAGGGGGATACCATTTTCTCCAAGATAGATCTTAAGTCAGGGTACCATCAGCTCAGGATTACAAAGATGGATATTCGTAAGACCACATTTTGTATGAGATATCGACACTATGAGTTCACAGTGGTACCTTTAGGTTTGACGAATGCCCCCACAGTGTTTATGAGTTTGATGAATGGGGTATTCAGGACTTTCCTTGATTGCTTCATGCTCATATTCCTTGATGACATTATGGTTTACTCACACATGCGTGAAGAGCACGAGGAGCACCTTTGCTAGGTTCTTCAGTGTCTTCGCGAGTAGCACCTTCATGGGAACTTGGAGAAGTGTGTGTTCTTTCAGATTGAGGTGCAGTATTTGGGCCACATCATTTCTGGGAAATGTATCATAGTCGATTCTTCCAAGATTTGAGCCATCATGGATTGACCAGCACCCACTAGTGTGACCGAGGTGCGTTAGCTTCATGGGTCTAGCAGGGTATTACAGAAGGTTTGTTCAGGACTTTTCTCAGATTGCGCACCCCATCACTTCCCTTCAGTGGAAAGGGAAGAAGTTTTTATGGTCAGATAGATGTGAGCAGGCCTTCAATACACTAAAGGAACGCCTCATGACAACACCTATTCTTGTAGTGCCAGATCCTCAGGGTGAGTTCTACGTTTGCACAGATGCTTCCTTGGTAGGACTTGGAGGTGTGTTTGATGCAAGAGGGTAGAGTAGTTGCCTTTGAGTCCTGCAAAATCAAATATTATGAGCTCAATTATCCAACTCATGATCTTGAGCTTGCAGAAGTTGTACATGCCTTAGTGTGGTGGAGACATTTTCTTCTTGGCTGGAGATTTACACTTAGGACTGATCACATGAGTCTTCACCACCTCTTCACAGATCCCAATCTCAATGCTCATCAGCAGTGTTGGATGGAGTTACTTTGTGAGTATGACATTGAGATAGAGGATGTGAAGGGGAAGGAGAATGTGGTTGCAGATGCCTTGAGTAGACAGAGACATGTGGCTATGGACAACCTCAGTGGACACAGATTTGCAGAGTAGGATCTTGCAGTAGCTTCCTCAGGATAGTTTCTACCTTGCATCTAGAGCAGAGATTGAGTCTCAGAGACCCCTTGAGGGGAGATTTGATGGATTTTCATTAGAGGCAAATGGTGTTCTCAGGCACAGAGGTTAGATATATGTTCCTAGAGATGGAGGATTGAGACAAGACATTTTGATAGAGGCCCATCATGCACCTTATTTAGCCCATCCCGAGGTGAAGAAGATGCATACCACCTTGAGATAGTTGTATTTTTAGAGAGGACTTCGGAGAGATGTGGCTTTTGTTTGTGTCATGCTATTTAGAGTGTCAGAGGGTGAAGGCCGAGCATCAGCATCCAACTAGCCTTCTCTATCCTCATGCCATACCGGAGTGGAAGTGGGACACCATTTCCATGGACTTCATCGTTGGTTTATCTACGTCGAGATACCAATCACGAAGCCATCATGGTCACAGTGGATAAATTGATGAAAGTATCTCATTTTTCTTCATTGAAGACCACCTATACAAAGCTAGTGTTGTGGCACGAGTATATCTTGATGAAATTATCAAATTACATGGGATTCCAGGGAAGATCAATGCTATGACTACGATCCTCTTTACACTTCCCATTTTTGGACTACCATGCAGTATGCAGGAATTCAGTACACTAAAGGAATGCCTCACGACAACACCTATTCTTGCAGTGCCAGATCCTCAGGGTGAGTTCTACATTTGCACATATGCTTCCTTGGTAGGACGTGGAGGTGTGTTGATTCAAGAGGGTAGAGTAGTTGCCTTCGAGTCTCAAAAACTCAAAGATTATGAGCTCAATTATCCAACTCATGATCTTGAGCTTGTAGAAGTTGTACATGCCTTAGTACAGTGGAGACATTTTTTTCTTGGCTAGAGATTTACACTCAGGCCTGATCACATGAGTCTTCACCACCTCTTCACACAGCCCAAATCTCAACGCTCGTCAGCGGAGTTGGATGGAGTTACTTTGTGAGTATGACATGGAGATAGAGCATGTGAAGGGGAAGAAGAATTTGGTTGCAGATGCCTTGAGTAGACAGATACATGTGGCTATGGCCACCTCAGTGGGCACATAGATTTGTGGAGTAGGATCTTGCAACAGCTTCCTCAGGATAGTTTCTACCTTGCAGCCAGAGCAGAGATTGAGTCTCAGAGACCCCTTGAGGGGAGATTTGATGGATTTTCATTAGAGGTAGATGGTCTTCTCAAGAACATAGGTCAGATATATGTTCCTAGAGATGGAGGCTTGAGATAAGACATTTTGATAGAGGCCCATCGTGTACCTTATTTAGCCCATCAGGGGTGAAGAAGATGCACGCCACCTTGAGACAGTTGTATTTTTTTGAGAGGACTTCAGAGATATGTGGCTTTGTTTGTGTCACACGTTGTTTAGAGTGTCAAAGGGTCAAGGTTGGGCATCAACATCCAGCTGGCCTTCTCTATCCTCACGCCATACTGGAGTGCAAGTGGAACACCATTTCCATGGACTTCATCATTGGGTTACCTACGTCGAGATATTGTTGTATGCCATATGGTCACAGTGGATAAATTGATGACACAGCAGATCATTTTGATCTTTGGTGAAGCGCACCTATACAGCTAGGTTAGGGGCACACAACATAAGTGTCGACATGCGAATTGTCACGCCCAAGGCATAGGCTATTCTGTGGACAGCATCAAAGTGTGAACATGTGAAAATTCGTGCGCTTTAGGCGCAGGCTAGTTCGCACAACACAAAGTGTCACATGTGAAAATTCGCAGGCCTTCAGGCTAGGAGTACACTAAATAAATGTCCTCATGAAACACCTATTCTTGCAGTGCCAAGGCACAGGCTTAGGGTCACAGTTCACAAAGTGTTTCCGATAGATTCTTCCTTGGCGCAGGACTTAGAGGTGTGTTGATGCACAAGAGTGTCCCAGACAGTCACACTTTGAGTGCCTATGATGCACTTAAAGATTATGAGCTCACATTAGGATGGATGCAACTCGAGGCACTTCTTTAGGAGGTGCAAAATTTTGTAGCAATGTACACCCCTATAGAAAGAAACCCTAGACATAGATCTTCAAATGGCCAAAGACTTTTCACAGGGAGCTCAGGACTGATCACTTGAGTTGGAATTTGCCACCTCTTCTTCAAAAATGGACAACCTAATCTCAACGCCATTTTTTGGCGTTTGATGGCGTTACTTTGTGAGTACCACCATAATGAGATGAGCATTGAATGGGAACCTAGAGGTAGTTGGTTTCAGATTTGCCTTTCCAGATCTCATCTTTTCTCTATCATTCTTCCCTCAAATATTAAGGACAGATTCTTTCTAAAGAGTAGGATCTTGCAGCCCCTCCCTTCTTCTCTTTGGCAGGAATTTGTGGAGTTTCAACCTTACCATCTAAAACTGTAGATTGCAACTTCTCTTGGCATAAACCCCTTGAGTGTATTGGATCAATCTTTAGATGCATTTCATGTCTAGAGATGTTCCCAACCCTCTCTGTGTTCATTTGCATCAGTTGATCTTTCACTCCAGGTTGGATCTATGCATGATCTAGAGCATTTTAATGTTTTGTGTTTATTGGACAAGACATGTGTTCTATAAGAGGCCTCATTGTGCATCACCTTTTCAGCCCATTTAGGGGTGAAGAAGATGCATCTTCTTACCCTCTCTCCTTGGACAGTTATATTAGGTTTTTTTAGAGGACCCTCGGAGATTTTTACATGTGCTTTGTTTAACAACTATAATAGATTGTCCAACCTTCATCCGAAGGCCATCTTTTCAGCAATTCACAAAGTCCCACACTTGGAAAAAGTATCCTTGTTACACCATACATTTGAGTGGAAGTGGGACACCATTTCCATGGACTTCATCGTTGTGATTACCTACGTCGAGATACCAACACGACGCCATCATGGTCACGGTGGATAAATTGAGGAAAGTAGCTCATTTTTCTCTGGTGAAGACCACCTATACAGCTAGTGCTGTGGAACAAGTATATCTTGACAAGATTGTCAGATTGCATGGGATTCCGTGGAAGATCATTTGTAACCGCGATCCTCTTTACACTTCCCATTTCTGAACTACCATGCAGTATGCCCTCGGGACAAGGATTAATTTCAGTACAGCTTATCACCCTGAGACAGATGGACAGAAAGAGAGGGTGAATCAGATTTTAGAGGATATGCTCAGGATGTACGTGATGGATCATCAGGCGAGATGGGAGGAGTACCTGTACTCTGGTGGAGTTTTTCCTACAATAATAGTTTCCAGAGTTCTATAGGCATGGCTCCTTTTCAGGCATTATATGGTAGAGAGTGCAGGACACCTCTTAGTTGGGACAGGATTGAGTACAGGGTTTCCCTTGGGCCAGCATTATTACAGGAAATGGAGCAGCAGGTTACCTTGATCAGACAGAGATTGCAGGAGGTGCAAGATAGACAGAAGAAGTATGCATACCAGCATAGGATAGATCGTAGTTTTGAGGTGGGCACAAAAATGCATTTCTTCATGTCAGGTCGTATAAGAGACCTATCCATTACGGAAAAGGTTCTAAGCTTTCTCCTAAGTTTCTGGGCCGTTTTTAGATCTTAGAGCACCTCAGTCCCTTGACCTATCGTCTAGCATTGCCCCCTAGGTTGTCTCGCGTCCATGATGTGTTTGATGTTTCGGTGCTTAGGAGATATATTTCTGATCCTTCTCATGTGTTAGATTGGACCGAATTGCAGGTGCAGGATTAGGGGCAGGTGATGGAGGAGCCCGTACACATTGTAGAGCACATGACCCTAGGCCTTTGTGGTAGAGAGATTGATCAGGTTCAGGTCCAGTGGGACAGATATGATGAGACTGTAGCTACTTGGGAGGATGCTACTTCGCTACGAGTATAGTTTCCACACCTGTTCTAGTGACTTCCAAGAGGAAGTTGAGTCTAAGGGGAGGGGGATGCAGTGCCCACTTTCCTTTGACACCTTTTGATTATTGTTTTTTCGATACTGTCGTTTGCACTTATGGATATATTATAGTTTTTGTGATAGCATGTTAGTAGATATCATAGATACTAAATTGTTATTGATTTGATTCTTATATGATGCATATGGACTACTGGAGACATTGGATGTTGATATTGATATACTTTTGACATGGTTATTTGTCTATAATTCTAACATGTGCTATATTTAGTCATATTGAGTAGATCTTGATATTGGATTAATGTGATAATCGTTTTGACATTAATGAAATGTGGAATAGAAGTGTTCTAGAAATTGTAAGTGATATCGTAATTGCATAGATGATACTAATTCATATATAGTTGATTTTATATTCATACCGCATATTTCAGCATGAATGTTTTAATACAGCCACAAGGCCGAAGGAGGTATCCTCTATTTTGCAGGTATATTATATTCACAACAACATCAGGGGAGTGGAGACAAACCACATTGGAATTCGAGAAGAATCCAACTAGGGTCACATGGTAACATGAAATTTTGTGTGTGTTAGGATTATTTGGTTAGGATAAATTTGTGACCTAGGGGTCATGTGTTATTTTGTTTTAATTTTCCGTTTCTATTATGTTAGTATGTGTTTTATTTTAGTAGTGAATTTTTTTACTTGGTTTATTATTTAAATTCTTGGAATTGTGTTTACCTTTTTTTTAGTCCATGGGTTGTAGTGTCTTAATTAAGTTAATTTGAATTTGTTTTAAACTAATTACAAGATGTGACCAAAAAGGAGTTCATTTATTAGGCTTGATTTACTTTGGATTTTGTTTTGAGTGATGTGTGTTTGAGTTTTCAGTGTAGCACACTCTACCCCACATGGGAAACTCGAATTTGGCCTTAGAGGCCAAATTTGGAAGCTTGTAGGACAAGTCAAACTTGTCCCACACCTCTTAAAAGCCCATGCCAACCCTACCTATGGGTTGGGAGGTCAAATTTAGGGTCTTTTAGGTGTTTTGGGGGGATCAAAAGGTAAAATATTAATTACACTTTCTTTCAAAATTTAATTTTTTCCTTTAGGGGAGTGGTCTTAGATGGAGTATGTAAGGTGCTTGTCATTCCTCCAACCACTCATTAATGGTGCATTGGAATATGAGGTTGACCAAGTGATGTGGAGTGGAGGGAAATTGAGGTGGCATCCTACTTGGAGCCACATCATCCCTCCCTCTCTTTTCTCTATTTATTGAATCCCTTTTCCTTGTTTTGGGAATACATGTTCATTTTTAGTCTCTTGTATTTTGGAGAGTAGAGGATTTTGGAGGATTTTGTGGAATTTTGGAACTTGTTGGAATTTTTTAGGAGCTTGTGGATGCTTGCTTGATCTTTGGAGGGTTTTGAAGCTTCATACTTGGAACAAACTCTACCATGGAAAGGTAAGAGCTTCACCTTTGTTTATATTATGTTATTGTTATATGTATGTGTGTATATGTTGTGTTGAATGTTATTGTTTCTTTAAAATGCTTGTTGGGTATGGGTAGAATGCCTAAGTTGGGAGTGGGAGGAAGACTATGGAGAGTTTATTTGAGGGAGGCCTAAGAGATTATTTTCTTGAGGAGGGAGTTTGGGTTGGGTGCCCACCTAGTATGAGAAATTCATTGCATTTTCTTCTTGTTCTTACTTTGAGGGAGCCATAATAGTTGAGGGAGGCATCAGATTGGATGGAGGGATAAGGGGTACTTGAGGGAGGTATAAGAGTTGTTAGGGGTATTGTGTTTTGCATTGGAGGCTTTTTAGGTGGCACCCATTCCCATTAGGAGGCATAAGTGGCCTCCCTATAGGTCTTACTCTTTTGGCTTTCTTGATAAGCCTTGTGGTCTTGTCACTTTGTTGTTTTCTTCTTGTTGAGTTGTTGTGTTTTGTATGTAAATGGATTGAATGTGAAATTATTTTTCAAGTATTGTTGAAGCTAGTAGTTGCTATGAGTTGAGGTCTTCTCCTATTGTAATGTGGTTAGGGCTCGGGGGCCAATGGAGAGGATGGCTTCTCCTCTCTATTGGGTATCTTGGTTGGGTGGAGAGTGTTGCCTCTCCCTCTATTTTGTTGTGAATCAAGAAAACTTTTGGAGGAACTACCCTGCTGGTGTTTGGAGCATTGGAGTCTTTTTGATAACCATGTGAAACTTCCTTATAGTTTACCCACTTAGAGTGGAAGAAATTGTAATAATGTATTCATTCTTGTTTTTATATTTTGCATAAGTTCCCACATCAAGTGGAGGACATTGTATTTATATTGTAAAGAAACATATTGTATTCCTTTGTGTCTATACAAGTGTATTATATATTGAAAGGAAAGAAGAAAGATTTGTGAGAATTAGTTTTGAAATGGGAGAGAAATTTTAGTATCCTTGTTTTACAGTTATGATGTATGTGGAAAGGAAAAAAAATTTATAGAGGAAATATTTCATTCCATTGAAGTTGATTTGTTCCCACAAAAATATGTTGTTCTTATTCCAAATATATTATTGGAAATGTTTTTGTAAACACTCTCTTCTGGAATGTTGGAAACTTATATTAAGAAATATTACATTTCATTGTCTTACTTGAAAGGCATGTATTGCAAAAGTTAGTTTCCTTATTGTTGATAGAAGGGAACTTAAATTACAACTGTTTTTTAATTTGGTCAATAAAGTAGTCTAATCGCTAAATTATAGCATGTAATTCTCATTCAAAACTTATTGCAAGTTATTACAAAATTTATAAGGTAAAGGAAATGTACTCTCTCTTACCTTCCACACTATTTTTTTATCAAATTATTAAGATAAGAAAATGATAGTGTAAATAATCTATATTTATGTGACCACTTTTGATAATAATATCAATATTTAAAATATTATTAATAATAAAAAAATTTAGTATTAGAGGGATTATTTTAATATAAAAACACACACACACACACACACACACACATTAATATATATACACACACTAAATAGAATAAAATATATATATTAGGTAGAATAAAGTCTAAGTAAAATTATGTATATTAAATAGAGTAAAATTTAAATAATGTTAAAACCTTCAAATAAAACAAAAAGTGGTAATAAGGCTTAAAAAAAAACCACGGCATACTTTGTTTTTAAGGCTTTAAACTAAGTTGAAATGGTAGGAGGGGTGGGGTTGTCTACCCCACCCCATAATATTTTAACATTTGTTTTAATTTTTTTTGCCCATCCAAACTTTATCTTACCCAAAACCATGTGGCCCCCTTACCTTTTTAAAACCTGTACTCCACATTTTTATGGACTGTGTAATGTGGCACGGCTAGTATTTCTGGTTTCTTTTATTATTATTTTGGGTTTGTAATATTGGAAAATAATTAGAATAAAAAAGAAAAGAAATACATATATGTTTACATTACCCTAAATGAAGATGCAAACGAAATAAAACTATGTATCAAAATGGGCAAAACCCACAACCCCTTCTGGGAAAATCAAAGAAAACTAAACTAAATAAATAAAATAAATGCTTTTAAAACCCTAGGAGAGGGTGTGAACAAAAAAATATATATTGGAGCTTGCAATGTCTCCCCAAAAGCCTGGGATGGTCTCCAATGGCCTCTCTTCCTCCTCGTCAACCTGCAAAACAAATGGAAAGAAAATGAATCAAATGAGATGAGAAAGAAGCTTTCATAAGGATGCTTTAGGGTTAGATTGTCTATTTCCAAATCAATGGTCAAAATTTAATCCATCCAAGGGATGAGATTCATCCCTGCAAAAAGTAGGTGGAGAGTGGTTGAGTGGAAATTACCCTTTTAATTTAAATGTCTTAATTTTAAAACATGAGTTGACTTTTAAGAGGTCACTTTATGGGGTAAGGGGATTTTCATTCTAATTCCATTTAAAATGGACCTGGTTATTTATTTATTTTTGAAATATTTAACTATAGTAGGAATTTAATTATTTATTAAATTAACACGTAGAGTGAACTAAACCTTGGTTGGACTAAATCTACTTATTTGTTTCAATGCGGACCTAATAATTGGTTAAAATGAGAAATTATTAATTATTATATATCATTTACCTTGAAACATTATCGTGACAATTGTAGTTTCGAGCCTGTATGCGGGCACACTTTTCAAAAAAAATTATTCCATAATTTTTCTAACTAAACCTAGGTTGTTCTTGAGTCTCTTGTGGGTGTTTTAGCGGGTGTTACAATTAAGATAAAGAATATATTTTCATTATTATCTTCTTTGACTTCAACATATTCCTTTATCCCCCTTTGAGTAATCATAAGGTCATGGGACCCTTTAGACTTGATCATTACATGAAAATTATCATCACCCACTTTTTTATTTCACATGGCATGGACTATAGTTTTGGTTTGAAATTAATTATTGATTTAATTAAGGGCTCCTTTTGATTTTCATGGAATATATTATGATATTTGATCTCGTCAATATATAACATTCAGATCTATTTGAATTTTGATCACAACCATAGTCTATATGCATAATTTAATATGCTTTTGTTGTCCCATTTCATGATGATTGACCCTTTGAGTAGATGTCGGTGGCCTAACCCAAGTTGAGTTAGGGCTTGATGAATCATTTCCACGTGCATAATTTTTCCAACCCTGGTTGGGTTTGTGAACTTTCTGATTGCGTTAGGTAAAAACTTGAAACCCTAAAACATTTTCACATTGTTTTGAGGTCTCTGTTAAGATAGGTATACTCTATTGAAATTTCAATTGGTGGCCATTGTTAAATATGAATCAAGCTCTCTGTTTTGTAATATTTTCTTGTAATTGAGCCATTTTGTTGAAATATTTATACATGATTGCCATTCTTGGATAAATCTCGTGCTTTGCTGAAGTTTTCGATTTAAACTCTAAAGATTCAGCTATGAGGTATCATTCCTGCAATGGTCTCTATGTATTGATGATTGAGGAGGATTAAAGTCCATGATCTGGGAAATGTTTTGCTTGAATTGCTACAATTTTACACAATGAAGTGATTTTTCCATGGCTATTGTAACAATTTATCAAACTAGGCTTTGATTTGTAATGGTTTTTCTATTTTGTTCCAGTTAGATACGAAAAGTAAGCTCTTTTTTTTGGTCCATCTTTCCTTGGATGATATGGCCATGATTTTTGATCCTTCTAGTATGTATTTCCTTGGATGCTATGGCCATGATTCAGATCTAAAATTATCTGAATCTCCATTTTATTACAGCCGTCATGGTTCTATTTACCTCTGGAATCAAATCAGGGGGCTTGAAGTTTTGGTGGGCTTTCTATTTGAAACATTTTTCTAGGTTTACATGTTCACTGATTTGCATGGCCGATATTATTGTACTTGGATATTATGATTTTAGTGCCCACTGCCATTTTTTGATGTTGTGTTTAAGTGAAAGTTGTGCAATTTCTTACATATGTTATAGATCTGGGATTTAATGATGGTTCCTTCAACCTTTTATTAGCTACTTCATTTATGCTACTTCATGCATATGATTCTGAGTTCGAAGTTGTTTCCTTGTCTCATCTAAACTTGGCTCTGAGAAACATATATACAAATTTTCTATAGCCAAAATGAATGTATAATGAAGCTCTCATTTTTTTTTTCGTAAGCTGGTTCGTAGCCTTCAAAACCCTCTAGATCCTCTAGAAATCCATAGCTTTATATTTAAGGAAAAAGGATACATCTCATAGTCTTTATTTGTTAATGAAATAAATTCCTCCATATATGGAACTCCTATGGATATCTCTGTTATGGTTTTCTTATGAGGATATAAATCTGAACTATTTCCTATTTTAGATCCTAAGGTGTATTTAGTGCAGTACTTCCAGTTGTATATTTTCCAGTATCTTCCTAATTCTTCTCTGTGGGATATTTCATCATGAGTAATTTGACTTTCTATTTTTGAAACTTGAACAGTATTGCTAGCTATTTTGCTAACGGAAATATTAGTAACTGAAGTGAATTTGAATTATTGTTTACAACCGTTCATCTTTTTAACAAATCCATAACTGATGGCTTTAATGGAATTCATCAATATCATTTTGTTGTATTTGGAAAAGTGTGATTGACACGTAACATTCTTCATCAATAATGTTTATTCTAATCTCCTTTCAATTCTCATGTA